>OY735200.1:33851616-33904116 GCA_963457665.1 Thysanoteuthis rhombus | reverse complement strand
ATTTCTCATTTCGTTTATATGACTATGGCGCCGGGGTTATCCATATAAGATGGCGTTTCTGATTGCTTTTGAGGGCTGGCATTCCGGGAAGTTGGGTGATAGGTTCCTCTGGAGGCACTCTTGATTAAGTTTTAGATTTACTTACTTTTAACATCTTACATATAATAAATATGGAGTAAGTGGAAAATTTCAACACAAAACAAAAAGAACTTTTGATCTTGGGAGGGGTTGTTTGTTTGTTTCATGGGGATTTTTGTGAGATGGGGTTGAGAAATTTTACAGTAGGAAACAAATGAACTTTTGAAAAGTTGCATTTCATTGAAATTGAGCGTAGGATTATGATTGGTCGAAGCGATCTTCTAAATTGATAGTTTAAAAGATCAAACAGTTTTTCCTTGCGCTAAAATTTGCGTTGCGTCCATCCAACATGTTGTGGAAGATATTTCTCATTTTGTTCATGTTTCATTTTCATGATAACTCATTACATTTAGCTCTGACTATTTCACCACCATGTTGATTCTGATTTCTCAATTTGGTATCATGTTTGTCACTATAAACTCGTCTCAGAAATGATGATTCACAGACAATGTCGACTAGGATAGCCCTCCCACTTATCTGGATTGCATCATGGGATATCACATGTACTTTACATTGCTTTGAAACTATGTTTTGTCGCAGTGGGTTTTCTGCGTGGTGAGTATACTTGTGTGTGTGTGTGCGTGTGCATGTGTGTGTGTGTGTGCGTGTGTGTGTGTTTGTGTGTGTGTGTTTGAGTGTGTGTGTGTGTGTGTACAAGTCTCTGTGCACGTGTGTATGCGTGGGCTTTATTATTGGTTCTCTTGCGCACTGATCTTCGAATTATAGTGACTAGTGGATTTGGCGGGAAACTCT
Source organism: Thysanoteuthis rhombus (assembly GCA_963457665.1). Lineage (NCBI taxonomy): Eukaryota > Metazoa > Mollusca > Cephalopoda > Oegopsida > Thysanoteuthidae > Thysanoteuthis > Thysanoteuthis major. Next base: position 33,903,225 of record OY735200.1, on the reverse strand, counting down.
TTCCACCATACAAGTATCAAGACCATATTATCTAATTAATAATGGCTATGAAGCTTAGTGAGCATAGTTCAAAACTAAATGGGGAGTAAATTTATGGGAAGTGGCTTATCACAGCAAACCCCGTGCTTGTATATGTAAAGAAAATCTGCATTAAAAATTTCAGTTTTTGATTTGGAATCGAACATTGGCTGTGAATATGAGAGGAAAATATGTAATTATCTTGATCATAAGGCTAGCCACAATATTACACGATTATTGTGAGATAAGCGTTCATGCCTTTTCCAACATATTGTAAAATGTCATTGACCGGTGTCAGCCTGAATTTGGCTCATACCGAATGTACCAAGGATGTTTTACTGCGCACTGGTGAAAGATCCATAACATTCTATCATGCAACGCCCATGTAATAAGTGACCAGGTTTCCAGGAAATTATGGCATTTTATTTATCTCCCTTTTTATACATTCGTGATTCCCAAGCAATAAACATTACCTTATATAATAGACTTATTATAAACATTGTTTTAGCTGTTATGGCCTGTCTATTTCTGATAATTTGCTTCAAACACAACCCTAAAATACAAGTGTCAAGTGAGCACTTGGAATCGGTTTGTATGGAAAGCATGATCGGCTACTGGCTCACCATTCAAATACTACAACTTTCTTGTGAGTTTTAAGCTCAGCTCTGTTCGGCGAATGAATGGAACACGGACAGGAAGATCGTGTTAAGCCAATCATCCAAGTGAGGAGAGCTTATATGTCTGCAAAGTAAGTATTGGAAATTTTGACTCTTTTACCTGGACTTGAACACCAGTCACTAGTATCAATGAAAATTAGCATCTGAGATGCTAGGTTCCATCAAAAAACGTTTTTCTAGTCTCTGCTTACAAAACTCTCCACTCACTGGGGTATCTAAGAGATGATCTCGTCAATCAGAAGCGTTTTTTTTTCTCTTTGTATTATTCACATGTACGCATTGAACAGTATTTTTCTTCATCAAACACAACTCTAAAGTCGGGTAATTTGAAAAGGTATCGTTAGGTGTAATTTGAATTGTGTTTTTTACGAAGTTTAGGGAACAGAGAGTTGTACGGACTTTTGCTGCTATCTTTGTGATAAGTTACTTCTGTGAGCCAGTTTCCATGCCATTTTTTGAAATCATGAAAATGCTTGCAAAATGGGAATTCCTATATGGTTGAATGATCGGTCTTTTATGTTTTCTTTTTTTTCTTTATAGTTCTACCTCTCTGTCTGTCTGTCTGTCTGTCGGTCTGTCTGTTTGTCTCTCTGTCTTTTTTTCTTTCGACTTTGTTTTATACCTGATTTTATGATTACGACCAAAGAAATATTTGAAATTTGTTTTTCAAAAGACAATTCATTCCTCCAATGATTAAGACCTGTTCTTGATAAAGGTTGGTTCCAAGAAATATTCATGCCTTCATAGTCTTAACTGTTAATTGTACCGTACCAACTGATACAAAGTGTTAGATAGTTTGATCTATCCGCAAGAAGTATTATTTCATGCTTAGTTCATCAGAATATCTCCACTAACAAATAGAATTCGAAAAATACATGTGTGCATTTCAGCTACATAGAAAAAATATATATCTATTGAATATCAGATACGACATTTTTAAACACATGACAATCGAATATCATGTAAGGCAAAATATAAAATTTTCTAAAGCAAACACAACCTGACGAATTGATCGGATATTTCTTTACAATTTATTTTCAACCGGCCCCTATGAGAATTTAGGTTTGACAGTGATACTGCAGACACAGGTCAACTGGAGAAATGACATCTGCAGTGACTGTCACCTTGCCAACGCTTACGTAACAATATAAATCATTTCGACTGGAATGATCTGAAATTTTCCCAGAGGATTTCTCATTCTCAAGACATTGGCAACAAGACTCAGTTCCAGCTTCTCCAAGACAACTGTAATTGATACTAAAGTGAGACATACTTGACAGGTTTGACCTCGTTACCGTCCGGGTTCCATTATTTCACGCGTACGTAGACAAGGACTGATCCCATGAATGCTTTTAGTAGCAGTGAATTCCCTAGACGTCTGGACAGAGACAACCAGCATGGTTCAGAGGCTGAGGGAAGTCATTTTGTGAGAAATCCTATCGTCATGGTCATCAAATTAACTTTGAAATAATAATCACGCTTCCTTCTCTTGCCTGCTAGACCTGAACTTGTAAACATGGCCCTCGGATCCAGAAACAGGCTTTTTTTCGGTTTCCTGTCAATTGTCATATTTTTTCAGATATTTTATAAGTAAAATAATCCAATATTCAAATTCAGACTTATACTCACGGAATATCTACCTATTTGCTATCAAAACTATTAAGTGGACTTGACATTAAAGTATTTTCAGCTTGCAAACGTTTTTCACGGCTCCGTCTGAAATTCTTACACAGTTCCTACCAGGGACCTCCAAATTAGTTTTCAGGAGACACTCTTTTTCCTCTTTTCACGATTGTTGATGTTATCTTAAAGTATAACTGTTTCTATCTAGGTCAGACTTTTATTCAATACCAAAGATTTGGCCGAAATATAGAATAGAAATTATCAGTATTGCTTTTCAAGGGACCATGGATATAAAAAATTATCCCTAGATTCAAACGAATCAGGAATCATGTTTTTGCTATTTTTGCTTTGGCTCATATTACCGGTGGCTGCATTTGATTAAAGGTCTGTTACATTATTAAAGAACAAAGCTATCTTAGCACAAGAACTATGCTTAATCGTGAATTCTATTCAATAAGTAAAATCATTTTATTCTTTGGTTACAAGCGTGCATTCATGGTTGATCATCAATAAATATTATACCTGAGCACAGGGGATCCGATCCTCTGACTGCATTTTCTACCCAGGGTTTTTGTCTCCGTTCATCAACGACATACTATAGGCATTTTGAAGGAAAGAAAAACTGCTATGAAGGAGATTATATTCACTGAAAGTTTAGTGGAATATCATTGAAAGTATGTCGCTTTCAACTTCATAGCATATCACAAGAAACTGAGCTAGATACGTCCGTGTGGTCTCACAGGAATTTCAAATTTGTTTGTGAAGTAATGGCTGAGATAAACAGGGAATATATATATATATATATATATATATATATATATATATATATATATATATATATGTATATATATATGTATATATGTATATATGTATATATATATATATATATATATACATATATATATATATATATATATATATATATATATATATATATATATATATATATATATATGTATATATATATAATTCGAATCTTTTTACTCGCTGGCTCTTCCAGAGAGGGAAGACCACACTCCAAAGATAGTCTGAAGTCTTTTTACATGAGGATTTGTGATTGTTGTATTTTTGTCCCCTTGGACTCAAAATCTTTGATATTTTCCAGTCAAGGACGGCTTGACCGATCAATGGCTTAAACAGTGCGATAAAAATCAACAAAGACGATTTAATTGATCCAAATGAACCAAAATATATAGTGATATCATTCAGATGTTAGTATTTTTAAATGTAGTTTCAGCACGTTTTACTTTCCTATTCTTTCACTCAGCCAAAAACCTTGATACATCTACTACGATTAGGGCTTCTATGTGAGCTACTTCATTATACATTCACTACAAAAAATTCCAAGTAAAGTTGATATCAATGCATTTTCAGGTTACAGAATTTTTCTAGTTTGGAACGAAATATCATATCACCGTAAAAATATTGATCTTTTATAAAGGAAGTCCAGATTTTTAAATCTTTATAGAGTGTGACGGTGTTTGATTTATTTAAATCCATTTATAACCAAATTTTGACAAAAAGAGACATTAATGGCACTGCTTTACAGCAATCAAGGTGCTAAAACCTTAAAAATAATTCAAAACAAATAAACAAGGATCTTCTGCCTTTGTTTTGTCCACTGGAAATGCGTCTTTTCTTCTGTTATATACATATATATATATATATATATATATATATATATATATATATATATATATATATATATATATATATATATAATATATATATATATATATATATATATATATGTGTGTATACACAAAAACTAATTTATTGAAAAAATGATTAGAATATATTCCTGAAAACATGATTGGATAGATTACATTGGCAAACATTTTTTGTTTGTTTTTTTGTTTTTTTGATCAACCTGATAGCATACGATTCCATCCAAACAAAATCTCAATTTTAGTGATCAACGCTTGTTTTTCTCAACGTATTCATGATACAACGATCGAATATTCCTTACATGAAACTTACTATATTGTTGTTGTTATTAGTATCATTATTATTATTATTATTATTTGGAATCTCACACCAGTTGCCTGGTGGTAACCGCTGGAGTTTGAGTGACAGCAAGTCTCCTCAAGTCTCCAGCCCTCTTCTCCTCGTACTCATAGGTCGCAGTAATTCTACGATTTACAGTTTCACACCGGTTGCCCAGTGGTTATCGCTGAAGGCTGAGTGACAATAAGTCTCCTCAGGTCTTCAGCTAACGTCTCCTCTCTCTTTCGCATATCATGACAGAGCTACGATTCGTTGCAGTCCTTATATCTCTAGCACCTTCCTCAGTATCCGTGCAGTTCCCAGCAGTGCTGTGGTCTGTACGGTCTCTCTCCTCCTCCTAATCCCGATCTCCTCCAGTCTCTCCCTCAGCGTTTTGGGGACAGTTCCTAGTGCTCCCACTATGACCGGTACTACCCTGGTTTTCATGTTCCACATTTTCTTTAACTCCCTTGCTAGGTCCTGGTATTTTTCCCTTTTTTCACCCTCCTTCTTTTTTACTCTATGGTCTGCAGGTACAGCAACGTCTACTATTTGGCAGGCCTTCCTTTTTTTGTCTACTATTACTAAGTCCGGCCTTCTTGCCTGGATGAGGTGGTCAGTTTGGATGTCAAAGTCCCACAGTAGTTTGTGGTTGTCATTCTCCAAAACTGCCTCTGGCTTGTGCTGGTACCACTTTTCCCCATGGTTGAATCCCATTTGTTTACTTAGTTCCCAGTGTATCATCGTTGCTACTCTATCGTGTCTATGCTTATACTCCTTCTGGGCGAGTTGGCTACATTCACTAGTTATGTGGTTTACTGTCTCATCTCTTGCACCGCACATGCGGCATTTGCTGTTTGTCTGTGTTCTGTCGATTTTTGCTTTTATGTAGTTTGTCCTTATGCTTTTGTTTTGGGCTGCCATGATGAGCGATTCTGTTTCTCTCTTAAGGTTTCCCTTTCGTAACCACGTCCATGATTTCTCGTCTGCTATATCTTTTATCTGTCTTTTAAACTCGCCGTACAATTTTTTCCCTTCCCATTTTTCTTTTCTAGTTTGCTGTACTGTTCCATTGTTTTCTACTTTATTGTTTGTTGCACTATCCCTCGCGCTCTTTATGATTTCTTCACTATTTGTTTGCACATATCTATCTAGGACTACTTTAGCTCTCTGGACACAATCTTCTATGCTGATGAGCCCCCTACCACCTTCTTTTCTCTTAACGTATAGCCTATCTGTATTATTATTATTATTATTATTATTATTATTATTATTATTATTATTATTGCTGCTGTTATTATTATTATTATTATTATTATTATTATTATTATTATTATTATTATTTTATGGAGTCGTTATCATAACGAATCATATTACCTATTTTCTACCCCTTACATGTATGATCCTACTAAGGCAACTTGAAACAACTTTTTGCATTTGGATATTTACTAATTTTGCAAGAATAAATAGCAAAGGGAGAATTATGGCAGCTGTATATCCAAATTATGCTATCGTTTCCCAGGGTTTCTCTTACCTAGTATCATGTGCTGATTGCTGACACCGGAAGGAAGTATTTAAACCAGGGATTCTCAAGAGAGGAGTATAACCAGAAGGGATTTCCTTAGGAGAGGAATTTGAACTTTGGGCTGATTTATGAGCCATTCGGGGGGCGTAAAATGGAAAATATGAGGATGGGAAAAACATGATTACTTAACATTTCGAAATGGGAGAAAAATTGAAGAACTTTGATAACGTAAGGGTAGGAATTTTACCTTGGACTCTGATTGACCCTGCTTAAAAAAAAAAACAAAGCAATGGAGACCATACGACTTTAGATATATACATACATATATATATATATGAAGTGCTACTCAAAAGTCGGTGAATTTCATTAGATTTATCAATATTTTCAGCTGCTGAGTTAATCAGTTTCCCTTGTCTTGCAGAAAAATATCATGTATCTCTTTCAGTCACTCAATTAAGGAAATAGAAAATAAAACATTGCAAATGAATCTTTCCGGTTATTGAGAATATTTCCGGTCATTTCACACCTGTTTCCCGAATTTCTGTATTGAGATAGTGGGATTTAATCACATGGTACAATATCTCATACATACAGGTGTTCACTTCGCTAAGCTTAATTCGATACAGGTCCAAATCAGAGAAATGCTGCATAGAAAGATTGTGTCGCATCAACCTTCCAAATGGAGAAGGCTGCCTGCCTTGAAAGTCAATATTTATCATACTTGAGCTTGAAAATAGATTACTGAAACGGTTGAGGAGTTTGATTTCCACTCAGTCACGAATTAAGCCCGATGCTTTGTGCATATAAAACTGCAGATGTAGTTGATTGAAATACAATAGGCATTGATATGAAAGACAAGCCAAAAATGCTGAATTCAAAACAAGAACCACCTCTGAAAAAACTATTTCATTTGATCCATGAAAACGTACCATTTTTCTGATATACCGCTCTGAGATTGCTTTGTACAGAATTGATTGATTTGAACACATTCAATGGACAGGGAACAAACAAGCTTGAAACCACTTCACAGTAAAATATTCCGCAGGAAAATGAATCCTTTTGCCAATGTTGCTATTAAACGAGCAAATGATATTACTTTATTCGTACATTATGCGAGAACAAACGCTCTTAATACAAGGTGTGATCAAGAAGTTCTAAAACTCCTATGAAAAGCCTTATTTGTACTTTATTTAAATTTGGCGGTCATCCACTGCGTAATAGTCACCTTATGCAGCAATACACTGCTTTCAAGGCTCCCTCAACACTTGGATCACTCCCTGAAAGCCTCGCTCTTTGAGCACGTCAAGCAGCATCTGCAATTCGAGCTAGATCTCCTCGATGGTGTCAAAACGGCGACCCTCCAGCTTGAACTTTATCTTGGGGAAAAGGAAGAGGACACAGTGAGCTAAATCTGGCAAGTAAAGTGAGTGCAGGAAAAAATCTCACGCGTTTCAAACGTGCCTGGTTCCCATCGTGCACCAATTCAGGTTGAATGGACTAAATGTTCTCCTTCAAGCATTAGCATAATGTTATTTCTTATAATCAGCTCGCTATAAGCCCACAGCAAAATCTTCAACTTCGGCTTAAGGCATAGAAACTACTAAGAACCATTATTCCTATTAAATCCCTTGTTTTTTCTGGGTATAGTTCTCTTTGGTATGATTTGTTTCTGCCTGGTCATCTTATACTGTTTATCTATCCACCAGTGAGATACTTCCTTTATCCTGCGTAAGTTATGGTGTGCTTTCCATACCCGTTAGTCTGATCTGAAATCCTGAACTAACGGTTGATCCATTTTCTGGCTAATGACTGGATCTCCAAGTATGGAAGATATAGGGATATCAGCATGATAAATAGATCTATTCATCTAATGTGCATGGTCTTCTTCTTCTATCTCAGTAATAGTGGACGCTTCGAAGTTAACAACTTTTTGATGAAAATATCCAGTACCCATCATTTCAAACAATGGACTTTTTGAGACATATCCAGTATTCTCTTTCTTAAAACAGAAGATTTCATACGAATTCAAATATATTCATGGGTGTTTCAGAAGATTACATCATCATCATTAACAACAGAAGAACATTTTTTTATGTTCGTTGTTGGATATTGGCCCACCTTAGAGTCTGTTGCAAGCGTAAGTCATTGAGAGTGATGGACCTTACCTTGCCACGCCGGCTTATGACATGTTGGTGGTTCATTTAATTACCAACTTCGAACGAAACCCCACCTTCCAAATTCTGTTGACAATTTTATTCACAATTGTTTCGGATGTTTGGCAACAACAATTCTAACTTACTATCCGTGAATATCAGTTTTATTTTTGAAGAATTCCTGTCCAAACTGTTTTCCTCTGTAACAACACAATGAATAAGAACAACAACAGTCTTCACCTAATTATGTTAAATCAAACACATATATGAAATTACTGTTTCCCAACCAACCAAGTGATTGCCAGGCAGATTTCCTACATACTGAGCAAAACTAAAGAGTTTAGTTTAGTGACAAAGTTATTTATCATATACGCGAGACAAAAGTGACAACATTCATTTTCTTTTGGGAGAGAAACATGGATTGGGACTGACCCTGCAGTATCTTGGTTTGTCGGATTTTTAAAGATGATATGCGACTTTTTACATCTGATTCTAAAATGTTTGAATTAATTACCTTATCAAATACTGCTGCTCTCACTCCGTACCAAGGTCTGTTTCGAGTGAATTTATGGTGAATTTATTGATAGAAATTAATTCCCGTTGGGACGTGTTTGCATTTTTATTACTTATATCAAATACAATTCAAAGGCCAATAAATCCTGAACCTGGATATCTTAAAAAGATAAACATGAAGATTTCTTAAACGTAATAGTGCTTACTGGAAATTTGTGCAACAGAAGAACTCGTTTGGAGAAAATTACATTGTGAGAAGCTCTAACTCGGCGAAAGCAGTCGGTACCAAACCCGGCATTGTCTGAGAAAGGGCGTATAAGATTGGGATCACAGTACGCAATAGCAAATAAACTGGCTTATTACCATGTCAACTATTTCCCTTTATTGAAGTTAATGTATTTGTTTATCTAGCATCGATCTCCTGATGAGATTAGAGGCTATAAAATGAAAAATGGCAGATTGCATATAGAGAAGAAAGGGTTATATTGATTCATAAGGGAAGGAATCCATTATGCCACATCTTTGTAAGAATAGAACTGCAAGATTTGATAGAAATAGACCGCTGTTGAGTATATGTTGTTGTCAGGAGTCAAAGGTTATATCTGTGGTAGATGCCCTAGATGCACTTTCATTCACCGGACGAAGTAAATTCCCTGAAAAATTAATGGGTTCCACGTATATCAGTATCTAGATTGAAAAAAAAATGACGATAGTAGTCTGAACAAATCATTGAATGGTCACAATATGTCGTCTCAGAACGAACAATGGGAAATTTTATATCTGAGTTTGGAAACACTTCATAGTCAGCCACGTATTTAAATGTATATTTTTCTTTTTATGTGTGCAGGCTAGTATGAATTTGCGTGTCGGTGAGTTGAAGGTATACATTGAGCTTGCAAGCCGTGCGGTGCTGTATTGATTAAGCATCAAGGTCACGCTGCAGGTGATTTGATTGATAACAAACGTTCAATTCCGCATGACCCTTAAGATGAGAGCGCAGCTTTTTGATCTTCTGTCGATGAAGTCAGCCGTGTTGAACTCACATTACCACCCAAACTTTAGCACACATCAAAGCAATCATATTAGTACAAGGGCCCTATCACAAACACCAACCATTTATTACAGAAATACACATGCCCTAAACGTACAAGTGATGACAATATGGTGATTGAATACTGATCTTATTTGACAAATTATTCGTATCAACATTCGTAACTTTGAAATTCTGATCTCTACTCTTTAACCGGATTTTGCCAGTTCATTTCCAGTTGTTCTTGCCTACAAGTCAAGTTTATGGGAACGTTTTTCCTTTTTTGTTACTCTAATGTTTTCTTTACCAGTTTTTAAAACTACTTTCTGAGCTTTTATGATTGATTGTTGCCATTGCTTTACAAATTATTAAGACCAACCATTGTTAATTTCCATTAGTATTTCTATCACCTTACTTTCAGTTGTTTCCATTAGAACTACGTACAGTATCATTCTACAACCATTAGAAAAACCTCGTGGATCAGAAATAAGGTATAAGCTTGCAACCTATCCGGCTCAGAAACCTATCTCACGTGAAAGCTGTTAGATTGAGGTATCTGTGATGGTCGGTGGACAGAAGAATAAATGTAACAATATAAAGTTTTGCTTTTTTTACCCCTATCGCTCAGTGCCTCCATATTTGATGTCATTATTATTATTATTATTCACATACACAAATAGTGTTATGAGAAGTAATATTGTATTGATTGTTCGGGTGAAGCATTGTCCACCATTTTTCATTTCCGGCGGGTAACTATTTCATTTAATTTCAGTTGTTATCCATAGCAGCTGCTCAAATCACCATCCTACGACAACCATTCTCCATTTGCAATCTGCAATGTTAACTAATGGTCGAAGAAGAATTATCTGAGTAATTGTGATAAAAAACAACTCATAATAACACGAATGAAGAAGAAATCAAAATATGACAATGGTTGGCAATGTTTCATTAAAAGAAATTCAAGATAATATAACTCCTTTGACAAGCATTTTCAATTTTATTGTTTTGACCACTACGTTTCAGCTGACCCTCCTCGTAATCTCCAAGTCGAAAGGCAATAATCAGAGCAACAAAGGCGGTGAAGTCAGGAAATGACGACAATTCATATTAGAATTTTAAACACCTCAGAACCATAGCTCACAATGTTTAAAATTTGCTCGGTTCATTTTTTTAATACACGTGTTTGAGTTCGCAATATACCTGATTAAATATTATCAGAAATTTAGCAAACGTGGAATCGATCCATCTGGATTATTGCGGCTGGCAAAATCTTCTTGAGTGTGGCACTTCTTTTAGTATCAACCGATTTTGTGACAACATAACATTGCTCACAAACCAAATCATAATGAAAGACTAGCAACGAGGATTTGCAACAAGACTTTTCATCAAACACATTCTCTCAAGAAAAGCCAGAAGTTCAAGAGATGCAAGGGCTTATGTAAGCAGTTCCCTAATTGGATTAGGTTGGCCTTCTGCTAATATCAATTGGTTTTACATTTTTTAGGGTTAATTCGCGTTATACACATGCTAGGTGTTTTTAATCGACGACTAGCTATAAGTTGACTACCTTGATATTTTAATACAGAAAAACAGATAGCTTTTTGCAATATTTACAAACAAATACACGAACACACGGATTCACAAGCGCCCAAGCATGCACACACACACACACACACACACACGCGTGCACACACACAAATACACACTAACACAAAACCACACACACACACTAGATATATATGAAATCATACTGAGTCTAAATTTTGATTAACACCTTTCTGATAAGGAAACACGTACCAGATAATATGCAAATAGACATAGATTTATTTGATATTCAAATGAATTCGTAATGATTTTTATTTTCCTTTTTCATTTTCTTACACACACGTACAGGTTACATTCTCTCTCACACACATACACACAAACACGCACATATAAATATACATATGAATATGAAGATATATATATATATATATATATGTATATATATATATATATATATGATGATTGAATAATTCAGTAGCTTGAGACCTAGTTATAAGCTGAATTTTGATATGAAATCGTCACCGTGTTATGTTCGATTTATATGATTGATATCCACCACTTGATTAAGTTCATTGACGATGGAGGAAAAATCAATTCCCTATGTAAAGATAAATGCCCTTTCATTATAGAACTGCGGACTTATTGATGTACATAAGTATAAATAACAATTTGATAGTATATATATATATATATATATATATATATATATATATATATATATATATATATATATATATATATATATATATAAGTGTGTGTGTGTGTATGTGTGTGTGTGTGTGTGTTGAAAAAAAATAAAGATTTCGTTGCTGAATGACTATTTCTTTAATCAAGGATTTTTAATATATTCAATAACTGATGATACATTCTGGTCAATGAATTTCCTTTTCTGCGTTGTTTTATGTGTCACGCGATCACATGGCAAAAATTGCAGAATGATGATACGGAAAAATTTTCATTTTTTCGATAATCAACATAAGAAAATATAGTTTTCTTTCTCCCAATTCATCAAGGCCGTGAATCATAGAAATTGTTAAAAAATTATCCTATAACTATCGATCAGGAACCAGGAGTGATATCTCCTCCTAAAACCATTGATTGACATTTACTAGTATAAAAACCGGAGTGGTTGAATAGAAAATTAAAAAATCATTAGTTGTCCGTGGAATACTATCAAGCATTATTTATATATATTTTTATATATATATATATATATATAATTGTGTCATCCATGGACAGCTGTTTCGACGTATAACTTCTCATCAGTGTGGCTATAGACTTTATCCCATCCAGTACCGCGAGGCAGAGTTGACACCCTCACATCAGACCCGGAGGCCGATATCCTACCTCTGGACTACGGAACTGGGTAGTCAGTAAGGCAGAATTTAAGCGATATATTAATTTAAGCAGAAACCCCTCATCCACCAGAGTGAACTATTCCAATGGAAGAGCATTGCATAAGCATGGATCAGTTACCTCACTTAGAGAGTGCTCAACCCTGAATAGAGGAGCCTGTGTGTGTGTCTATGTGTGTCTATGTGTGTGTGTGTGTGTGTGTCTTACACTGAATCAGGGAAATTGCCTGAATGGCAATTTTTTTTTTTTACTTTTATCAAATAAAGTTTTGATCGTATTTTCATATTACAAACAATCCCCTGAAACTGCCCCCAGAACGGTCAATATTATCATTTTTTTTTCACAGTTTTTAAGTTGATCTAACTGACTGGATGGTTGATTGGCTACGTATGTATCCTACAATTATGTCAAGAAACACTTTTTTTTTCAATCCATCCCCGCCGAAAAATAATTCTAGTACAGGATTCAATTTTCAATGTAGATACATGATAAATTGTTCCATCAGTTTGTGCTTGCTCCATTTTTGAAAATTCTGACTTTTTTTCCGTGATCTTCTCCAAACAAAAATCGAGACAATGGTCATGTGACGGTGTCTATTGTGACTAATTAGACTAGTCCTTGTATTGAATAAAAAAAAATCTGAACAAATCATACCTATCTTTTTTTCTTTCAAAAAATGTTGAAATTTTGCTAATTAGGCAATTTCACTGATTCTGCACTACATATGCTTTAGACGTACAAAGTTTCTCCATAAAGAAACCGAACTTTCAAATCGGGCAGGAATATCTGGGTTCTCACGACTTGAATTTTATGAGATTTTACAGTCTTTTGGAAATACTCCAATTTTTGTAATACGAGAAGATTCCTCATTCGAAACAGAATTGGGGGCAAACACACCAACCTTTTATTTTCAATTTGAAGAAAAAGGGCCAGACGCATTAAACTAGTGCTAACTCTGGTATATGTAGCTCGAGGAGTAACGAACGTACCTGATGAATTTTTTTATACAAATACTCGGGGTCCCAGCTACAAGGACTGAAACGTCTCATTCATGTTCTGAACGTTTTTTTTTCTTCACTGATGGATCTCGTGTAAGTATATATATATATATATATATATATATATATATATATATATGTGTCTGTGTGTCTGTGTCTGTATGTGTTATATATACACATACATGTACATATATATATATATATATATATATATATATATATATATATATATATATATATATATATATATATATATATATATATGCATATACATTGAGTGATAATTGGAAGGCTAAAAAGAATGAGAGAAATCAGGTGTTACATTTAATTTTTTTTCCTATCATGTGTGTATGTTCCGATACATATCTACAGGTTCCAGCCAAATCTTTCAGAGAAAAACTTGCACTGGTCACAAAGAATTCAGCTAGTTAAATATCTGAGGAAATATTAGCTCTACTGTACTTAATGTTTAATGTATCGAAAGTTTCATTAAATAAACCCAACACAAATCAGATATTGAATTACTATCATGTACGTAAGGATATATATAATAAGACTTGAACCTTGTTTTGCTATACTCAGCTCATCAGATAGACAACGTACCTAGACTTTCAAATTGTTCATATACTATAGGAAAACTCTTTCACTTTAATTTGAAATGTGTCAGTTGCAGTAAGTTGTTATTATCTATCTTGCAAACATTATGATATTGCTTTATTAAAGGTGTGTTACTCAAATTGCATTATAATCAACTACTTTTGCTTTTTATTGGTCTTTCATTTTGTGTATACATACTTTTATTATTTTGTAGAATGAAAAGGTGTAATTCAACTAATTATCATATTTAATTCTCATTATTAGTCTTTTTAAAGCAAGTTTTTATTTTTTGCCCACACACACCCTCTGTTCTCTCTGCTTCCCCCTCTCTTTGTCTCCGTCTGTCTGTCTGTCTCTCTCTCTCTTCCTCTCTTTCTCTCTCTCTCTCTCTCTCTCTCTATATATATATATATTTATTTATATATACATATATAAACTCACACACAAATATATATATATACATATATATATATATATTTATACATATATATATATATATATATATATATTTATACATATATATATATATATATATATATATATATATATATATATATATATATATATATATATATATATATATGATAAAGCAAAATCTGCACAAACAGTACGTTAAACGGAGCTTTCATCAGAAAATGACCCTTAGGTTAAGATGAAATATCATTATCACTAACTTAAAAGGACCTTTGAATGTCACCAGGTTTTCTGTCACAACGTTCGAGGGAATAATTCGAGCATATGCAACCCCTACCCCACCAGTCTTGGTGTCTCTATTTTCCCTATTTTGGGGTTAACAATGCAATTTTAGTTAGGTGTGCCAAAGTTGAGATGACAATGGAAATTTGATAGGAAATATGTAAACATGCACAAAACGATAACTAAAAGTTCAGGAAATTTGAGTAACCTCCATGAACCAAATACAGTACAAACCATTGTCACTACGCATGCTATTTGAGCCAGTTTACTATCAAAATGTAATATATATATATATATATATATATATATATATATATATATATATATATATATATATATATATATATATATATATATATATATATATGAGAAAATACAACCCAAACACCCAGTTTCTACCGTTTCCCTCTCTGTTCATACTCGAGCAAACAACAAGTAACATCATCTTGAGTACCCTTTTTAAAATTTCCGTGTAATGAAATAGATTATCCACTCATTTTGTTACACTGACACATGTTTCGCTCCAATAAAATTGTCCCTACGGTAACAGTTTTCTTTATAAAAGATCAATAATAGTTAAACTTTTTTTTTTTTTGTTAACAGATTAGAAGATGAAAACAAGTAGCTAATCGGGGGTTGATGCAATATTCACAGAATAGCCATGCAATTGGAAAGAGTAATCGATTGGTTCTAAAAGCAAATCATCAAGTACTGCACTCCGATTCTGCACGCAAGGGAGGTAATATTTGCAATGGCCAGCGAGTCACTTTGTGCCCAGGTGACGTTACCTGTCTATTGGCCTCAAAGTTGACTGTAGGGATTTTATTATTGACGTCATTGAAGAAAGTTTGTTTAAATGCTTATCCCCCGATTATCCTTTCCATCAACCAACGAACCATTCCAGAAACAAAATATCAGTCCTGATATCAGGTGATGAGATATAGTGGAGGGAAAAGTACATCGATACCTTTCTCAAGAAAACTAGCGTTAAATAAACACGGACAACCTCAACCTGCATTCCTACTCGTGTTTCCGATAATGTTGTCCGTGAGAGTAATCGTTACGCCAACAGATAACCAGAACTCTTTCTTAATCACTCGCCCCATCAACAATAAACACACCTGATGTATCCAATATTGGTGCATCAGGTGTGATGCAATAAGTAACAGTATAAAGACCATTTTCCCCACTCCTTCCCTTTTGTAAGAATATTGTTTTGTTTGCATTGGATTTTACTTGTATAGAACGCCACTCCGTGAGAAAAGGAGTGAAGGCAATATTTCATTTAGATGTTGTATCAGCAGGATGTATCAGAAGGTAAATACAATGGTATCCTTTGCTTTTCGAAAGTTTGTGTTTTTGATTTTACGAAGGAAAACAAAAGCAAAATCAGCTTTTTGCAACAAAACTGTTTATAGGTAACGCGCATTGTCTGCCCCACTTTCCTACATGTCAGTCTCTTATACTTCTCACCAACGAAACTTCCAATGAGTTGGCCTTAAATAATATCACCGCTATTTTCAAAGTTGAAGGATGAGCATAATATTTTTCCCGTACGATGTAACGGCGATTGCTTTCTCTCTGAACACTATCCCGGTTTTCGAGATATTTTTTATAGAAATGCCCTGCTTTATGATAACAGGGGGAAACTGTATTGGAATCGGCTATATTATACGTTCCTCAAAATCAATTTTCACTCATTTATGTAAATATCAATAACTTACAAAGTTAGTTCTGTACTTCATAAAGCCCAAATTCACTCAGTCCGTGAGGATTGAACTCCACTATGTAGTGGCAGACTAATTTGCCAACTATCATTCTAAAGAAGACTCTCGACTTTATCGATATATGTTGAGCTTAATTTTTTACATTACCAGGCTATAGTCTTAAATCGCACGAATGGATCGAAATGGTGGGCTAGACAAACTTGCTAACATGCACAAATCTTATGCACGGTTCCCCTCTCTCTCTCTCTCTCTCTCTCTCTCTCTCTCAATATATATATATATATATATATATATAGAGAGAGAGAGAGAGGGGGGGGAGAGTAAGAGAGAAAGATAATAACTGTATGTGGGTACGTGTGTGTGTCTCTTTCTCTTTATTTTTATACAGAAAGAGAGAGAACGAGGGAGAAAAGGGGAGCTGCAACAGCAGCAGTTATAAGCCCACTCTTAGATGAAGGCTTACCCATTCCTTTCCATGACGATTGTGACGACACTAACCTCTGCCATGTGTTACCGGCACGCTTTTCTATCCCATCCCTCTATCTTAGGTCTGGTCTTTTCTTACTGCATTTACTGTCCAACGGTCAGCAAGCGGATACTCTTTTGCTGCGTCTACTGCCATTCCCTCTTGTCAAGTACCAAATTGTTGCTCACTTCTCTCACCATGGAAGAACTTCAGATCCATGTTTATATCTCTTTAGCACTAAGCCTAGCCTTTATCGTTCTTGCGCTGGTCTCTCATGTACCGTTTATTTATTGGTTAGGAAGTATTTTCGAAGATAGTTTATAAATGTTAGGTAGTAATGTAATATGGCGATAATTGCTGAGATCTATATTCTTATTTCTTGTTTAGTAGGATCAGTAATGATGTATGGAAGTCCTTGGACACTTTCCTTTCTCGTGAGCATCGTGTGAATAGTTGCATTAGCCCCTCATCAAAGATCTCTCTGGCATCTTCAAAGGGATATGTCGTTATGGCTTCTTTGCCTGGGGCTTTTTTCCGCTTTTCATGTTTCTGAGCGCGTACATAATTCCGTTCGTTGTCACGTTTGGGGGTCACAATTTTCTATTGATGAGTCAGTCGGTTCTCACGGTATTCTTGAAGTAAGTTTGACATTCTTTCCTTTCTGTGTTGTTAGCTTCTTTTTTTCCTGTTTAAAATTGAATTTTGCTATGACTGCTACCTTTCAATGGTCACTTCCTATGTTTATTTTATTGATGACGGTAATGTCTTTTACGTTGATAACTTGTCATTTATTATGAAGTCAATTTCGCACCTGATCGTTTCATGCGAGATTTTCTAGGTCTATTTGCAAACGTCTCATATATATATATGGTCGGCCATAAGTTTCAGGTAGTCACCCGGACAAAAAATAAACAAAATTTTGAAAATTACTTTTGGGAAATTTGTGAAAAAAACTATAATTTTAAATGCAGTTTTCCCAGGACGCCAGGGACCTTAAGATATATATATATATATATATATATATATATATATATATATATATATATATATATATATATATATATATATATATATATATATATATAAATATATATATATATATATATGTATATATATATGTATATATATATATATATATATATATATATCTCTGTGTGTGTGTGTGTGTGCGCGCGCGTGTGTGTGTGTGTCCATATATATATATATATATATATATATATATATATATATATATATATATACTTGACTCTCTTTCTATACGGAGAACATGAAAAACAATTAATAATGCCACCACGATACTTTATAAATGAGAATATCGTCCTGAAATAGTTCATTGGTCATAATTCTGTGGTTATATGAAAAACTGCCCATAGAATCCAAGTATATATACTTCGGCATTACTTATCTTTGGAAGGAATAACTTCCCTCTGATAAAAACTCGAGAACAAACCTCAAATTAATGGTATTTGTCTCGGAAAATATTGTTCTTTATAGCGTTTTCACAAAAATGTCTTTTTTTCAGAAGCTAACTCCGTCCAACAAATAACACAGACAGCCACAAAAATAAGCAATTATATGGGTTTGGGTTTTTTTTGTTTTATGGTTGCTGCCTCTAGCATAAGTACGAATTCTTTGAATAACGATTGCAATACAGATGAGAGCAAGTGAATGCAGATGAATAAAGTACAGCTGGAGTAAAAATTGTCACTTATCATTATCATTATTATCATTATTATTATCATTACCATTATTATTACTATTATTGTTATTATCATTAGTATTATCATCATTATCATTATTTTTAATATCATTAGCTACAGCAGCAGCTTTTCACCGCCTACAAATCAGTGACACTGTCACATTGTCAAATAGATACTTGTCGAATCAATGTTTAAGTGAGAACAAATCAAATTACACACGAACATAATTCTATCAAAGAATTACCCCTGCGAGTAACAGAGAGTAATTACTCTGCAAGAGATTTCATATCACACTTCTTTATATACCGGTATCCACCGCTAACTGAAAGTATAGCGTTCCTATAAAATAAAAAATGAAAATTCCTTAAACTGAAATAGCGTAAAGTGGAGAAACAATTACTAGCAATTTATACGGGACATTCTTGAGCATCTCCATGTTCCAAAATGGTGACAATCGTATTTTAGGCTGAGTTGTCTGAAGGAGTAAGGTTTACGGGAGACTACGATGCAGTAGATATAGGGAGAAGGTATGTTTAATGCGCCCCAATAGCAAAATAATAAAGAAATCCAAAATATCATATCGGTATCTCTAATATCTTTTAAATTGAAAATCTCAGACATTTCATTCAATTTAATGCATTTTGCATTACAAACCATTCGATCAAACCTCCCATATTTATAGTTTCCTTGATATGGCATGGACAAATTTTGAAATTAGGGCTGACGATTTTGGTATTTCTCAAAAATGTAATTATATCTTGTATCGATTATAGATTTTTCCTCCTACAAGGCTCTGAAAATGGCCAAAAATTCCAGAAAAGGACGGTGTCCACTTTGAGGGCTCCCTGATTAAAAAGTATGTTAAATAAAGCATTCATATTCTTTTTTGTTGTTTATACCATAGTGGGTCACGTATATGCAATAACACTATTTATTACCGTTGTAGGAGTTTCAAAATGATTCCCTGAAATGTCTTCGATATTCGGATGTTCTCAAAAATGTCAATTCCCATGTAATCATTTACCAATGTGAGCAGCAAACCATAATTTCTTTGTTTTTACCTCGTTATTATTTTATTTTTGAAAACAAAATAGTTATATATCAGAAAATAACTTACAAATGTTAAGTGATGATGCTTGACTTTCTCCCAGAGCAATGATCTCTTAATGTATATGGAGGGATGCTTAAAAGTTTTCGACCTTGGAATGACATCAGTTCTTGGCCTGACCCACTTCCAAAGATCTGAGCATCATTTTGTCACGGTATCTGGAAACAGTGTCTTCTATATTGCATAGTGCCAATACACTAGATCTTTGCACTTTTCAAGAAAAAAATTGTTCCTGTCATTCTTTCTTGTTGGCCAAAAAACTGTTTCAATGATAAGTGCATGACGGCTCAAGTTTGAAAAAAATATAACTCAACGAAGGGGCTCTGCAAAAGACGATTTTGGAATCACTGTAATAAAATGGATCCGGTTTATTCACCTAGCTATCTTAAGGATGTGTCGTATTTTCGAATTTACAAAAATCTTTTAAACTGATTTAAGATGTCATTCTGAATTAGAGCTTTCATCTCCGGAAAGAACTACGAATGAGATACCACTGCAGTGTAAATAAACTCAATGGAAAGACAAAAGATCACAAGCGAAAAGTAATTTACAACCTTTTCTGAAGGAAGTTACTGAATATTTCGAAACTGTACGATTGGTGGAGATATATTGCAAATATAAACCCTTTTCATACATTAGAAGTTATTTTAAAGAAAGACTGCATGGAGGCACGATTCACGGTATTGATATATACCAATTAGCGTTGGAATGACATTGATATCCTGAAAACTATAGGAAGAAAAGCGGGCCAAAAAGCGTGTCATCACATACCCAATCGCACCGAAAAAATGTTGAGAAATAGAAATGTGTTCGCACATGCATAATAACACTAACAAGCAACACGAACAATCCTCGTTTATTTCCTTGAGGCTAAAAGCTTTGAAAAATAGTCACTTATAGAATCATAAGGGAAGGAAAAAAAGAATGTGGTTCAAATAATCAATTAAACGAGAAAGATTTCGTTGACTGATTTTATTACATATGTTGTTAAACTTTTCATCCAGGGCGAATTACCTGCGCTATTCTGCGAGTGTTTCATGAAAAAATTATTGTCAGTAATCGATAATGACATTCTGGGAGTGGATGTCAGGAAGAAAGGGTTGGCAATTCAAAGTTTTGTATTATTGTAGTTTCTTCATTGAATCATTATCTATTTTCATTATTTTTCTCACTTGAACTTCATTGATCATATTTCATTTGTTTCTTATTGCAACCTTCCGACCGACATCCCACGATTGTACATAAATCCACACTTCTCCATTGAAGAATTCTGAATAATGTTTCTAGTAATATCATTTATATATGTAAGCAAAGATTGTGACGTATCAGACGTTCGGCAAAAATGAGGAATAAAAGCTATATGGATGGATTTTAACTTTAGTTAATTGTATGTCTTTTTCAGCTTAATACGTAGCGCCACTGCTTCTAATGTGGTATCCTCGAGAATAAGGAATGCGAGTTTGACCTTTGCTATGGGATTCTTCTTACTTTTAATCTGATCTGTTTACTTATAATGTCAGTTGGAGAAGCAAAACAAAAGATGAATACTGGTCAAAATCTAAGATAATCAAAGTTTTTCCACTTGTGTTAACTATCTATAAAACAAAATTTGAGACTGTTCTTTGAGATAATATCCTAATTTCATTCTATTGTAAAACTCAAAAACTACTTCTCTATTCAGCAACAGAAAAAATCACAGATTCTTTTTCTAAACGCTGTTTCAATTTATTTTCATTAGAAAAAAAGTGTGTCGCATTTTGATTTCGTTAGCTTTTAGTTCTGGGATATTTATTGCAAATTTCTTTGTCTTGTTTGGTCATGTTTTGTTGATTTCCTGCAAGAATTTAAAGTAAGCTAACAACTGAAGTCTAAAGGTTTTTGTTCGAGAATTCACATTCTTTTCAGTATAAAAGGAAAAAAACATTGAATGAATAAATGTTTCTTGGAGCTACTATAAAAGCGAATTATTCTTCATTAATCCTGCCCCTGCATAACAATCGTAAGCTAAAACAGTTATATTCATTCGAATACTACATATCTTTTGTGTCGAAAGAATAATGCGTATGCCAATCTCTTCATATGTATATGACATTAGTATTGTTAGTGTCTTGTTTGTTTTGAAAATCTACAGTTTTCAGAGCATCCCTTTCATATTAATAAAGGTTCATTCTTTTTTTCTTTCCACATCCCTTTTTTTTCATATGAATACCCGACGGTTTTCACTCTGATCTTATTTCGAATATCATCAAATTTACTAAACTTTCATCGTCTCAACGTTGTCATTCTTCAAGTCACTTTAGTAGTAACCACGTTTTAACCAAATAATTCAATTTTAATGATACTTCTTAGCATTTTCAGAAGAGTTGATATCAATCCAAAAGTTGTTCAGACTATTGGACTCTTTATTTGTAACACTGTTTTTGTAACAAATAACGATTTTATCGATAGATCCATTTATCAGATTCCAATAGATGTATAATCGATAGGGAAAAAGCGGAGTCTGTGTTTTGTTTTTGCTTTTTCAGCAAAAAGTGGTGAATAGAGATAAAGATCGTTGATACTCATAGAAGCTCGCTCCATTTCGAGCAACACAAACTGCACGGAAGATACCATTCTTAGCGACACGATGTTTTAACAAATAGTTAGTTCCTGTGTGATATGTGGAAGTTTGGGTTGGGTACACGTTTCCAAATATCAGCGTCAATATTAGTCCACAATTCAAACATTTTCTATTTATTACCATCTTTAACTACTTGTTGTCACCTCTCAGCATTAATCTTTGGGTGAGTTTCAAATGTTTAAGAGATTAATATGTTTGATTCTTTTGTACCTGTACATATATTTCTTATTTCTTTAACCTAATTGAGTGACATTGAATTATGAGAAAGGGTACTGTGATATTGATCCATGAATGTCTCTACAGTTCTGATATCATATGGACACGAACAGCCTCTGTGGTGATATTAATTCAGTTCTTTGATTCGGTTTTTCGATGCTGTTAACCGTTACGTTACTCCACAATCCTGTTTGAACACTGACAAGGTAAAAATATTCCAAATACCATCCACATTTGTGTAGTATCGGTACGTTATAAGAAGAAAATTAAAATCATCAGTTAAATAAAAGAAATATATATTTCTAATTTATCTTTTTATGAAACATTTCAGACATTATAACTCAAAGTATGTTTCTGGAACGTACGAAATGACATAGCAAACAGAACAGGCGTTCAAAAGGATAGGAAAACTCTACTTTTGATAAATAATAATGTTATCGTGGGATTACTTGGAAAAATAAACAGGGAATCAATAATTAAAAAAAAGCTTTTTCTATCACTCGCTTGAATGTAGTTCGAAAGCAAATATTAAACTTTTTTCGAAAAAGGCTTTTAATTTGGTGCAAGGTTTTGCAAAGAAAGAAGAGTATTTATAGAAAAAAGAGGTTTCAAAGGAGAAACCTCAGAATTGCTGCAGACACCGTCCTTTTTACGAAGAATTTTCACAATCACCGAGTAATGTCAGACGAACTGAATGAATATAGCAAGTCAATAAGCTTTCAAATGGACGTAAGTAATCCAAAATGTCATTCACAAGGAACACGCAAGGGACAAAAAAACAACGTTTAGTATAGAAAATGCAGAGCTGAAGAAAGTCGACTGCTGTTGTGTAATACGTGCATGTGAGGCACAAGGTCACTGAAAGTGATATTGTAATATGTGTGTGTGCGTGCCTATGTGGCTGTGTATGTTGTTTATTTCCATCCTTTCCCTGATGAAGGGAACCAAGTAACAAGTGCTGCTCATCTCTCCCCGAAGTTAGCTGACCAGTGACGGAACGATTTAGGGAAAAGTAATGATAGGGGTAACAAGAGACCAGAGTTAACTCATGTGTACGAGTGTGTTAGTCATAAGTGACGGATGAAGGGACAACTGTGTGTATAAAGATCGAACTTGAATTTAGAAAGATGAAGGAATAGTACGCATTTAGAGTGAGATTAGTATATAATCTAGAGTATCAACTTGGACTGAATAGCAATTAGTCTCTACTAACCGACTTGACCTGAATATTTCATATCGTTTGTGTTAAATCCGATATGGAAATTTCAGCAATTTAGATGCAGGGATACATAAGCGGTTTCATATGCTTACATTATCAAGGAACAGACATGACAAGATAAAATATGGGTTATTTCCATAACGAAACCCCCCATTCTCAATAAGGAACCCGTTTACAGCTCTCCACAGTTGAAATGTTTGCCTTTTCACATATTTGTCATTATGTTTTCAAGTGAAATAATCCGGACAAATCGGACTTTCCGGAAGATTATATCGACGATGTTGATGCAAGTATTATGTGAGAGCATATTGAAAAAAAGAGAAGAGGTAAAAAAAAGCACTCGAGATTTCGGGTCATGGCAGCCAGCCCCTGTGAGCAAGGATTTGGGTGAAAAGTCCCCTGCCATTGTCCTTTCAGTTATCTAACAACACTACATTTACCCAAGACAACGAAAGAATCAAATCCCTCAAAGAAGAAGTAATCAAGCAAATAATCATTCTAAGTTAGGAAGCTTTCTGTAAAGCCAGCTAAACTTTCAAGAATAAGAAAATCGCATTAATCCTAAAAAGACGGGTATACAAATAAGGCTTGGAAGATCGTGTAGGTGTGTAGGAGGGGAGCTTTTAAATTAGGAGCTTTTCCCTGGTTGCTACGTTGGCTGAAACAGTGATCACCAGACTGGATATGTCCGAGTGAATGTCCATCCTCAAAACAGAGACTAATTCAAGTTAGGTCCAATATTTGCTCATTATCAGCTGACATTCCAAAATAAGACAGCACTGCTCTCATCAGAATGTCAAGTTCATAGGGTCTAAATAGACTAATATCATCCATCAGGGGAAAATCGTCCCTGTTTAAAAAGTCGGCTTAAACGTCAGGTAATTACACTATGTATGAAGCTGACTCAATAGCTTTTACAAACTATAAGTCTTATGAATTTTGTACATTGAGAGAGATCGTTTAGAAAGAGTTCAATTTGAAAAAAGTATAGATAAGAAATCGCCAGTTACGAAAAAGCAACAATAATTATGATATAAATTCAATCTGAAAGTAAATAAGAAATTTCATAATTTCCAATCAAAACATAATTTCCGAATAAGCTTGTGCCTTGCTTTCGTATTCCATAATGAGCTACTGATTATTCAGCTCCGTGTTTATTGGTTGTTTTCATACATGTCTGTGCTTATTTTTTTAAGATTCAAGTCTAATCATATGTCTTATGCGTAAATGGCATTGTCTTGGAGCAGGTTGATACTAATGATATATAAGTTGCATTTCATAATTTCAAAGACGTAGTTGCTGGCAAGATGTTCATGTTTGCAGTTAAATTTTGGGAGAGAAGGAGGAGACAGATGCTGGCTCCATTCTTCATCTCCAACTATTCCAGATCTTAAAGAGTAGTGAAACGCTATTAAACTGAATTTTTCATTGAAATAAATGAGCAGCCAAAACTCTTTTATAGAAATACCAATACGAAACACATCAGGTTTTTGAGCTCTTTTAATATTTCAGAATATTCTTACTGGTGATCCGTCAAAAGAATGGGAAAAAATGATTATAGAACCACCTCTCATATAACCCCTGATAGCACGAGTAGAATTTATTACACAAACATCTGAAACTTTTAATCCATTCTAATTTTTATGTTCATTAATAAAGCACATTCTGGTTATTAAGAGAAAATGGTTGACTATTAATGCTGCCAGCATTTGAACCCTATATATAGAGGCAATATTTCAGCTTTACCTAAAGCTAGCCACCGACTTCAATGCAATTTCATCACTCACATCAAACGGTTCTTAAAATTGAGGAAAATATGACTCCTAAACGAGGAAACAGTACTTAAAATCCAGGATTTTATCAACTGGCACTGGTGTAAAACAAGCAATTATTTTACTCATGAGGCTGGCTTCATACATAAATAAGGGAATAAAATAGTGTGAAATTTATTCCGGTGAACGTTATGACTGTCTTGTATGATTAACCGACTCTACTCCCTTGTAATTACCACTGGATATCAACGATTGTATTTCAAATAATTACCTGTCGAGATAAATAATGATAGTTTGTCGTCTTAGATTACAGATTTTGCAAATGGCTAGTCAGAGTCTAATTAATGCTATCAGTAGTTCGGGAAAATATTTTTTCCCGTGCCCACACACACAAACAAGCGCACACACACACACACACACACACACACATAAATATGTATTTATGAATATATATATATGAACAAATATATAAGTGGGAGGGAGTATGTGTAAGTGTGTGTACATGTGTTTGTAAACTTGGCAACGTAATATAGCTGGATGTAATATTCTGTGAGTTTTTCCCTGTTTCAATTCCAAATAAAATTAGCAGTAAATAGTCATCAAAGGAGCTTTTTGAATTTTTGCTTCACAATTAAGCCATCAAATAGAAACAACCAACCCAGTCTACACATTATTTTGTCAAAAACATTTGTTTTATGAAACAACTATACATTTTTTAATCCTTGGACGTGAAATTAAAAATGTCTCGGTAAAAATCCATTTCGTTGAAATGTTTCGATATCAAAGATCAGTATTTTGTTAGTAATCTAAAGATAAACTAACTTATTCGCTGCGTTACACTTTTCTGGCCACCTGATGATGTCTATCTCCATCCAAGTACTATGTCACAGGTTAGTACCTCGGTATTAACTGTAAGAAGTAATCTTTGATCTTGCGTCTTTAATGATCAGTACTTAATATGTCTCGATACATATAAGATCTAATGCAGTTTGCACTGTTAAATGGTGTCTCTTTTCCAATCATTACTGCGATATACTTCTACATACTTGTAAAATATAGAAGTAAAACGCTTCTAAGATACCTGTATTATTCATATTTTATTCACCAAGTTACAAAATGAAAACTGACTCTCCATTTCGCTGGCACATTGTTTTTAGTAAAAAAAACTAAGCAATCTCTGTTTTATCATGTTTTCAAATAATATCATTTAAAGGTAAAACATTCAAATTATTTACGCAGATATATAAAAGTTGGTTCGAAATAGTGTTACACAGATCCAAAAGCTGACCTTTTCTATCCAGATTAGGACCTGCTCAACAAAACTGAATGTTTTGCTACAAAATATACCCTACGTTGGGCAAGACAAGTAGAGAAAATAGAATACAATCATCTGATTCAGCGAAGTGGTTTCTGGCTAGTAGAGCCAGGCAATCACAGACAAAGTGCTCCTTGGAAATGACCTACAACTCCTATGTAATAAGCTACTGCCAGTGGACAATGGAGGTGACATCGGGGAAACATCTCAAGGTAAGCCACCCTTTCCCAAAAATGTAGATCAGGAGCAGAACAGAAGAAACGGCACTGTAAAACTGAATCCCTCCCACATCACAACACTTTTCTCTGCAGCCACTTCACTGGACATTGGAGGGGCTACAGTTAACGTGGAAACACTCTCGATCTAAGGATGTGAGTTAAACTTATCTTCATCGCAGCACTTTGAACAATTTTTTAAAAAATTGAAATATTGGAAATCCGAAGAACACATAAAAACACTCAGATTGTAGCATTGTTAATGGCAATTACTGAACAGAATCCAAAAATATTGAGGATGATTGCTGTCACATGTTCTCCACTGAAACATTAAAAGAAACCACTGTTTAAAAATCAACGTATACGGAAATATGAATCATTGTGATCCATTTCAAAGTATTGCTGTAAACAATTACTAAAAATGGGTTCTTAGGGAGGATTGAAGCGGTTCAGTCCACAGTCCGGGTTAAGTCGACGTGAATACTTGAGACTCGGGAAAACTGGCCTTGATTTGCTTCTGGCTACCAAAATCTTCTCGGTAAAAGACGAAACTCGAGACTGAGTGTCCCATTCAATCAAGTAAAGTGTACGCAGTTCTTGTGAACAAGAGATTCTGCCAGATCGTGGACACAAGATTAATATATCCCAGACAAAATTTATCTCGAGGTGATTTATGATACAATCTATAGCCTGTCAGGTACAAACCCATTAGCAACAACATGCGAAACGGGTATGTTAAATAGTTCAAGCAAGTGCTATTCTTTAACTACGATCATTTGTAATAATATAAAATAAAATAAAAACAAGTGGACTCTTCTAGTTCATACAGTAAAAATACACTAGAGACCTTTCTGAAAATGTTGTGAAAACACGCACGCACACACATGTATATATATATATATATATATATATATATATATATATATATATATATGTATATATATATATATGTGTGTGTGTGTGTGTGTGTGTGTGTGTGAGTGTGTGTATGTGTGCAAGTGTGTGTGTGTGTGTGTGTGTGTGTGTGTGTGTGTGTGTGTGTGTGTGTGTGTGTGTGTATCTGATTTTTGGCCAAAATGCATTAAAAAGCAATTTCATGAATCGGAAATCAGAAATTAACAAACTTCCGTTTCAAATTGCTTAGTGCCGATTTAGCTTAAAATCAATATGGTAATGGAATTATGGGGTGAGGTAAAAGGAATAAACCCGAACAGAAGATACATCGAAGTCATCCAGTGTACAGCGATAAAGTTAATGCAATGCAGCTAATTTCTGAAGTGTTTGTCTTTATTAAAACTTCATATTTCAATTAAGTTTCCAGACTTTTATCGCAAAGATAGTGGATCTGTAACGATCTGGATAAAAAATTGTGCACATTAGTGAATGGGTCCACAAAGTGAATTCTCCAACCAATATAAATGTATATATGTATGTGTACAGGTTTCCCTGGTATCTGAAACTTTAACGTTCCCACAGAAACCTCCCAATAGCCGAAGCAAAGAAACCTTTTTGAACGTTCAAAAACAAGTAATCATTTTATTATTATCAACGTTTTTGAGTCTTTACAACAGAAAATAGTAAGGTAGTACACCTTTGTAAGAAGTGTTTAAAATTGTTTTATCAAGAGATTTCTGATATTAATTAAGCCATTATTCAAATTTAAGAGATTTTAGAGACAATTTTCATAGAAAATGGATGTCCGACAAATTTCTCATATATATATATATATGCATTAAGGAATGGATGAATACGATCCATGTATATCATAATTACATCTATATCGGTTTTGTAGCAGCCTCAATGTAGCATTCCTCTACCATTGAGCCGAGAAGCCATCGGTTATGCAAATGCCCAAATAACTGCTACAACTCCAAATCCAACTCCAGTCTATATCTGTTCTAATTGTATCTTTCAACGCTAACAATTATGTTATCATAATGGATATGTGGTCCGACAGAATCATTATAAATCGTGATAATCTTTTTCGGAATTATATTTCGTTAATACACTGTGAATGTACCTATCGGCCTAAACAATATATACGGGAATTGTATATATCCAGGTGTAAACAGGTGTATAGTTTTTTCGGTATCGATAATTTTATCAAAATCATCAAGACTGCTCGATGACTGTTCGAACGATGACTGTTTTTCAATGAACCTAAATCAGAGGAAGATCAATCAAGTCTCCTGAAGAGATGTTCTACATAACAGAATACCGTATAAAGATATTTTCAAAAGTTTTTTTTTCTGTTTAAATATATATATATATATATATATATATATATATATATATATATATATATATATATATATATATATGTATATATATATATATATGTATATATATATATATATATATATATATATATATGTATATATATATATATGTATATATATATATATATATATATATATATATATATATATATATATATATACATATATATATATATATATATACATATATATATATATATATATATATATATCAGTTGCGAATCCCGCTCAGGTTTGGCCTGAGAACACAAACTGACAAGTGTCAATCTATTTCAACTCAGAATGAAACGACCCGGAACACTCCGTTCTTCCTTCTAAAAAACTTGACAATGGCTAACAAATTTCTGCTCACTGTACTGCTATTATTTCCAGCGCGTAGAATGTAGCGAAAACAACCACGACTATTAAAAATAATCTTAAGAATCTTAAATGGTTTTTGTTTCACTATTTCTCAATGCATATAATCCCGTTTCAACTCAAAATGTTGATCTTTTCCAAATAATTTTTCATGAACAAAATGTAAACCCTACTATTCGGGCCAAAGCCAACAAGCCGAGTAAAATAGGCAAGCAAATGCAAATAACCTGGACTATTGAAAATAATCTTCAAAATTTCAGATGTTGTTCAATACACTGCTTTTCAAGAAATATCGCCCTGTTTCAATTTGATAAATAAAACAGAACGAAGGCTATTTGAATTTATGGTCCGTGTAGATCAGCTATTTCCAAAATTTTTGTTATTGAAAACTAATTTTATTCAAACTATATTTCCCCGAAAACTTGTTTTTGAAAGATATTCCTGCCAAAAAGCTCACAGACGACAATTAATATATCTGTAGATCCCCCCCCCCCCACACACACACACATTCAATGTATAGGTTGGGAACCGTTGATCGTTCCCTTTTGGGGAACAGCCACCCGTGATTAGGCCCGTTGACTTTGACTTTGAGCTGGAGTTGCATCTGATATTTATTATATATACATCTCTCTCTCTCTCTCTCCCTCTCTCTCTCTCTCTCTTTCCTTATGCATATATATATATATATAGAGAGAGAGAGAGAGAAAGAGAGAGAGAGAGGAAGAGAAGAGAGAGAGGGAGAGAAAGAGAGGGAGGGGTGGATATTGAAAAAAAACTTAGTGTAAGCTAGCATAGAGTACACGTATATTTATGTGAAATTCTTCAGGGCTAAACAGTGCAGATGGAAATTGTTTAGAAAATTGCAAAGATACTCATTTATGATATAATATTTGAAAAATACATTGCTTGTCAGGAACAGTCTTTGAATCTTTTTACTACCATTGGTTTACAGACTTCCCTGCGCATGCCTACTCAGCGCCGACATTTCAATGCCAACTTTCTGAGCACGATCGTTCCCTTTTGAATTTGCTCTCATCAACCTAAAAAACAACCAAAAAATGTTGGAATAATAGTTGTCCTTTTCAATGGCACCATAGAAAAATCACCGAATACCATAAATGGAAAAACTCATAGTTCGTTTGAACAATAAATTATCAAAATGAATTATAGTTTATCAGATAAATTAATACTCTAACATAATCCAACAGAAAAATTATAACAAATTTTGTTTTTATCACAATAAATTGTTTTAATTTCATAGTTTGTTTTTGTCGGTCCTTCTTGCGCTGTGATACGCTTGATTATCATGTGATGTGATATCCATACCCCAAGCAGTCGTGCGTGGAAAAGTCAGCGTTTGGATGTTGGTGCCAAGTAGAGGTGCAGGGAGAAGTCGGGTCACGACTACCATATGGATCCAGATAGGAGAAAAGCTTTGGATATATTGATTTGCCAGGGCTAAGACTTCGGAAGATACGTTTTATTGTTATTTCTTGTGAACAGTTTTTGTTTTGTTTTGTTTTTTCATTTTTCTATTTTACCGGAAAAAGTTGTTTTTGGTCTTGACTGAGACACAGAAAATATTTTATGAATATATGCCTCAGGCTCAACACACTATCACCCAAAACTCAAATGATCAGAGCATCCTATGATACCTCAGAAGTCAATTCAAATGTGTAAGTAGTTTCCAATGTAGGTAAGCAAGATCAAAGTGTATCCATCCTTTTGATATTAACGAAAAAATAGCCTGTGTCAATGGCACTATAATCCCTCTCAAATTACTATTCTTTGCTTTCAGACACTTACTCTAGCGTCTTTTAAATTCTTTAAGTCTGTCTTCAATGTCCCCTCTTTGGATATGTACTAGCAGCCTCGTTGTGTTCTCCATATTTTGCCCACAGTTCAGAATACATTCCTCGGTAAAGCCAGAGGTCTTGTGGAAGCAAAGCTGGACAGTATTGCGGGCAGCTTACGGATCTAAGGGATGAGCTGTTTTCAAATAATTGTGAATGCAACGGCCACTCATTACCAATGATCACTCAATGGCATCTCACTGCCGACTGAGTAATCCCACAGAAGAGTACCTGATCATGCATGCGCGGTAAAGTCCATTTTACTATGGCTTGATACTTCCCTGACGGACTATTAAGATTCAATCGTAACTCCATTCCCCTGGATGAATTAGTTACATATTTCTAAGTGATGCCATGGTTTCAAGTTCCCATTTTTTTCAAATCAAAGGAATGATACGCTGAGTTTCAAAGGAATACAAGCTTTTCCCTCATAGAAGATTGGTACAAAACAACCTATATCTTTATTTCACACAATTTAGACCTGGTCCAGACTAAGCCAATCTTAATAAACGTCAATTGTAGATACTATTAAGTAACTGGTAGTGGGTGACATACGTAGAGCCTGGATATTGTCAATATTTGTATCTAGGTAAAGGAGAGGGTTTAAATACTGTTTTTATAGCTGGCACATCACTTTCGCTCATCACAGTGCCACTGAAAACCTCCCACGTTTCCTTGGAGACAGAAAGTATGCTTATATGCACTCCAGCTATGCTTCAACACGCTTGATCATAATTGGTTCCTTCCTAATGTGAATGCAATTTATGTAAGACTTCCTGTCCGTCCTCTCTAAAGGCAAACACCTACTATTTACGAATCTAATATATTTATCTCCTGCTCATGTCTTCATTAACTTTTAAATACACCATAGGGTGGAAGTTTCCCTACGTTTCCATATTTGGATTGACATTAATATTGCAATTCATTTTTTGAGCTACAAACGATTCTTTTTGAGTACAATTTTTTTCATCTTCCAATCGGCACTTCTACTGATAATCAGAGTACTCAGGTGCATGGCCTAAGATCGCTCAAACTCTGTGCCTGGGATCGGAATTTTGTATCTGAGGGGCTCTAATTCAGGATACTAGAATATTCACTCTATTATTATACATAGATTTTTTTTTTTTTTGCTTTTACCATAAATATGCTATGGTAACTGCAGGAGTCGGTGTAGTGAATTAGTACAGAGAATCATGGGAGGGAAAACTAATTTTGACAGGATATAAAGAAGTGAAGGTCTTTAAAAAATTGATAATATAATTTTCATACAGTGCATAAAAATTTATGAACAAACAAGATTTTATTAAGAAAATATCAATAATTTATGCGTTGTTCGTATGTTATAAAAATATAAGCATTCCGTAATTTCCGTTCAAGTTCACTGAGCGCCTACTGATCATTCAAGATAAAAATCTAAAGAGAGTCTTGAATAATCAGTTTAATATTAGTAAAATACGCCGTAATACAACAATCGAATTCTGTGTTGACAGTTTTTTTTTTTTCAAGAATGAAAATAAGAAAAAAAAACTCGGAAAAATCTACAAAACACCGGGAACACGCAAGAGACAACAGAATGAGATTTTGATTGAAACGCTTCATCCGGAAAATAGCATTTATCGAGCAAGAGTTTGGAAGCACGCATCCTGAAAAGTTGGTGATTTAATAGGGAATACATCTAGAGATCTCGACTTATGTGTCTCTTTACACAGCCGATTGAAAACTGTGGTTGCATGTTAGGATTTACTGGCAGGTTAATATCAGTTATTTACCAAGCATATCTCGGTCTGGTACAAAGCCGCAAGAATCCATTGAGCATCGAACTTACTAAGCTGGCAATGGGCGAGCAAGATATTCCCAGTCTGAGTTTCAAATTGTATTCAGAATACAATTATACTTAAATGTAAAAGACGAAAATTCATCCCTGAACATGCTTCAGTATTTCATAAGAGTGAAATTTCATGAAATGACACCTGGAGACAAAGATATCTTATATGTGTACTTGGATGACCAGTCTTATGATGGTATTAAACGGACTCAGTTACCTTTATCTGAGCAATAAAATCATGTTTCCCAATAGAATGGCTTCACAATTATTATTATTATTATTATTATTATTATTACTATTATTATTACTATTATTATTATTATCATTATCATTATTTCATTATTATTATTATTATTATTATTATTATTATTATTTTATTATTATTATTATTATTTTCATTATTATTATTATTATTATTTGGAATCTCACACCAGTTGCCTGGTGGTAACCGCTGGAGTTTGAGTGACAGCAAGTCTCCTCAAGTCTCCAGCCCTCCTCTCCTAGTACTCATAGGTCACAGTAATTCTACGATTTACAGTTTCACACCGGTTGCCCAGTGGTTATCGCTGAAGGCTGAGTGACAATAAGTTTCCTCAGGTCTTCAGCTCTTTCGCATATCATGACAGAGCTACGATTCGTTGCAGTACTTATATCTCTAGCACCTTCCTCAGTATCCGTGCAGTTCCCAGTAGTGCTGTGGTCTGTACGGTCTCTATCCTCCCCCTAATCCCAATCTCCTCCAGTCTCTCCCTCAGCGTTTTGGGGACAGTTCCTAGTGCACCCACTATGACCGGTACTACCCTGGTTTTCATGTTCCACATTTTCCTTAACTCCCTTGCAAGGTCCTGGTATTTTTCCCTTTTTTCACCCTCCTTCTTTTTTACTCTATGGTCTGCAGGTACAGCAACGTCTACTATTTGGCAGGCCTTCCTTTTTTTGTCTACTATTACTAAGTCCGGTCTTCTTGCCTGGATGAGGTGGTCAGTTAGGATGTCAAAGTCCCAGAGTAGTTTGTGGTTGTCATTCTCCAAAACTGCCTCTGGCTTGTCCAATTTCCTTCCTCTGTTAGGTCACTACTAAAATTTAGTGTTACAGACTTTATAATTCTAGCACTTTCCTCAGTATCCGTGCGGTTCCTCACAGTGCTGTGGTCTGTACAGTCTCAATCCATTCTTCCATCCCGAGCTCCTCTATTCTCGCCTCCAGTGTCTTTTAAACATTTCCTAATGCACCTATTATTACTGACTTTCATGTTTCTCATCTTCTTCAGTCCTCTCGCTAGATCTTTGGATTTTTCCGGTTTTTCACTCTCCTTCCTCTTTACTCTATGGTCTGCAGACACAACCATGTCTATTATTTGACAGACTTTTCTCGTTGCTTGGATGGGGTGGTCTGTTTTGATGTGAAAGTCCCAGAATAATTTGTAGTTTCCATTCTCCAGGGCTGTCCCTGGTTTATGCTGGTACCATTTTTCGGTATGTTTAAGTCCCATTCGTTCATTCAGTTCCCAGTGTATCACCGTTGCTAGTCTATCGTGTCTGTGTTTAAAGTTCTTCTGGACTAATTGACTACATTTATTAGTTATGTGATTTACGGTCTCATCTCTTTTACTGCACAGGTGGCACTTGCTGTTTATCTGTGTTCTGTCGATTTTTGTTTTGATATAGTTTGTCCTAGTGCATTTGTTTTGGGCTGCCATGATGAACAAATCCGTTTCTCTCTTCAGGTTTCCTTTTCATAGCAATGTCCATGATCTCTCGTCTGCTACATCCTGTATCTGTCGTTCAAATTCTCCGAAAATAATTTTTTTCTTTTCCCATTTTCTCTCCTTGTTTGCTCATCATCATCATTATTATTATTATTATTATTATTATTATTATTATTATTGAGAAATTGATATATAATCCTACAGAAATAATTATAAAATGCATTATACTACTTTGAAACTATATTTGAAATGATTTCCCGTCATCAGATGGTAAAAATGTATTTGCCAGAGAGTGTATATATAATGAACAAGTAAAGAATATATATATATATATATATATGTGTGTGTGTGTGTGTGTGTGTGTGTGTGTGTGCACGCATGTGTGTGTGTGTGTGAGATGTGAGACGATTGAATATACCAGCATTTCGATTGTTTTCGAACTGTAGAGTTTAGGAGCCTCATTATTACACAAAAAATTTCGATAAGATTTTTCTATTTTTTAATTTTTTTTACATTATTAATCTTATTCTATTTTGATTTTAAAATCATTTGTGACTTCTGGACCACTATCCATACTAGAAGTTCCTGATTGACCTTGAGAATCCTGAAAATCACCGATTTTTCTCAAACAACATAAAAAACAAATTTCACGATTCTAATTTACGATTCTATAAATAAGGTTTTACTTGACTCATTGCTGTAGTGGATTTCATGTCTTAAATATATCTTGTCAGAAATATCACCAAATTCGAAATTCCACCCACCGTATTTCATATGATTGTATATTATTTTATACCTACGTTGTTTTTCCGTTTTTCAGTTTTTATACGTATGCTTGCATACATATCTGAATATAAGGTCTCATTTGGCCTTTTGCCATACAGTGTTCAGAGTAGTTGCAATTTCCTAAGCGGCGCCAGTGGTTAGTGTCTCTGTTTAGATAAGATCTGGGGTTTCAAATAGAGGTTTTCCTGGTATTCGAATGTTTACTTTACGCACCGCTCTTTATCAAAAAAGAATGGAACAGCAGAAATAGCGTTCATTTTTAAGTGAGCTGCAACAGAGGCAGCATGCACTCTCCTCTCTTACTCTTTCTTTTTTTCCAGTCTCCGGCATCTCCCTCTTATCGAACTCTCGATGAATACGCCTAATATACCATCATCACTATATTTTAGGAAAGGGGAGGCTAAAAAAAATCCTTCCGTTTAAATCAAGTGTTCAACTACATTTCTGCTTACAAAAGATTTTTATTGGAAGACTTTGGTTTCAGAGAGCAGAGGAAACATCCTTTTCCTTCCCATCCGGCCTTGTGCCGTACTAAGCTGAACTTACTGAGTACTTACATTTAATTAATTACTTTCTGGATGTATCATTGTTATACGTAGATTGATAAAAAATTAGTGATTCAATCTGAGTGTTAGTTACAACTTTCGATTGTGCCCTGTGAACTCACTTCAGGACATAACTCGTATTAGTTAACTCTTCTTTGTTAAACCGTCCTTGTGATGTTGTTTCGACCCGTTTCACTGGTCAAAAGGATATAGACTTTGCTATTTGACCCAGAGATTGAACTCACGACCACCAGGTAAATAGAAAATCCTTGACCAACGCATGTATCTATGAGATAAATCAGGTGGTATATTTATTAGGTTAATTCCATGGGAGTTTTTCTTTCGATAGGGAGTGCTGTTAACCATTTTCATGATGAAAGGTTATGTGCTTCTTTTCATGAATTTGACTTAACATTCGAAAAAGGATTATCCGAAAATTTAAAACGAGGACCCATAGCGGAATTCAAACATTTGCAGAGTAATACGTACTCCAGCCAAGAAGCGAGGACGACGAAGTGCAATCTATTATACATTTACCCTAGCAGGATTCAGCCCGATTAACAAGAACTGACGTCATGCAAGAAGAATAAAAGTTCATTTCAGCTTTCTTTGAAGAATGAAATACAGGAAAAAAACACAACGTTTGGAAAGGGGTAGTGAGTAATATCAAGTGATAATCGGAGACGATTTTTAGATTGAAATCCAAAAATATCACAAGTTCAGGAATTGCCATTACAAAAATAGTGACTCACAGATATGGTAGGTGGGGCGGCAGAGATAGAGGAAAAAAGTGGTAGGTTTGACTACTCCATACCTACGCTCTTCTTTCACTCTTCTGAAGCCCAAGATTTACCCTGATTTATTTGGTTACAGGTAAATTCACCCGCAGAAGATTTCACTGATAGTAAATTTCACTCCTTTAAACCTACAGTGCGATTTTGACTTCGTGTATTAGTGAATATGTGCTGAATGTGTGTTTATACATATGCAGACGTAACATATCAGCATGCATACACAAATGGACATCAGCACACGTACATACACGTTCATGCGCTCTATTTGCAAACACATGCACTATATGTACACATGCACACATACCACATACACACATGCCACGTACGAACATGCATGTGCACATACAAACTCCAAACATGGATTATGTATTCTAATCCATACTTACACACACATGTCACAGGCACATAAATGTACACCGTACACACACACACACACACACACACACACACGCACGCGCGCGCACACACAAATACACGTACACAGACTGCATGTATGATCGCATACTTTTATTTTGCATACTTGCAAGTATATTTTTCCACACAAGACACATACGCACACACATACACACGTATCTACGTACAAAATCCTCTCACGGGTCTTATTCGTGTGTCCCTTTGTTTATCAAGCTCAGCTTGGCTCTGCATAAGACCACACCAGACGGATATCCTATAATATTGGTATGCGCTACTTGATGAATTGGTCTGAGAGATAAACCATAGTGCTATGACAACCTAAGGGTGCAACTCTGTGTCCTTGTCCTTCAAGTGTTTTTGTGTTAAAGAAAAATAATTTAAGGAATGTACTGAATGGGGCAAAAACTCAGGCTTTGCACTCTTCAGCAATGAAACAATTAAATAACAGCACAGGATCAGGAAAAAGACTAAGATGTAGGTGAATATCGAACCTACGACCCTCTTTGCCGGAGTGTAGCTTGCTCAATACGTGACGATTCTTACCATTAAACAAGTGGAACGTAGAGACAAACATCTGTTCAAATCAAATTCTTGAAACTCATTCCTTATCCACGATATCTTCTGCACCGTGTTTGATATTACCTGGTAGTTCAGTTCAATCCAATTTTATTTTTATTTATTTTAGTAGATAGAGTTTTATAAAATGATAAGAATAAAATAATTGTGCCAGTGGTATAACAAAATTTTCCAGAAATAAATAAACAAAATAAAAACTGATATAGACGTTTTTATTCAAATTCAAAACATTTACTTTATTTGAGAAGATTCATAAAAAATAAATAACGAATATGAACGACCTCACTTTGACATACAAAAGAAAAGCTATGAATCGGAATTCAAAATAAAAATAAAATCAGATAAAACGAAAAGGTGAAAAAAATGTCTCATTACAGTAATCTGAGTCACGCGTTATTTTCGTGAGATGCATCGGGAGGAGTTCGTTTTTCCATCTTTGAAGCGATCACTAGAGCGGGGGCAGAAAAAATCAGGAAAAGCATCAAGTATTTTTAATAGAATATTCTTTTCATTCCAACTCGAAAAAAAAAAGGATATAAATGCGTCTAGCATTAATTCCCAACGTCTAAAATGTCAACTTTAGTGAACAAACGCTGTGAAAGAAGAGAACAGAAAGGTGATAGTGTTACAGAACTGCATTGAGTCATACCCAGCCCTCCGTAGCGTCCTTTTGTATTCTTACGAACTCATTCCTCTCTCAATCAGCCTTGATTTGATCAGGCACAACTAAAAAAAAAGAAAGAAATCCAACCAAAAATTACTCGTTCAGCTCATGATATATTCATCTATTTTTTCATCTATTTATTTGCTCTATTTTTTTTTTCATCTAAATCTGTTTATATTTTAAATGAAAGTGAATATTATCATCAAATAAACATGTTTCTTAAATTACCAAATATTGACTTGAAATACTCTTTTTCAGCTGATGAGAAAATAACTGCAAAATAAATATTTCCCTGCAGGTTGATCACAACGTGCCTACGTAAAACATTTAAGGAACATGACATAACATTTATCAACTGAATAGACACTGTATCGGTGTTTACTAATTTTAACCAAGCCTTGTACTTCTACAAGAATTCAGTGAAAATTGAACTCTTTAAATTATTAACAGTTATTGTGTAACAACAAACACATCACGACAAGTTTTCCCCTGGAGATTTATCAGTTGAAACATTGTTTATTTCACCAGTCGGAAAGGATAGGAGAATACAATAACATATATTTAGCCGGAGTCGATGTTCTAAGGAGTCTAACCATTCACAGTATATTTTAAGAATAAAAC
Organism: Thysanoteuthis rhombus; assembly: GCA_963457665.1. NCBI lineage: Eukaryota > Metazoa > Mollusca > Cephalopoda > Oegopsida > Thysanoteuthidae > Thysanoteuthis > Thysanoteuthis major. The sequence continues at coordinate 33,863,728 of OY735200.1, read as the reverse complement.
TATTTCGATCTCAGTTGATACTGAAAATATCAAGTCCAATTATATAAAGCAATGATTTGTAGCTGAATCGCAGCCTGCAATCTTTCAGCTTATGTTATAGTACCAGCAACATTTTGATCTATTTCAGACATGTCAAATATTTTCTTTGCTGGTCATTTCTATTTTAGAAAAAGCAAAGACATCAAGGTGAGATATACATTATGTCTCAGTGTCATTGTAACTTAGATATTGGGATATCATTTCCAAAAAGAGTTTCAAAGAAAAATAACACATTCAAAATTATATTTCAGATTATATATCCATTCGCAAATACACACACACATATATATATATATATATATATATATATATATATATATATATATATATATATGTATATGTATATGTGTATATATATATATATATATATATATATATATATATATACATATATATATATATATATATATATATATATATATATATATATATATATATATATATATATATATATATATTGGTCAACTTTTGCATATATTCCAATGTACTCAAACATGCCTTTTCGGTCCTCCTGCTGACTTGCATTCTTTTTGACGGATGTGACAGGTGTTATATATATGACTATTTGATAGTTCACCTGTCTTTTTCAATGGCTTTGTAAATGACTTTTATATCCAGGATTTCTGAGCCTGACCCCCTAGCAGTTAGAACTAGATAGTGGTCAGTTTTGTGAACCGGGGATTCAAAGTCAGATTATTTGTGGGCATTTCTTCTCAGTTGGCATGCTAAAAGGGAGATTCCTCGAATTTAACCTGTCATCGATGGATTAGTGTCCATCAGAAAACGAAGTCACAAAAACTGCCCCCCCCCCTTCAACGAGAAGTATGCCACGTACATAAATATTTTGCTCAATTATGGCTTGCCAGGCTTAGGTTCAGACATCAACACTGTTTTCTTGAGACTAAGATCGAGTCCCAGAGTAGAAAATACTCTACTGAATCCATCAAGCAGATGTCATTCTCTGTGTGGGCTACCAGATCGCAATTGTTTGCGTACAACAGACCTCTGACTAAACCTTTGTTTTTACTGCAAATCGACTGATGTTAAACATATTGCCAGAAGTACGATAGTGAATATAGATACCTTGATTACAGTCCATAAACTACCACTAGCAAAGACAAGCGCAAATAGTGTAGGTGTCAAAATATCCTCCGTTTTTAAGAAATATCGGTTCTGACAGTTCTCCATCCATATAATCCGTGCCAACATGAATTAAATGCAGTGCAGCAATAAATTTTTCAGGCCAACCACGCTTCCTTAGAATCAACCATAACACGATTCTGTTTACGATATCGAAAGCTTCATATAAAAACAATAAGCTACCCATGTCTTGTACCATACAGTAAGTAGGTAAATTCACATGAATATGTATGTGTTTAGGTTTCAATGACAATTGCCAACAAAACAATAGCGTTGCCTCCAACAAGGCCCTCATCAGATGACGACCATTTTGGGACCCAAAGAATCATTACCACTAACCCAGGGAGCTCCAGCAGTATATCTAGATAACCCCAGGTTTTTTCAGTTCTCTGCCACATTGCACGGTGCCAGATTTACGCTCCCACTTTAATAGTAAAGTGAAAGTAAAAAGCAACAGAACATCGATCAGGCCACACAATGATATCATAGCAAAAGAAATATTGCAAGGGTGATTCAGCAACGAAGAACACAATCCAATTTAAATCAATCTATTTTGGTATGAAAAAGGGGGTAAACGCCGAAATGCGTCCAGGAAATAGAGTACAAATGAAAATGAATTAATTCTCTAATCTTGCCATTAAGAAATAGAAATTACATATCAATATATATGTCTGTGTGTGTGTATGCATGCAATTTCCTAGGGGGTGGGGCTAAAACAGTTCCCCCATGAAATTTGTTTCAATCAAATGTTGGTTCTTTCAATCCATTAGACTTCCAAGTCATCTGGATATTTGTTTCAAAAGTAAAGGTTTCAATATTTTTTTATTTACAATGTAACTATAATGCTAAACTTGGCACTTTAGACATGCCATCTTTATGGAAGTATGGACAAATGTACGCTTTACATGATCTTTGGCTTAAAAATGGTGGAACCAACATAAAAATTAATGCAAAATAAAATCGGATCCTAGGAAATATAAGTCACATGAGCCTCATTTCCGACCCTACATCCGTAAACATGACAGAGAAAGTACTGAGTTTAGCAATATAGAAAACCCCCGTGTAAAATCTTCAGAATTCTTTTTTCTTGATGGTTCGAAGGTTTAATGGAGAGGAAGAACATAACTTTTTCAGGCCCCTAAAATACGAAGCAAATACTCACGCACATACATACATACATACGTGCAAATGACAATATTTGTGTGTGCATGTGCACATTTTTAACTTGCGCAGTTATGTGGGCAATTTGATAAACTATTCCTGAAGATATTTTTACAGCGTTATGGATTTTTTTCCAACAACTGTTGTTTACTATTGCTATGAGTTGTATTACTTGCTGAAGAAAAGATTCGACATGCTTTTACATGATTACTATACCATGAAAGTTCGTTGGTGTCTGGTGTGGTGAAATTGAAAGGAAGCTCGCAATTTCACTTCATGTTATCAAATTTCTCTGAATGCGTTTGCTCGAAAGCTTTTTGTATTCTAGCGTTTGTCAGTTCGTCTTCACATAGATTGACAAAAGTCTTTGACTTGGAGCGTGACAGAAAATCAATTTTGACCAATTTTTTCACAAAAACCTGAACAAATAAATAAAATATCTCGGAAACTATGACCTTTTCCAAGACTGATATTGTGTAATCTTTCATCGATTTTACCCGGATGATTTTTTCACTCAAAGACTTCTGGACCCCAATGCTCAACATAATGCCAAAAAAATGTTTTGTGAATTGAATGCCCTTTCCATCATCAAGCCGCAGACAATGATATCCCTATCTCTCTCTCTTTATCTCTCTCTCTCTCTTCATCTCTCTCTCTCTCTATATATATATATATATATATATATATATATATATATATATATATAAGTGAGCGTGTATGTGCACGTGCATTCATGTAGTACATATAGATGTATAGATAATTTTGATTATCATACCTAAATTATTTGAAAAATATCCATAGGTCGATAGGTGTAACCGTCGTATGATGATTTTGATCTCCATTCAGTGACCAACATTAGTGGTTTGGAACAAGATTAAATAAGACTTATTGTTCTTTCTTAAACATGAAACTTTTTAGAAAAAAAACTTCATTCCAGGCGACACTGTAAATAGATGAAGACTTAAATATGAACGTCGATAAATCACAGATGCAAATACAACAAGCCCAAAAGTATTTGAAGTGAACCGAACGAAAAAAGGTGAAATTCAAGATTTACAGATGATAAACACGAATAAAATCATATCGAGATAAGTGTTGCATGTTCAAAGTTTGTCCTTTTTATTCAATATTGTTTCAAAACTGATTCTGGGGGTAGTTTTACTAATTTTAAAGACGCTGAACGGATTTGACTTCTGCAAAGTATAATGGTATAAATCCTATATATTTTTGAATGAAGAGAATATTACAGAGTCCAGAGAGAAGTGCAAAACCACAGCTCAAGGTTAGAGTCGTCACTATTCCCCATTTCTACTCAATATTCCTTCTTTCCGTAACTTTTCCTTCTTTCTTCCTCTGAAGTCGGCCAGACAAAAATAGGATACTTATCCTCAAAGTTCAGAGCAAGGCAGATTAAACATTGATTATGAAGACCCCCACCTCTTTTTAGGAGTCGAAATAGGCCAATAAAAACCGCCAGATAACTATTCAATTTTTCATTAAAAAAAAACTCTCAAAATCAGAACTCAAATGGATTTTACATGAGATGATACAATCTAGCCATTCCATAAAAGGTGATTAATGCCAAAGAGGTCACCTCCTCACTTGACGTTCGACATCCGGGAGGCCCATTAGAAAAATGCTATCCCTTTCATAATCTAGCCAGCCTGTCTCAACCTGAAGAGATTCTTGCGTGAAAGATACATATGTATTCATGTTGTGCAGCATGAACACGTATATGCATGTGTATGTATACCTATACCACAAACGTACGCAAATACAGATAGCCTTATATATTCTGAAAGGAAACTGTAATTTACTCATCCTGCATTTAAGTGAAGCAAAGTGTCAACTAGGCCCCTATTTCATAACAACATTCCTGGTGCAGACATATTTACTAAATTGAAATGCACTAGCTGAAACCATGTGAAAGTTATGCTGCTAATTAATCAGCAATTAACTTTGAGGCAAACACTGTGAGAAGCACAAGATACCGGCATGAATTGGTAATAATTAACATGCGCCATAATAAGTTTTTTAACGTTATATTTTAAAAGCTAACACATCTCCACAAATGTAAACTTAGTTTAGTCTGATACTGCGAAGTTCTTTTAAATGTGTATAGGGGAGCTTTACTTGTCAACCAGCATTAAACCTAGGTTACTGGCGTCAATTGAAAATATATTCCTATTTCAGCTACCGGGCAAGTCCTATATCCCAGCTTCATCATTTTAATTTTATGCGTAGGCAATGAAAGGCAACAGCATTAAAGTAATTTCTTTATAAGACACAGCGTCTCCAGGCAGTTCTCAATTTTTCTGCTGATCAGCTAAATTTCGAGCGATCAAAGACAAGGTAAGGCCACAAAAATTGAACAGTATGTCATGTGGTTCGTATATCAATAGTTTTGTTACTAATCACGCTGTTTAGTTCGACAACAAAGATTTATAATGATTAGGTTCAGCTCTAGAATAGATTTACCCCTTTGTCTGTCTCTCTCTGCCTCTACCCCATCCTTTCTCTTTCTATCTCTCTATCTATCCGTCTGTCTGTCTGCCTGTCTCTCTCTCTCTCTTTGTCTCTCTCTCTCTTTGTCTCTCTCTCTCTCTCTCTCTCTCTCTCTCTCTCTCTCTCTCTCTCTATATATATATATATATATATATATATATATATATATATATATCACTGAGCCGGTGTATACCAATTTTTTTCTATCGATATATGATAGACGCTAATATTTGCATTAACTAATAGGCTGAATCACGGTACGTAAACAAACACGCCAACGCTTGCCAACATTCTACATCAACAAGAATCTCTCGATATCTTGGTTATCCCTATTTTCCGTGCTGTTTGCTATGTTATTTAATTTGTTTAAAATCGTTGTTTCTTTTTCTTGCCTTATTTAGGTAATTCTTTTCTTATATGATCATCTTTCATTTTTGTTTGTCTTTTGCTTTTTTACTGTTTTAACAGCGATGTCAACAAAATTCTATCAGCATCTCTGATGGTTTCTCCGAACCAATTCATTCCTTATCAGATTTTCTTTTTCAATTTAACATTTTTTCCGTTCCTATTTTTTTTAAATTCGTTCTTTCCCCCGTTTTTTTTTTTCTTTTTTAACTCTGACGTGATCTTACACAGAAAATGGATCACTGGTAAATATTCAGTGATAAACTAAATCCAAACACTTCCTTTCTCTCTTTCTCTCTCTCTCTCTAACTCTGTCTCTCTGTCTCTGTCTCTCTGTCTGTCTGTCTCTCTGTCTGTCTGTCTCTCTCTCTCTCTCTCTCACTCACTTGTGTGTATAGATAGCCTTATTTGTTGTTGGATAACCTCTCGTGTGCATTGTTAGCGTGCTAGGCGCACATATTATTGACTATAAGGAGTCTTTTCCTATCGGTATTCAGCATATGTGCCACCTTGAGCCAAGGTTGGTATTAGCTGACATCTATCTGCAATGACTCTGAATACAGTGTTACAAAATATATATATATATATATATATATATATATATATATATATATATACATATATATATATATATATATATATATATATATATATATATATATATATATCAAGTGTTGTGGAATTAGCCTTTAGTAAATTACACAAACGTATCTTACGTAACAAGAACTCCAGGAAAGTTACAAAAACAACAGCTTACGAAAACATCATGCTGCCTAACCTTTTATATGGCAATTATTGGTTCATATTTTGGGTCATATACTAGCGTCATAGTCGAGTGCTTTCATCAACTTCACCTCGTTCTCAAAGTTTACTAAAGCAAATTCATCTTTGACACAACAGTTGACAGACCATGTTCGGAAAATGAAGAACTATCATTATTCAAAGACTATCCTGTTTGGAGAACTTGCCCCTGGTTAGCAGTGAGACGGGGTTATCAGAAGAGATACACGGATTCCTTCTAGTGTAACCATCTTCTGCTTTGAAATTCACTACTGTCAGTGGGCAACAAAGGCCACCGACGGGGAGACATAGCGGCATAATGTCTACCAGGCAACCTACCCTACCAAAGCAAACTGCACAGCAAAAGCTTCTGGAATCAAGATACATTGCGAGACAAAAGTGCACCTGCATACTTGATTATGTAAACAATAAAAGATTTTAGGTATTTGGATGTGTGTGTAACACCTCTCATCAAAGGATTGGATTGATCCGTCCTTAGTTCCATTGGAAAGAAGTAGTTGGGGTAGAGTAACCACAATTAATTCGATACCAATATAGTTTTGATATACTAGCATTAATAATAATAATAATAATAATAATAATAATAATAATAATAATAATAATAATAATAATAGCGACCAGAAGAAGAAGAAGAAGAAGAAGAAGAAGAAGAAGAAGAATTAGAAGTTTAATCTGTGACTAACACAATTGATGGTATTCGCCAATTTATAAAAATTGATGATAACTATGAATAAAAAATCGATCCAAAACTGAAGCCGATCAAATAAAATACCTACGTATAAATTACACTGAAGCAATAACCCTCCCTTATGAACCAAACAATAAAATTTGCTAAAAAACTACTCTGCGCTAGATTATCTCTGCTACAACTAGTTTTTCAATGACCAAAAACCAGCGACAGATCAATCCATTTCCCCTATGAATTGAACTGGACACGCATCGGAATACTGTATACTTCTTTGACAAAACTTGAAACTCAGTTTTTACTACATATCATTGGGTCTTCTTACTAATTGTTTTTTTGGGGGGGGGAGTTAGAGGAGTACTTACGACGGATAGATCTCGAGTGTTTGATTTTGAGACAGTTCCACCAATCAAACTGTACAATGTAAAATCTGTGTATACACTACCACCCGATAGTCATCTGACTATTCGACGGTACAATGGCTTCGTGGTGGCTGCATATTCCATTCATGATCATGCAGTTATATACTCCGATTCTGAGAGAAAAGCGAAAAAAGCAGCACAAGGACGACTTCGTTTAGTAAGGATACCGTTTATATCCCAGTATAGACAGAGAAATGCAAACAATGTACCTCGGTGGATCAGATAGGAGGTTCGGTTTTGTCAGATTGTCGATTCTTTGAGTCAATAAATATTTCAGCGATGAAATATCGATATGAGTGTTCTTACGACCTTAGAATTCATCCGGTACCATGTCTGCGATCCAACTCTAGCGATAGAACTGGTTCTATCAAGTCATATGTCGAACGGAAGGAGTATTTTACGTCACTTCCTTCTCAACAAAATGGTAACGAAAAAAATGGTGACCTTTTTCTATCATCACGAGAAACTGATCAATATTGCCTATTTTTCACATCTGATTTTACACTGTTCCTATATTGGTTACATTGTGGGTTTCTAAAATATTATTTGAGAATGGGTCCACCGGGGGAAACAGAATATGTTGATTCAATAAGAAAAAATGATGATTCAAAGGACGCAAAAAATGTATCTGAAAGTAACCAAAAATTATTTATCGAAAAGTTATTTTCTATTCAGTTTTGAATACTGACTTTTGGGACGACTTTTCAGAAAATGTTCTGTTGCACTTATTTGTGTTTTGGATGAAATAAATTTCGATTATACAGTAACTGTCTGTTTAATTTTTTTCAAAAAATTGTTGTCATGTGACAACAAACCTTTATGCATGGTCAGAATGACGCTTTGATCAGAGATAATTCGATCAAATTGTTGTGTGACTTGAGCTCAGCATGGATTTCCTGAAGGTTTCCAGATACGGAAGAAACCTGGGGAGGGCCAGCGTTTACTGTGATCTCAAATTTGTGAAGAATAATATACATCTACCATTTAAGGACGATAAATGAGGCCCAGAGAATGGTGTATTGTTGATATGTCCCAAATCGAATCAAGTACGGACTAATTTACATTTTTTTTCGGCGGGAGGGGGTGTTCTCCTTTTTTCATGACTGGGACATTCTAAATTATGAGAATTATGATAATTGCCTCGAGAAAGAATGTGATAAAGACAATCTAGTGATTTTTTCCCATTTTTTGCAGTCGAAATCTAGTGGGAACTTTCTTTTTCAATTTTAGGGATCAAAATCAAGGTTAATTTTTTCTTCACTTTCAAGGGTAAATTGAGAGGAAATTTTCTTTCAAGTTTTAGGCGTCAAAATCTTGCTCAAATCTTTCTACACTTGGACAGGTCAAAACCAAAGGAATTTTTTTCTCTTCAAGTTATCAAAATTGAGGGAGAAACTTTATTATCATTAATAGGGTCAACATCTAGGGGAATTTCTTTCCTTGCTTCCAAGGGTCCAAATTAGAGAAACACTTTCCATTTGAATTATGAGGTCAGAATCAATGCAAATTTTTCACAACTTTAGGGGTCTAAGTCGAATGGAATTTTTTCTTTCATTCTTGGAGTTCAAAATCAAGGAAGTGATTCTTTCCCATGGGGGCAAAAACCTAGGTTCAAATTTTTTTCATTGAAAATTAAAAAGGATTTTTTTCCATTTTTTTGGCTAAAAATCGAGGGAGAAACTTTTTTTTCTATATAGGTCACAAATTGGAGGGTAAATTTTTAGTTTTAACTCTGTACGACAACAATTTTGGGAAGATTTTTTTTTTCCAATTTTTGATATCAAAATTTGTGGAGGAGATTTTTCTCTATTTCGAGATGGAACGTTTATTTTCACCTTCGGTTGTAAAAATCGACGGATGTTTTTTTTTGTTTTTTTTCAGTTTTATTGATTGGCAACCTTCTTTTTTTTCACTTTCAGCTATTAAATTTTGCTGTAACAAGGTGTTTGTCGATCAGAATCCAACAATTGAAGTTTTTTTTATCTCTCAATAACAATAAATTCTTTTTGAATTACAGCCAGTTTTTTTTTTACGATAAGTTTCTCTCACTCTGCATGGTTTGGGATATATATATATATATATATATATATATATATATATATATATATATATATATATATATATACATATATATATACATATGTATTAGCTTTTCTACATTACCCGTCTTTTTGTCATCAGTGTAAAAGGTAGGATTTTAAAACAAATTGAATTAAACTCTAATTGCTTTCCGTTTATATTATTTCCATTTTATAAATCATTGTTTGGGCAGCCTCTACACCTCTTCAGGGCATTCATCCAATCCATTGTCATCAAATCACAAATAAATCACCGTTACTATAATGATTGATGTATTCACTATGCATTATTGTAATATATTACTTTTTGTTTTATCCCCAAAATGGATTTTCTTCACCTGCCCAAAAAAGAGCTACTGATATGCTGGATAATATGATTTTCTTGATTCTCTAGTCTTAACCTTGGACTCTGCTAGAAGGCAACATGCTTTCTGATAGAAAAAAATATCTACTAACCACGCTTTCACACAATGAGCCCTCCCTCTGAAACGAGCGTTTTTTTAGCTTATCATCTGATAGAATCCAAATACAGGTCGTCCCCATATTCCACAAATTTGCTTTATGTCATTCCAGTACCTCCACTACCGTCGCTGACACACCCAGATATAACAGCATAACTATTTTGTTTTTGTCTTGTGACACAGAAAAATATTTCTTTTATAAATTATACTCCTTTATGTCATGTCAGCTGACGAAAGATTTTATCAGAAAGCTCTAGCAGAGAATATATTGTATAATTTATCCATACATAAGTGAACCCATCATTGTTTAGGAAACATTCTCGTACATGATTTCTTTTTTCTTTTTAGATAAAATTATGGAATAATTATCCATAAAAGTATACATGAATATGATAGGGAAACCTGTCCTGTCTTTTGATACTCCCGAAACAGGGCTATGGTGAACCAGCTGACGAACTCCATGATAAAGATTGAAATTACAAATATGAATACAACTAAATTACCTGCAGCAATAACTTAATATCAAATAATGAAATAAAGAAAATATTGAAATATCACTCATCAATTAAAACGTGATGGTCACATAGTCGTGGATGCTTGAGATGATACATGGTTTTTTCATTACAAGATGTGTTGGTTATATGACCATATATGACTGTAAAAACCTTTTTGAAACAATATACTTGTTTGAGATAAACCGTTTAATCTGGGCTGCGCAAATAGGTTTGCAATAATGAATTAGGCTATTTACACGGATTGAACCAGTGTCCTAATGATATTAACATGATGCTGCTCTAACCGATGAGATAAACTGCTATTCGGTCACTGGAAGCTCCGATGACTGCCACAAATCTAATCTAATATCTTTTATCTGCTGTCCAGATCTGCACATTATATTTTGTTCCGGTAACAGGGACAATTATAGCATTAAGAAATTTAATCCGACAACATAATTGTATGGACGTTATTTTTAACAGGGGTTCTTTTTAACTGACACCCATGTTTTACACGGAAACGATACGCTGGTTGGCTGGGACAGTGTAGATGGATTAACAACAGCAAAAAAATAGCTACACATATCTCGGAAAACTGATTGTGAGGGAAAACATCGACTGAGAATAATAAAACCATTTGAGAATCGTCGATAACATTTCCTTGACGTCAGAACCATCAGTAAAATTGCTGAACATGTTGACATATCTGAATCGGGGAAGTAAAAATTAGGCTTAAAGATGAACATGACAGAGATAAAGCAATATCCAACGAAAGGCTGCAAGGATAGAGGGCGAGGCTCAAGAATGGGTTGACAGATACATTTGCCTCAGGTGGACAAGAAAGGGAGAGAAATACTACTAAAGCGAAATTAAACGATGCATAACGATTGAATAGAAATCATTGTGAATTATGAAATGTGGAAGAGCACTCTGCTAGTTTTTTTGAAAAGTGTGCAATTAATGCATAATACCAATTATGCGTTTATACTAAACATGGAAAGTAACAAAATGAACTGAAACCCAACTTGGAATCGCACTGAGAGCTAAGGAAAGAACGAAGTTTGGGATAAGTCAAGGAAATAGTAGAACAACAATATAGATCAGAGGGAAGATTAGAACGAAATATATGACAGAAATGATTAAACAAAAATAGAAATGAGCCGGACACTTAGCAAAAAGAGCTGATAACAGTCGGAGCCAAAGACTAACAGATTAGTACTCATCGGATAGGAAAATAATTAAAAAAGATCACACACAAGGTGGCGGAGTTAGATAGAGAGATTTGCTGGTTAGAAATGGAAAAGCTTAGAGTCGTCACTGTCATTGTTGCGGAGGATCCGAAAGGCCTTTTTCCAGCAGTGGACGTGATAGCTGATGAAAAGGAGGAGGGGGTAATGATTAGGATGATGAACATATACGTCGGGAGCAGCTAAGAAGGTAGTTAAATGGGAAGTTGAGTGTGAGGTGCTATCTAACAGTTCACAGAATTTGAACAGCATTCATGGATTGAATATGATATTGACATTTGTCTTGAAGCAAACGCATGGAAATGTTGATAAGCTGCTGAGATCGCTGTGTAGAAGGGAAACTACTTCAAAAGAGATGGTAGAAACGAGATGTTGGGCGGAAAATTTATTTTGATTGCCTTATGCATAGAGCGTGATATATGAATATATATATATATATATATATATATATATATATATATATATATATATCCCATCAAGTACCTGGAGGTAGGATCGAAACCTTAGCTTTAGACCCAGAGGCTGGTATCTTCTCTCTGCTACACGGAATTGGGTGGTCGGTAAAGTTGAATTCAAGCGATATATGTATTTACACATATATATATATATATTCCCCATTCACCAGAGTGTTCTATTCCATGCTGGAAGAGCATTGCATAAACTTACAATGAACG
>OY735200.1:33744116-33849116 GCA_963457665.1 Thysanoteuthis rhombus | reverse complement strand
GCTCGATCTGTTGTTCGTTTTCATCGCTTTGTGCCCTTTCTACGTCAATTGTTGTGGCTTAATTAATTGTACCCTATGCTTCACCATGGTCGTTTTTTTTTATCCATGTTTGTTTTCTATTGCTAAAAGATATTCCTAACATTGATCTTCCCATTGCCCTCTGTTCTATCTCAAGTTGGTTTTCGGGTGTTTTTGTGCTGGTTCACAAGTTTCATATCCATATGACGTAGCTAGCATTATGCATTATCTATACACTCGTCGTTTCAAGAATATCGCCTATTTGCGTTTCAAATACTCTCCGAGTCGATCATTATGCACTGCCTTATTTTATTTCGAATACATAATGCAGTAGCACACAATGATGATGGAATTCTCCAGCCTCTGAGACAAGCTTCCTAACCATCGGTACACGGAGAGACACCCAGATGTTTCAAAGTTTGTTTTTTTCTGTTTAGAAATGTTCTTGTTTTTTATTATAAAATTATCCTTAGCGTTATCACATATCCTGAGTATATTATCAATACATACCGTGTGAACAATAAGTACTATGATTATGTTTATCGGCCGACCTGTTTCCGTCATATTGCACAATTTCCTTTATTCTAGTGCATGGTTCATACATTTATGTGTTTTATGAAATCTTTTTAGTTTTCTCTTTTGGTACGCTTACACTGTAATATCTGCAATTTTCTCATCCTTATTCTTTTGCTAATTACGACTTACTCTAGTGCCCTCACCTGAATATAGTTGTCTGTTTATCTAAAAGACCCAAATATTCTTTTCTCCCCAATACGCAAAAAAATGTTTATAATGGTTTTCTGCACTGCACATGTCTATTAATATCATAATGGACACATCGAGTTTTCACACTGACAGTAACTGGTGGCTCTCGCAGGAGATAGAGTTACGGTTACTCACCAGCGCTCATCATACTATTCAAGATGATTTTAGTAATACTGTTATCTGCATGGTTTCAATTCTACATCAGATTCCCGATTCTTTCAATCTTTTTTTCAAGTCTCTCCAGACTTATTTCAAATGCATCGATGAAGATCGGTACAACTGTCACCTAATCATTCCGATGATTTTCATTCATTTGAAAAGTCCGCTGATTTTTCCAGTGATTCTATCTCGTTTAATTTCACTCCGTTGTCTGCTGGATGAGCAACATCAAATCTCTGATGAATCTCCTTCTGTTTACGATGATTACATTACGCTTCATAAGTCAGATAGAGGGATTCGTTTTAATTCCAACATCCCATAGAATAGTACCCCCATTCTGTATGACAGCCTCTGATTTGAGCAATACCATTTGCTTGCTTAGTAAAGTCCCACTCGATTGCACAATTCTTTGCTACTCACTCATGTTTGTCTTTGCTTTCGCTCTGAATCATTTGCAGCACTTGCTTTTTCCTAAATGAAATACTTAAATATCATTAAATTGTGTTTTCGAGTACACTTACGTCGATAGTTCAATGAGTCCGCAGTGTAATGATGAAAAAAGCAGTTTTTGGCAATGCATTCAATCCAGGGATGAATACTACTAATCAAATAGACGTAACACTTCATATCGATATTCAGCTAATGATTACCAGTCAGGATACATACATATTTATCCACATTTGAATATGAGACAACGATAGAATTATGAACTGCACGAACTAAGAGTTTTATATATGTAGATAAATAACTTATACCAACCTCTTCGTATGAAATATAGGTATTTCTTTTACTTTTTTTCCAGTTATTACCTTTTTTGAGTTTTCATTCATATAAGGAAAAGGTTTAGCACGGAACAACCGTCATAAAACAGCTATATCATCAAGTCGCGAACCCCGTACAGCAAACAGCAGGGGACGTCGTTTTTTGTTTTGTTTTTTTCTAATCGAAAAAATGGATTAGATTAGAATCTAATTGGTTCAGTCTGCCATAAAAGTATGTTTATGTGTGCCTTACAATGGAGGTCAAAATATAACACATAGTCATTTATTTAGGGTGGAATAATCTGTTTGGCAATCTCAACGTCGCAAGTTATGATGAGGCATTTAAATCCAGCACAGTGTTTTCTCAGTTATTATCAAAGACGTCTGGGTTTATATCTTACCAATTTTTGTACAATGAGGAGTTGCTGCCCAGGGTTCGGATCCTTAATCACTACACTACCATAAACAGGCACTGTCAGGAAAGAATTCTCATTCTCGTAAACTTCAGTTCGATTATATTCGAAATGGCTTCTCTCTCCACGAGAGCGTAATTTGAGCGTTGAACTAAACCCACCATGAGGTCAAATAGTTATCAGAAAAATTCATGACCTTGGTGTCATAAATTCATAATTGGCATTGGAAAATATGGAATTAGGTCGATCCAAGTAGATGTTACTTTCTATGCACATAGACACTAATATGGTGTAACTTTACTGCTTTAGAGAAGCAATTGCAAATAATGAGAGCTAGTTCATAAATAGAGGCTGACTTTACAATATCTCGAATGTTCACATTCCTCAATTATTTAAAGCTTTGCACCAACCATAATGCAGAGTTTCGTATACCACAGGGCAAAAGCAATTGATGACGGGTTCGTTCCCTGCAAGGTATTCAACGGGTGCGATAGCGTCCTCGATCAAAAACTACATTATGAAAATTTATTCTTGAAATATTTCTATATATTATAATTAAGTTCATATAATGGCATATATGATATTACGACAGCAACCGAGTTATAACTATCTCAGTCCTGTGATTATTTCTTGTTAGTGAAGCCTATAAGTCAAATTCTGAAACGAGGGAAAATTATGTGGAGACCGTCGATCATCTTGTGAAAACTCATCTTTCTCTCACTTGAGACAGGAAAATAATATATTTGGACAAGATCATCGCTGGCGATGAAAAATTGATATATTAGGAAATTTCCAAAAATGAAAAAAAAAATTTGTTTACACCAGGACATCCTTAGCGCATAAACAAAAACAGAAAAAAAACTGTATAATTGTGTTTGAATAGATAAAAATGGTAAAAAATTAATCTAAATAGAGTCTGACAAGACAAAGAAGAGCCAAGGATATCAGTAAAAGTAAACAAGCCAGGATATGAGTTAACAGTAGGGTTTGAACGTATCAGTAAATGACAGAGATGGATCAGAGTAGAGATTGATTCTATCAGATATAAAATAATTATCCTTGTATTTTGCCTTGCTTGCCATTCACGTATTTCAGCATGTTTTGTCCGCCCCAGTACCGTTTCGTGTTTTGTAAGCAATAGGAACCTTCAAATCAGTCGAAATAATCTAAGTATATTTTGAGAAATCTCTGTGTGCTTGTGTGTGTATGTTTGTGTGTGTGTATAAACCAAAATAACCTGACAAATGCCCGTTGTAAAAAGGTGACATGCGCCAGATATGTTTTTCCGTGCACTGGATTAGAAGTCGTTTGAGTAAGCGGTTCTCGATATGTTGAGAGTCCTTGATTTACTCTCAAAATTATTTTATACATGTTTTTTAGTCCAAAAATCTTTTTTAAGATGTCAATTACCATCCCCATATTGCAAATGTGACTCAACGAACGAGCATGAAGCTGGAATAGAAAGTTATTCTACATACGACGTATTTTTCTGACCTGTTACCTCCCCCCCTTTCTCTCTATGCCACCATCCTTGTCTGATTAATAGTTCCAACCGTTTAAAGTACTGGGAAATTCCTCATAGAATCCTCAGAATCAAAACAAAATTCTTTTTTATGACGTAATTCGCAACTGACGTAAACCTGGTGCAAAGCTGTAGAGAGTTATAGAAAAGACATAATTTGATAATGATGTTAAGGATTTATACGAATAAAATTTTTCGTCAAAAGTGATTGAAATTTGTTATCGGAATAATCTATGCAGTATTATCTTACAGAGTGTTCGTGCTTATATGTATTAATGCTACAATTTTATGTACATATTAACAATAATAGCATCTCCAGTCACAACTCAATCCACCAAAGGCATGCAGGGAAATGAACTTGGTCATTGCCTTTATTGAATCTGATAGTTTGCAAGCTATTCAACTGCATCATTACAAGAGTGCCGAAGTTAATCCTAACCATGTGTTCTGCACATGTGGCTTTTTGTGAGACAAATCGAAATATAGTTATTATCTATACAGGTATCCTACACTTTTGAAGTTTAGCGTTACGATACTTTTACGAGAAAAAGGTGGAGAGTGAGTAATGAATGCAGAGTCACGATGGAAGCAGTACATCTCTGTCTCTGTCTCTGTTTGTCCGCCTGTCTCTTCCCGCCATCTCTCTCTCTCTCTCTCTCTCTCTCTCTCTCTCTCTCTCTCTCTCTTATAAATGTCATTTTCCAGTATTGCTCTGGATCCAATCCTCCAGTCTTGGGAAAGCTCAGGATTTTTCCAATATGAATTGATGGTAATTGCTTATTCACTTTACAAAGTTTTCTAGGGAAAACCCTCCTTTTGGAGAATGGAGAAAACCTGTATCTAATTTTCAGCATGGAATGTGGGCTAGCAGACTGATATCAGAGACCAACACTGCAGTACTGAGTTCGATTCTTACATCTTACTCCAAAACTGTGTCCTTGTGCCTGATTATGATAAGTTTAGTAAATACATGTGAATTCTAATTGGCCATTGTGGATAAGTGTTTAGCGGACCATTACTTCTGTAATCATTTAAATTAGATCACTTGGTAGCTCCATTTGAGGCCTTCTGTTACACAAAGGTTAAGAAATGCCTATATATATATATATATATATATATATATATATATATATATATATATGTGTGTGTGTGTGTGTGTGTGTGTGTGTGCGCGCGCGTGTGTGTGTGTGTGTTTATATATATCTATATACATAAGTATGTATGTATGTATGTCTATGTATATATGAGAGACCTTGCCAAAGAGCAGAATTTCGCAATCTAATCTCGTAGACCATTATTACAGTACTATGTTCGACCTTCATTGGGTATCCTACGTTTGTGGCTCTGAGCTAAACCAAGCTGAACTGAGTAAATACCTATAACTACTAGTGCTATTTTGGTTATAAACGAGGAAAAAGATTTTTGTTATCGTTACAAACCAACGTGCGTCATTTTTACTATTTCATTTAAATTCTCAGGGATGTAAAGTCGATGGAGTCTTGTTAAGAACGTCATGATAAAGCTATTTACAAACTGTAGGAAACATCGAATAATACTCTTAACTTAATAATGCATTTCCAAAGCTACCTCAAGAACTAAGTCGTTTGTGAGCGTGGGTGGTTCATGTATATTCTGTCAAACTGAGTAAACGTGGGCCTCCTAATCCCAAAGTAGGTATACATATATATATATATATATATATATATATATATATATGTATGTATGTATATATATATATAGAGAGAGAGAGAGAAAGAGAGATTAAAGTAATCATAGTATACTGCCTTGCTTTTTTTCTCTCTCTCTCTTCCCCTCTCTCTCTCTTTCCCCCCTCTCTCTCTCCCTTTATATATATATATATATATATATATATATATATATATATATATATATATATATATATACATTTATTATCCAATCTTATTTAGCAATTGATATCTGCGCTTTACTAGTTTAGTGCTTATAGTATTCGTCAAATTATCTATCTATCTATCTATCTATCTATATATATATATATATATATATATATATATATATATATATATATATATATATATATAAGAAGGATATATACCCGATGAGTGTTGATAGATCGTGCCTTATGCATTCATTGGCAACCAACACTGTTTTACACGAAATGATAACATTCACCAGGTATATATTCTTCACATTTTTTTTTGAATATCAATAGCTCTATATACTGTGCTAAACATTGAGAACTGTGAAATCAACAAAGGAAAAAATCTGTTTTCTTTTCATTTTTTTTGTATACTTGCCAAATGACAATATATGTATATATATATATATATTTATATATATATATATATATATATATATATATATATATATATATATATATATATATATATATATATATATATATATAGCATGAATAAAGAGTTGGTAGAGCGGGGGAATTAGAGTGATGCAAAGTGGGAAAGATGGAGATAGATATTTTTCTGTACGTATTGTATTTCTTCCATCTTATCTATATTTGTTCTCTTTCTTCCGATGTTTCATAACCTTATAATCCTTTTATTTCTTTTCTCTTTTTTAAGGTTTTTTTTCTTTTTCTTCATCTTCTGCTTCTCATTTTGCTTCATTTCATCTGCCTTCTCCCTTCTCCATAAGCACACCTCCCACATCCACTGTTCTCTCTCCTTATTCCCTCCTTATCAGGTCAACTTCTTTCTCCCTTGACCCTTTCTCCTTTCCGTCCACCCTCTTTATACTCCTTTACAGATACACAGTGTTTTTTCAAACCGGATTTTTTAGCTGGACGATTACAAATCTGGACTGAACCTGCTGAGGAAATACTTTGTTATTCAATTGGAATCATTGGCTTACGAAATTGTTATACACGCAATTCAAAACATACATAAATATATATATAATTCTTTAAAAGCATAATTGTAAAATTACAGTCTATCGCATAAAATTTCTCTTGTACTTGTGTTACCTTCCAAGAGTAAAAGTTTAAACCTTTATGCCAGTTAGAGATACTCAGTATACGGAATGTATTCGTAACTCTACTTTCAATCAAACGAGGGCCAGCTGATCTCCGTGGCTTGGAAAACTAATCCACTGTTACGAATAAATTTATTAAAAAGCCAGAATACATTAGATATTTAATTACATACGAACATCCGTACGATGAATAAAAAAAGCAAAAATTGCATAGCAGTGTTCCAGTAGACAAACAATTGAAAAGCGAGTACAATACTCATGACCAAACTTTTATTAAAGTTAGATACAATCCTCAAATTGAATTAATTGATTTTCCAGGAGAATTCGCAGAAACAATGATCCCCCACATGTCTTGCAGAGATAGATACTAGCATTCAAGGAGAACCTGATTACGATCGAACATTAATCAACTTCTAACAGACATAAAGTTGTAAACCCACTCATTTATATAAAACCCAGAATGACGCGTATAAAATGACAAAGGAAGAGAAGAATGAAAATTTTTACAAAATAATTGAAGAGCTTTGTTATACGGGAAATATCACGTTGATATATTTTCCTTGGCGCCATTTTTTGATCAATGGTACGGAAAGCCAAGAAGTTTCTCTTTAAGCGTTCTTTTCTCTTCGTTGACCTGTAATATCCAGACTATCACGTATTTTACTCAATACTACACGTTTTGTCAGGTCAGAATATCGAAGAATTTCTCGAAGAATCTTCCGAATGAAAACCGAGTCAATCTTTTATGAAAGAATAAACAAATCAGATGAAAAATGGCTTACGGTGATAGAAAGCAGTGAAAAGTATTTTGATGTCTAAATAATAATTCCATGAATTCACATGGATAAAAAGTCTTTGAAATTTCCGTGGAAACTTCAGCATTATATCAATGATATTACAGTACGATAGACAAAGAATATATTGTTTTTGTATGACTATGAGAAGCATGCAAGTATAAAATGCAAAGCACACATTGCAAATACATGATTCATGTAACAAGTATCTTTCATTTCTCTAATCAGTAAATCATTATAATAAGATGAGAAAAAAACCTTGTTGTATTTTACTGCAAACTGCATTCGAACCCCATGAACGTAGGCAGCGTTTTAGTTTTTTTTTCTTTTGTTCTCCATTGTTCTACCACTACTCTTGAACTAACCGGCTTAGCTTGAGTTACTTTCTACATATTTCTGGCGACTAACGAAAATCCGTTGGTTAAGCATAGAACTAAACAATGTCTGATCTGAATCTGCATGTTGTTCATTCTAAATAAGGAAAAGAGAAATGTTAGTGTCCGGAAAATAATGCGTGCATTGATGGCTAATATATGTGAAATTGCATTTGCTTACACTTTGCAGACAGAAAATCTCTTGATGTGGGTAGACTTTCACATACTTTTACAAAATATATTGAATCCTTTATCCCATGTTATTTTACAACCCAAGGGTCATTCGATGATAGTTGTCTGAATATATTGGCGTAATAAAATCAATAGCTGTCATTAGCAGATTTTTAATCAAATGATTTTTTTATAGGATTTGATTTTTATGCAATACGTAATATTTTTTTCAGTAATACAAGAATTGGCAGGTACATAAGCAGAAAAGGGTCCATTCCTTCTTTCAAAGCAAGACGAGAAATAAATTGCAACTCCAAAGATGAGAAATGTACATCAGAGGGAGGCAGAGAGACAGAGACAGAGAAAGAGAAGATGTCTATAACACCAGACTGTTCGTACTGTTGAGTGCATTCGATACTGATGGTGTTACCACAATGTTTCGGGCGATGAATTCTACAACATTTATCAAGTGCATAATCATCGAGGAGAAGGAGTGGATCTCTCTGTACTTCTATTTGCCTTTCCCCCGTGGGAAATGGCTGGAAATTTTACTTCCGCGTATAAATTAAAATAACTTGAGTTACATGGACGGCAGTGAATGGTATCAGTACTACGTTCATCCTATATGTTGCTGGAATGAACAACAAGGGTTGGTACTTAATAATCGTTTTCGGTTCACAAAGAGACATCCTCAAAATAACAAACATGTCTGGCTTTTGCAGGGGCAAATTCAGACTGAAAATGATTTTGAATCACTTATATAATACATAAAAACTTATAGAAATATATCTTTATAAATGTATAGGAAAATTCGCAGGGTTGAATAAGGGGTGAAAATATTTGAGGGACTAGAGGATAATGTTTCATAAGCCTCAAAAATAAAGCAACATATTTCAAACAAAGCTGGATTAGTGGACAAGTGAGTGGAATAAATAAGAAAATAATACAAAAGTTTAGTTTTACTTATCCAGTATTAATCGTTTCTTGCTATAGTGAGCCCTGCAAGTTTCTTTTAACAGTTGAAAAAAATTTATTTTCCTATATACCTTACTGGAGAATATTACATTTGAACCCAGCTTGGAAAACAAGAATTCACCATTGGGGACTGGCCATTATTTTAATCTAATCGTTTGTTTTTATGTTTTTATGGCCTTTTTATGTCTAGATTGGTGTCTTTACTTTAAATTTTTTTCCCCTCTATTTTATTTATCTATATTTATATTTTACTTATTGTTTTTTTTTAGGGGGGGGTCTCTCTCTGTCTTGGTTTCGTATACGTCTTCAGAAGGCTGAAGTGATTCTGTATATTGATGTTAATTCCCACTGTCTAGTACAGGGTGTTATATTCAGATCATTTTAACATTTATCTTAATTTTAATTCCATGGTGTCATAAAATTCCAGTTGTTATCGAAGTTGTTGAAAGAAAGGGGATGATGCTGGAGCTTTTTTTCATGGAGAGAGGTAAACAGGGTGAAGTATCTATGTGTGAGTATGAATGAGTGTGTGTGTGTGTGCATGTGTGTGTATGTGCATGTGTGTGTGTGTTCAGAGTATCTTTTGGTATGATTGTCAGATGTATTCCTTGTCATAAACTTGGCAAATAATACGATAGATGATGTTTTTAATGCGACAAATTCAACATCTTTTGTGGTGTTGAAAACATCTAATCATACTGTGAACTCACTCGCACACACACATACACCCATTCGCTCACACATATTGATACTTCACCTTCTTTAACTCCTTCCTTAGAGGGAGTTATAGCACCACCCTTGACTTTAAAAGAAAAATTCACCAATAACTGGAATTTTATGAAACCTATGGATTTTTAAATCGAATCAAGAATAATGCACAAATGACCTGAATTTATCCATCTCTACTGGGAAGTAAGGCTCAGAGAGAGAAGCATCTACAAAACTAGTTGTGAATTATTAAAAAGCATCATATCTTATAACCATGACTAGAATGATTGGTTTCTTTTTTGACACTTTCCCCCTTCAAAATGAGTATATATATATATATATATATATATATATATAAATATATATGTGTGTGTGTGTGTGTGTGTGTGTGTGTGTGTGCGTGCGTGTGTGTATGTGTATGTGTGTGTGTATGCGTGTATGTACATATGTGTGTGTGTGTGTGTGTGTTTATCAGAATGGAGTGAGCCCTTGCATATCTGAAATAAATTTTGCAAATATGTAAGACTTGTCAATTTTGCTCAGTCAATGATGGAAGGAAACACAGATTACCAATCGATATATTGCTATTTCAAATTGCATTGGAGAATGTTTATTTCTATTCCCCTAAATTTGATTATGGTTGTTCTTGTTGTTTGGCTTACGGTAAGAAAACAAAGTCAACTCATGATGTGGACTGTGATTTGATAAAAAAAACAAAAAAAACAGATACCTTTCTCATTTGTTATAAGACACGTGTTTTTCGGTGATCGGTTAATGTAAAAGCACCTTTCCATTACACTAAAGGGGTTAAGGTCAGTTGAACGCCCTGACACCAGCAGCAATATCCCAATAATACTGAAGATTCTCAGCTGAAATTTAACTTAGCACGAATATAACTAATTACATTTCCCCTTATCCAATAGTACCAGGAGAGCCGTAAAAGTATTGTGTTAGCAACATTAGCATATTAAAGATGTATGTATGTATGTATGCAAATTTATTGATTTTTTTTCAACGATTATTGTTATTTTCACGTGTGTATTCATCCAATCGACGAAGTTTTTATTATACTTTTAAACTTGCAACAAAAATGTCACAATCTTTCATTTCTAATTCTTGGCAATATTTTTCTTTTTAAATCTGAACTTAAACTTGTTCTGATATTACCCAGTTCCAACTCTATTAAAAGAATCGAATGAGAGGCTGAAAACAAAAGTGCACTGAAAAGAAGCAAAATAATCGTCCAAAAATGGTAAAAAAAAAAAAGTTCCTCTTAATACAATTCGATCGAAAACGAAATATTAGACATTCGATTATTTCTTGTACTGAGAACTAATGGAATAAGCTGGTTTCGATCAAAAGTTTCGCATTACCCAAAAAAAGTACCGCTGCAATAAAAAATTTTAAAAAATGAAAAATCGGAGCGGGATTTTTTCAGCGGAACGAAAGGAAGCGAACTGAACTGAAACGAAACGAACTCGGGAGGTTTTTGGTTGCAGAGAGTGAATATGATGCTTCGCTCTTTTATCATAGTTCGTTGTAAGTTCATTTCAAGTCGTTTCAAAGTAGATTGCTTAATGTAATAGTTGTTTAATCTTTAAAGTAAAAAAAAAGATTTCTTTTTTTTTATCATTATTTCTGAATCATTGCAATTAATATAGTACGATCTCTCTTTATAAAAAAATAAGATAACTATTTATTTTTATTTTATTAATGCACTGAAAAGAAGTGAAATACAGTTTCTACACAAGTTGTTGAGACATTTTATTTTAAACCAAAATCACCAAACATTGCATACACCTGATTAGCTATGTAGCAAAAGTTATATTTTCTACAGACCCTGCACTAAATGCTTGCAAAGTTATCAATTTCGACTCCGTGAATTTACACTTGCATTATTACTATCATACTACACTGCATATCGTGAACGACAGGATATTCAAGTTCAGCAACTTTTGGCTATGCATGTATGTATGTGTTACGCGTACGGACTGAAACAAAGGAGCTACAGGGCTGAAATTCAAACATTTACTCCGCATCACGTCAAGAATTTTTTTCCAAAATTCACCACCGCAATGAGTTTTTAAAGGGTCGAACTTAAAATTTGAGTTTTTTCGCCAAACCTGTCCCTCATCAAGTGTTAGGTTGTGTTCACTATTTCTTTTGAAAATTTAGACTTTTTGCTAATCCATTAAAAGGTTACAGAGTTACCATAACATAGGCCCAACACCAGCCTAATCAAGTCCCAATCATTTAGTAATTGTCATTATTTTAAAAAAGATGTTCGATTTCTAAATATGAAATTCATGACGTCATGAGTATTCATGTATTAATAATCCATTTACATCATCATCATTACTACTAAATCATATTACATTATTTTTTATAATCCATACATTTGCATCTTTTCACCGGATGCCATGTTGGTATTATAAGGGACTGAGTATCAACCTTTACCGAATCTCCTGCACCTTTTCCAGTATCTTTGAAGGCCCAAGCTCTGCTGTGGTCTACACATTCTCAATCTTTCAACGGATCTTCAATAATTTAGTCATTATTCTGGTGATTTTTCATGCATGAATAAAGAAAAATAAACATGGTCACTAGTTATTGAATTAGTCACCAGAGTGTTTTGTTTTTTTTTCAATTCGTTACTCTAGTAAGATACTTGTCATAGCGAGGTGCAGATACTTTTTAAAACTTTGGACGCACATTTAGTTTTCTCGTAAACATCTCCCCTAATAACAGGATAGGAATAGAAGTTGCTTTTTTGGAAAAGCTCCCTTCTGGATTTGATATCTTGGTAACTGGTGATAAACGCTCTATAAGTGAAAAAAAAACTTGCTTTTTTCCGTTTTTCTATCAAGATTAATAAACATGATTTGTATCCTTTTGACGCTTATGACATTATTGAAACGTCATCAGAGAATCGAGTCCTTTGAATATTTTCCGTCAATGTTTATTCCTATACCTAATTAATCAGTTTTCCTGAAGATGCTCTCAAGCTTTGCTGTACATAGTTTACATGATATTGTATTCCCCAGTATTTGGCTATCTTTTATCTCGTTTGTGTCTTTTATGTAGTTTAATTATTACTGCGTCATTTTTGTTTGAATGACTTCATTGTAATTCTGGTTAACTCCTTGACCGTCGTATGTTTTACCCAGTCAAAAACTCTCTAATGATCTTCAAAAGAACAAAATTGTTTTGTTGTGATCTGATGAATTTTCCCTTATTTGCTTTATTGGATGTGGGAGGTCTGCTGTTCAGTAGCCACCTCTGAAGCTGATGTATATATATATATATATATATATATATATATATATATATATATATATATAAAGTTGGGTGTTCGTTTTCATTTGGAGATGAACATATAAGGTATTCTTTTTTATGAAAAAATGATTTATATGTTTATTCTATGTAACTTGATATTGCCATAAGGCCATGTGAATATCTAAAACATATGACAACATATGTACACGTCAGTGGGCAAATATGTGAGTACGATTATATTTTCATATAGATTCTAGAGCTATTTAACAATTTACATAACGTTTTAAGAAGCTAATATGCTAAGTTATGTACATACAGTATGTCCCATCAACATTCTTCACGCAAGTTTGGTAGACGAAGCAATTATATATTTTTCCAAATACCAACGATCTTTGTTCCAGTTGATGTAAATATGTTTTTTCTTGTTTTTGTTGTTTTTTTTTTCAAGACAGGTAAACCTGAACTACTTCATGGTCAGTATATTCATGTACTTGTAAAATTAAATACAATTTGTAAGGATGGACGATTGTAAATTTAGGTCGTTAGCAAAAAGATACTCAAATACTCACACATATCTTCAGTGTACGTCAAGCCAATGAGAAAAATGTTAGGGGAACAGGTTCCATATCAGCTGAAAGGAATGCTCCCTGACTATGCTATGTCGTACGTATTAACAACTAAAGTTGTCTAAGTCTGAAGTATTGGGATATCAAATATTGCAGCAACTACCCTGCTGACACATCTTACACACATTTTTATCTTTCTAAACATTTCAGACATCGTATCAGCAATAAAAAGTTCATTAATGAGGAAGCTAAAAGTTGCATTTCTAAAGAATTTGTAACCACCATATCTAAAGATACATGATAAAATCGTTTTAAAATTGTCCCTGCATCAAATTGGTCATGTTTTTATTAGATATTCAGTTTCTTGTTGCTTATATAATCCTTTATCTTATTTCATATGTAACCACCTTATTTTATTTAAAAAGTTGGATGAAATCCACAGGGTTTTTTGAATATTTTGGGAGTATTTTTAAACATTGTTGTGTTTCCAAGCAATGTATTATATCATTTCCTTTCTCAGTAAAATATTGTTATGATTCAATGCTTTTAAAATCCTATACATTAAAGCTTCCCGGGCTGGTTAATCTTTGAGAAAAAAAAACAAAAAAACAATAGTTCTACAAAGAAGGACAAAATATTGCATAATAAATCACTCGGTCACTTTTGGCTTGCTACGTAATTCAATGAAATTAAAATCAAATATTTCGAACAACCGACACTTTACAAAGTCGTATAAATCTAGCGCATAAATCAAAATCATCTGTTTACTCAGCGGAGAAAACAGAGGCAAAGATTTTTTTTAGCAACAACAAAAGTCTCTGTTTCTGCAGCTATTATTTAGATAAAATACTTGAACTTCCCTGTAAGCAACAACAAAAGTCTCTGTTTCTGCAGCTATTATTTAGATAAAATACTTGAACTTCCCTGTAAGCAGTGCCCAACTATGGAAATGTACACTGTAAATCCTTATGAGCGACAGGGAAATAGCCAACTTCTACACAGACTCGAATACCCTACTCCAAGAAACTGACAAATATTTTGACATCATTATGGGAGGCTTCAACGCCGAGGTAAAACAAAGAATTGAAAATGAGTCTACCAGTGTGGATTCAAAATACAGAGAGAAAAAGAGAGGGATGTAGGTCTTGTCTTTCAAACAGCAAGCCGGTTCAAAATCGTGGACACTCATTCCAAGAAGAAAGCCGATAAGGAAAAACCAAAAACGAAATGGACTGCACACCTGCGGTCAAAATTGACTCCGTCAAAGACATTCAGGTCCTCAATCAAGTCAATACAGGAAGTGTTCACAGAATGATAAAATACTGAATTGAAATTAATGCCATTAATGGGGGAAAATGTTCTGCACCAAACTGAACAAACTTAACATACACAAAGAAGTCATCCGATCATTCGAACTTGATCTGAAAAACAGATATGAACCAGAAGATGTTACCAACGGGCTTAACAATAATATTATAAGAACGTCCTTGATTGAATTTGCCAGTATGTTCAAGCCAAATTCTAAACAAACTATGAGTAAACTCACAGAAGAAAAGCCAGAAATCTCATGGAAAAATGCAGAACCGTTGAACCACTGCGAACAACATTTGTAAAGATCAGAGCAACAGAACCAAAGTTAATTGAAGATATATAAAATCGATCATTAAACGGATTCTTGAAAAAGGTTGGGGCTTCAACACCATTGGAATATGTTATGGTACAGGAAGAAAGGAAATAACTAGTGTGCTCGACACGAACGGAGACTTAACAACGGGATCAATGTGTTTAACGTTCCAACGAATTTTTCAAAGACTCCTATTCTACTGCACAAAGGACACAGAAATATGAGCAGGACAAACAAACCAAATGTAATCAACTCAAGGATTTCCCTAAAGTTACTCTACAGAAAATGAAGCAAGCCATTTTGATTGCAATGTTCCAAACAAACAAACAAATGAACAATAGGATGGTTGTTTGGCTTGGTAACATCAAGATCGACGAACTTAAAAAAGCTGGGAAAGCTGGAAACTAGCTATTTTCTTCAATTTGTATCTCAAATGAAGTAAAGTCTTGAAAACTGGAACATTGCAATCATAATGCTGTTATATGGGAGGGAAATCCGAAATACCTCAACAGCTACAGGCTCATAGGCCAACACAACTGCATGTACAAACTTTTCACCAGAGTGATCATCAGCTAAATCCCTAAAACCAACAATACTGACGAGTTGGCTTTAGAAAAAGGCTATTCAATCATCGACTATCTTCATTCAATAATCCAAGTTAGACAAAAGGCAGCAGAATATGAAATGCCACTAGCTGTAGTATTTATTGACTTTAAAATGGACTTCTGATCCCAAAAGTCATTGATGCAAAAGTACAAGGTGTAGTCCCGCCTATGTCAGTGTACTGCAACATATCTACCGACACAGCAGTCCCTTCAAAAAGGTCACATAAAGACTTCAACTAGAAAAAAGATCCACTTAAAGAGCTGAAACATGAAATCTAAACAAAAGATTGAAACGTGCAACGTTTACGAGAGAGGCATGCTCAACCTCATATAAAGAGATCTGAAGACAATACAGTATGTTAAAGAGAAGATAAGAGTTCAAGATATCATGAAAATCAATTATACAACCCAAATGGCAATGGGTTGGACATGTTGCAAGATTGTCCGACATTCGACTCACAGCATGTTTTCCCACAGAAAAAGTCAATTGGCGAGACAAGCCAGACAAATCTAGAGAATACTGGTTCTGTGACGCCTTTAATAAGGAGATCTGACTAATCACGAGGAAGATATATGTAGCACGACGGACGCTGAAGGGCTGATGATGAGGATGGATAAGCTTATAAATGTATATACATATATAGAGAGATAAAGCATGACAGACAGGGAGCAAGAGAGAGAGAGAGAGACAAACAGACGGACGGATAGAGAGGGAAAGACGGACTGAGAATATAGTCGTATATATGTAGATAAGTGATGGAAAAATTTTTTCAAGACATGGAAATGTTTTGATCTGAAAAGTTGAACTTGCTCTACGAAAGTTTGCCATTCCAGAGTGATTCTCCGCCTGATTTCTTCTCCTTTTGTGTGGCCAACTTCTTCAGTCAGCGTTTTTGTATTTTGTGTCTTCAACGCGTTCGTTGTATATGACATTCCTTAAAGTCCATTTGGAGACCAACATTTACGCTTCCTCCATTCTGTTTGGTCAGCGTTGTTTGGTGACCATGAAGGCTTACAGCTAAACAACGAGGTCATCTGCAAGTCAGATGTTGCACAGACATTCGCCATCTACTCTGATCCCATTTTTGTTTCAGATTGACACCTATTGAACCTGAAAATGGAAGAAGATACTGACTCTCAAACTGACAACCATGCAATGTGCACATGAAAGAACCATTCTCAACAGTAAATTGAGATATTCCCAGACAACACAATATGTTAGGGAGTAAACAGGGGCCCAAGATATCATAAATCCATTGAAGAACCGAAATGGCAATGCACTTGTGAAGTTGCAGGTATGTCAGACAACGGCAGATCATCACAACTCAGAATGCAGATCCCTAGATATCAGATGCTAGATCGTAGCCAGCAGGATATGAGATGGTGAGACGAAGTAGACAGGTTCAGAATGTATTGGCTCCGCTAGGCCCACGATGGAGAGTTCTGGCGAATCTTGGGGGATGCATGTCCAATATCGGACGCTAAAATGCTGATGAGAATGAATGCAAACTTCTTGACATCTATAGCCCCCTCACTTCAAATTTTCAATCCTTCCAGCCTCTACAAGGGATTGTTAACACTGATAGATACCACGTTCACAATCTTTTCGCTTTTTCGGCAAGATTCAGAATTTTCAGCCACATCACCGTCTTTTAGTTTGATAGCAACGTCCATTATTTGACATTTCCGAAAACTTTATTTACAACAAATAAATTTGGTCTTTCGACCTGGGTTGTTTAATTCTTCCAAAATTCAGTCTCATAGGTTTCACATTTTCTAACTTTTTGGGTAAGTTTTACCTCAAAAGTACAGCATTAGTCTATATTGCAAAATTCTAGTCTTTTGCATAGTTTTGAGTGGTTATGAGTGGATCACTGTTACTCCCTAATCATATCTGGTTTTGTTATGAATCACACTGCTGGATTCATTTATTGGTGATTTTTTTCCATTCTGCACAGACATTTACTATTTTGCTCTGTCCGTAAATACTAACTTTAAGACAGTTCTGTTTTTGGCTTGGTTTTAGTTCCTATAAATAGGGTTATTTTTCTTCCTTTACTTGCCTTATTGCGTAACTATAACTACATTATTTAGTATGCAATTCCTTTCTCCTATCTTTTTTCTTACCATTTATGACATGTACTCTTTAGGAGTCTTTAGAATCAGTGCATTTTTGTAAGCTCTGCCAACGCTTCTGGCTTTATTAATCAGTGTCTCAGTGTTTGCCTGGCGGAGTTCTCACGTACTTTGAGAGCCAGGTCAAAGCAGTGTACAATATTCTCGTGTTTTTTCTTTGCAAATAAAACTCATCATTGTCATCCCGGAGTGTGCAACTTTATACATAGTCATCAATTTCCTGGTTCTCTGATTTTACAGTTCCTATTTTATTTGGTTTGGAAAGCACTCTCAATGTTTTGTAAATGGTTTCTGCCACCTAGTGTCGTTTGTGAATTTCTTTTCGTTCTTGTGAGCTAATCTTACCTTACTTTTATGCATTCTTTCTCTCTGTTTGATCAAATCTTCTCCGATATTCCAATATATTTCTAATGATCGTTTCCTCTCAGCACACTGATGATTTCATTGTTAGTTAGTTGAAGCATTCCTGCTGATACATGTTCTTCGTGGTTCATTACGAACATTGCACATTTTTGTAGATTCCATCCAGATACGAATACACTGATGATTCCATTGTTTGGTAATTGAAGTCTTACAGTTAATTCTTTTGCTTCTTTGTTCATCATGAAGACTGCAAATTTCTTGATCCGAAGTCCCTCTCAATCAATCAATCAATAATAATAATAATAATAATAATAATAATAATAATAATAATAATAATTATTATTATTATTATTATTAGTAGTATTATTATTATTATTTCAACTAATGTTTTGTGTGTTGTTTGTGCTGATGCTACTACGCCCATAGAATCGGCGAACTGAGTTCAAATACTTGCCGAAGTTGTTTATGGTAACTAAGCCATAACTCCCTTTGGAAATGCAATAACCTACATCCCTGCGATCTCTTCTATCTTCAGATATCAACTTGAAATGTCTTCTTTCAGATAACACGATGATAGACGGAGAAGAGACTGGGTGATGAGAGCATTTGGATCAGTCTTTCTCTCAAAACTGCAGCCCTTGTTATTGAAACGTAATAAGATTATTCCGCCTGATACTTGGCTTGACAGGGGCCTGGAAACATTCATTGTTGTCGTTAATGACATAACATATCTCTAAATCTACTTTCTTGGTGACTATTTCCGTCGTCGTTTTTACTGCTACGTACATTACTTTCCGGGCATGAGTCTTAATATTGTTTGCATTTGACCAACTTTTTTTTTTTTAGGTCTCACTCTTCTTTGATAGCTTCAAGATTTTCTGGGTTTTTTTTTTTTTTTGGTTTTTTTTGGTTTTTTTTCTGTTATCAAGCAGAACCTCAGATTATTATATTTTGTCCAGCGTGTTCGACTTATGTGCAACCATTTTCAGCGTGTCGAATTCCTAATTGAGGTTTCCGGTTTTTAGTCCCATCTATGATATTCGATCCGGAATGTCTTCGATCTGTCTGCAGAAAATATTATGTCTTTTTTGTTGGTTTATTTTTCCATGGTCTATGGGGGTTTTGCTTGCCATTGTTTCTTTGTTTATGTTGATTCATTTCAAGAACCTATTTGTTACGTACTCAACCTTCTGTCGTTTTTCTCCAAGTTGTTTCTACACTTCTTTCCAATCCTTCCTATCAATTTCCTTCCCTTACTTCTCTCTCTTTATTACTTGTGGTCATTGAGTTTTCACACCAGTAGCCATCGGTGACCTTCACTGAAGATTACATGACACCAACCCTTCACAATAATTCGTCATGTTTCTTTGTGTCTTGGGTCATTCCTGTAATGTTATCACTTAGATGTGTTTAGTTTCTTCATCGAATTTTTCCCCACCACTGGAGGAGATTCTTCGAAAGTTTTCCAATTTCATCAATAATTATGGGTATAGCGGCATTCAAAAAACAGGTATGGTAGCCGAGAAGCAGCTAAAAACGTCTACGTCTTAATACGCTTAAATTTAGAAGGGTTAGATGAATTATTAGAAAACAAAATTACACCATTTGTTACCAGTTGACTCACTTTTCGAGAAAAAGTATTCTTGTTCAAAATGTCATTCAAACGAGCAACTCGCACAACGTAGATTCTTTCAGCGATTTGTCATTAGAATTTTCATTCGAATACCTGCTAAAATAGAGGAGAATACTTCACCCAGAATTATCTGTGTAAGTTGAGATGAAGTTATATAGACTTTTTTTCTGTTTTCAATCGCCGTGATAAATGTTTTCCACATCGCCATCGACTGTTTGGACTAAAGATGAATTTTTCCTAGGTCGAAAAAGCATAATATGCACATACTGATTGATGCTAGCTTTGACAGTTGCTCTCATCTTACTGGTTTATAAATTTATGTAAACAACGTATCACTGATAAGTCATGACCCGAGAATATAAAGATCTGAGTAAACTCAAAATAGTTTCTAAGATTCCACTATGATTATGTTGATAATGGCATTGAGGACTTTTACACAAACCTTTTTTGAACCCAGTGGATTCATTTTGCATACACATACATAGACATACATACTTACCAGATATATTTTCTCACACTTTCGGATGAATGAAGCAAAAATTGTGAATATTTTATATCGATACTTTTTTTAAAATACATATGTACGTTTCGTAAGCGCCGTGGAATCATCTTAAAGGCATTTAGTCACCTCTATCTTTATAATACAGATGTAAAGTGTGTATGTATGAATGCATTTATGTATGTATGTATGTATGTATGTATGTATGTATGTATGAGTCGAGAACTAACACAAAAGAAAAACATTCCCCCAATCCTTAAAGGGTTAGAAGTGAAGACAGACTTCTTTTTCACTTTGAAGGAGTCAAAGTTGAAGGGAGATTTTTTAGCCCCCATACAGGTAAAATATTTTATCCATCTATACTGGGTACTTCAAATCTTGTGAAAACATTGATGGAAAATAAAACCAGTATTTCGTGTTAACGGTTTCTTCGAGTGTCCAGTAAAGTGGAGTGAAGAAATCGTCCATTCCTTACTGTTATATCTTCTATCCAATCCTAATACATTTATGCATAACTGCCATACTGCAAAAAATAATTTACATTTGTTTTGATGTTTTTATTCACAAGATACATATTCAAACTTTTCCCTGGAAGCAAGGAAGCGATAAAATTCCTCGCTTGGAAGGAAAAAAGGAATAAATCTTTTTGCTAAATTCTCGTCATTTCTGGTATAAAATTAACATAAACTAACACTTTAAAAATTGATTTTAGTACGATATTATGCACAGTGGGATAATTTGTCTTCAACTACGCGCATAAATACGCAAATATGTGATCTTAAAATATAAGGGGCATCTGTACTATCAATGTGTTCGAAAAGTTGGAACAATGCAATTGCCAGAACCTTTTGTGACCATTACACTTGGTGTGATTGATGTATAGATGCTTAATGAGTTGGTTGAACAAGACAGTTGAAACAAAGCGTTGGAAAAGTAAACAAAAAGTGTTTGAAAAAAATTCATCGGAATTCCTCAAACTTTTGGGTAAGTCTTTGGATATGGTCATGCGTATGGGCAACGCACTATGAAGTAATGATTTACCAAGTTTATTTTGCAAACCATTGCTGGAATTTAGTGAGTCCATTCCTCCGTGGGTGACTTACATTGTGGTTTTGGGAAAGTTTGAGCAGATCTGTTGCTCAAGTACAATTTTCCTACGCCAATCTGTACCATTTAGCCTTTTCCTACAACGCTAAGCACAATAAATACAATGAATAACTGTACCTATTCACATGTACGCCAACATTTTATCTATACAAAATTTCATCTATTTGCATCTCTACTGGAAATTGATTTCATTGGCATCTTCTAAAAGAAAAACGAGGCACAAATCTTATACCAAACCTTACATTTTGTACTTTTGACCGAAGATCTTACACAAATATTGCACAATCACACACACATAAATATATATATATATAAAGAGAGAGAGACAGACAGACAGACAGACAGACAGAGACAGACATAGACACAGAGAGACAGAGAGAGACAGAGAGGAAGGGAGGGGGATATACCGACATGTAAATTGAGTATTCGAACCTTTGGTCGAATCCTGGCCGAGGGGTTCTCTAATCCAATCGTGAAAAACATAAATCCTTTTCTCATTGTGTTTGGACTAATACATAATCATATTAATGGCATGTCACAATGGTTGACTAAAAATAGAGCAGTTGGGGTAAGTAATATTCTGAATCACTTGGATCCAATCATTTATTTGCATATATATACTTTGGGCAATAAGTATAAATATACCATGAATGAATGATCTTTTCAACCAATAACATTTTTCATACGTACTCTTGTTAAAATCACACTACATTCGAGATAGAGCATGGTTAATGATGCATACAAATCAGGAATTAAATATATTTATCATTCAAGGAGTTGTATAACAATATTAGGAAAACAAATCAACAAACACTATTCTAGGGTTGATATTAATCATTATAAATTGGGTAAATATAATGCCATGAACAACAGAAGAGCAATAAACTATTGCATCCTCCCAATAGTCACTTATGGAGCTGAAACATGGAACCTAACCATGAGACAGATCCACAAATTGAGAGCTATGCAACGTGCACATGAGAGAATTATGCTGGGCCTCACATGGACAAACCACAAGACAGCACAGTACATCCAGAAAAGAGTCAAGGACATCATAGAATCCATTAAAAAAATTCAAGTGGCAGTGGGCTGGCTACGTTGCACAAATGGCAGAAAATCGATGGACAATGTGACTCACGACATGGATCCCCTGATATCACATATGGAACAATGGCCGGTGGTATATTAGATGGAGAGACGAGTTAGACAAATTCAGAAAATACTGGCACCGCAACGCCCATGATAGAGAAGTGTGGCGAATCCAAGGAAGGTCTATGTCAAATGACAGATGTTGAAATGATGATGATGATGATGATGGTGGTGGTGGTGGTGGTGATGATGATGATGATGATGATGATGATGATGATGATGAAACTATTCTGAATCTGTTTTGTTAAGATAATTATGCCAAACCTTCAGGATACTTACTTCACCGCTGAACACCTCAATTTCCGATTTAATTTTGGGATTTCTTTTCCTAAAAATCATTTTCAATTGATACCACGGATGAACTATAAGATTTACATCAGTTGGTCAGAAAGCCATGGCGAACATTGATTTTTCCTTTTTTCATCAATTCAGTCACCAGCTCTAACTTATGTTTGGGTTGATTGTCTTGTTTAAATAACCATTTTTTTTTTCGTGCAGAGATTTTGAGCTAAACGTTTCGGAACCTCTTTAAGAATACCATGATATATTTTTTTAATAGTTTCTCCGATCAAGACAAGTTGATCTTAATCTTTTGCAATAAAGCAACTTTACGGTATAATGGAACTGCTTCCCTGCTCCACTGTCAGGATGGTGTCCTTTGGTGATTAACTTTCGTTCTTTATCCGTCGCACGTATTGCTTGCTTGAATAACAAAAATACCCGCTTCATCACATCAGACCACATTACTTCAACTAAAAATGCTTCATCACTGTTGAGTTGCTTTTTAACGAATTTAATCTAGTTTTCACGAGCGTTGGGCGCAATAAAGGTATCCTCTTTGATCTACGCTCTTCCAGTTACACACGATGCAATATTATCTTTGTTGCACTCTGACTAATATTTGCTTGATATATCATTATCAATTGGATCTGGCTGGGTCAAACGTGATTCCTCACTGACGTCCTTGCTTATTTTGATCATGAGTTTTGGTAAAAATTTACGAGGACGGTCGACCCATGAGAGATTTTCATGTCACCAGCCAGATTGGATTTCTGTATCACAGGCTGTACTGTTGTCTAAACGGAAATCCTCTCATATCCATTTACTTATTATGCTTATTAACAATTGCCTCCGATCGATAAGAAAAAAAAACTCCCTTGTCTTCGCTGGAGTAGAACAGCTCTAGGCTGTATGAATGATATGATGGTCGGGGGAGGGCAAGGTACGACGTTGCAATGCTGTATGCTGCCAAGAATATCGATCAAGTAAGCCATACAAATGTATCAGATGGATCTACGAAGATGGAAAATGTACAATATTCAAATATTCACCCAATTTATAATGATTTAAATTTTGTCAACGGCACGGATACTTTTCATTCATGTGTGATTCAAAAATTGTCACATAACTATCCGAATAATCAATGGATTTACTCCATATTTGATGTGTATCATCGTCTGAGCGGTATATTAATTCAGGTCAAATTTGAACCAATTAAAGCACATTTTGGAAAGGTCACGTGATGGAACGTTCAATATTCCATACCGAACATTAACTCATTGCGACCATTGTACGTATAAGTATGCGTGTGTGTCAAAGTAAGACAAATAGTTAGAATTTCAAGACAGTTGTATTGTTTTATCATTGGGGAGACCGGGGATAGTTGAGCACAGGGGAAAATTGAATCATGTGCTTAAAGTTTTCCACCTGATTGTGTTGACCATCCCCTTCCTCTTGGTAGGTCGGTACACTATTTAAATGAAAACATAATCAACTTGACTAATGTTTTAATTTTAAACGACCCATCCAAAGGAAGTTTAACTTCCATTGTAAGTTTTGGTGATATTTGCGTATCAATGAATTCATTACCTTGAAAGTTGAAGTCATCTAAGTGAAATATGTACCAACTAGCTCCGGTCTGCTTGACACAGACTTTTGATAAAAAGAAAAAAAAAATCCTTTGTCTGGTTACTGAGGGCTGATTAAAAGTAGCATTCAGCCACCGAATGGAAACTACCCCGAAGCTATCACATATTTTATTACGTATGAAATTAAAATGATTTGTGAGGGTAAAGAATACACAATGACTCATTCCACGCGTATTCATAGTCCAGCTGAAGCGATCCTCCAATGTGATAAGGTGATCTCTTGTTCAGGAGATGAATGTGTCACCACTCAGCAAAATTTCTGGATAGATACGTTAGTGGATAGATAGAAAGTACGATCAATAAATGGATAAATGTGTGGTTTGAGCATTTCCTTGCATGTTAAAAACGTACAAAATCATTGAAATGATATCAATCAGATTGATTCAAATTCCTTCTTATTACTGATAGGCTTATAAGAGGCTTTCAAACCAGTAAACAGCTTGGTATCTATTCTCTATTGAGAGATGATCTGACTCCTCACAATAAAATTTATGTCATTCAGTCTATTTTATACAAGAAACGGGGGTGGATTTCACTTCATCGCACTTAGCAATGACGAAGGAGGTTTTCATTCATAATCCAATTGTGTTATTTTCTATGTTGTTTAGTATTGACAGAATATTTTTCCAACCATAAGGTAGTATTATAAAATATGAGATTAATTTGTTTATTTGGTTAAAATATAGGGTTTCACAAGCACAGTCGTGATATCGCTCAGGAGAATAACGTGACTGATTTTCCAAAGGATTTAATCACATAAAGCAGATCTTAAGTAAGATATGTGGTTGAAATATCTCAGATTCAAAGACTATGTACTAACATTGCTATGAATGAAAAAAATGGAACCATATATTAGTATGACACGAGCAAAAATTGAGAGGAAAGGGTTCCATAGAATGGTAAGGGTAAGATAATTATCGGTGCCCCTTGAAGTGTAGTATCATCTTTTATTACTGTTATATCTTTTTTCACACAGAATAATTTTTTTCACTTTTAATATATTTATTCTATCTAACATATTTATTTATCCATCTTTCAATAATAGGAAAGCCATACAATCTAAAATATCTTGTGAGTGCCTCTTGGCACTTGGCACGCCAGGCACTGTTCGTGTTGCCGGCACCAAAGCTAGTTAAGCGAGCAATGATCGTTTATTCTCTTTCATAGTTCTAAGTTTCTGTTAAAAGATTCTTTGCAATGGATAAAAGTTGATTTATCTGAAATATAAATATGATTTTCTCTTTTTTTCAGGTACGTAAATTCTTCTTTGCCCTTTGTGACATCGGAGTTTTCAGCTCAGAATATTCATGATTGAATGTAATCACTCGCTTGAAGGTATGCACTTAACTTATTCTTTGGAAAGTAAATTGAACAGAAAAACCTAAAAACATTTAGTTATTGTCCTTTTTTTTTATTGCTATTATTATGATATTGTCAGTTCTCATGAAAAGACAAATAGCAAGAAGAATTTAGAACTCAAAAATGAGACGGTTACGATTAAATTACACTGGATTCTATCAGTCGATATTCTCAATGGATATAACTGTCATTCTGTGCTGAGTATTCATAGGAGAGCAAGTTGCTTTTTCTGATTACAAGTGAGATTGATCCTCTATGTGGGTGGGTAGCTTGGCTAAGGTCTGACCACTCTTACCATTAGGCTACAGAACTACTGGCATGTGCAAGTCCAAATCAAAACATTAAACGCACTCTTCAACCCTCCTAGACCATGTTATTATTAACTAATAGTTCAGCATAAATAGAATAATCTATTTGGTTTTTTAGATCAAGTATCGTAAATTATAAAAATCTTTTGCTATAATCTTCGAAAAATGGAAGAAAAGTAAAACCCATTCGATTATCAATGGATGATTGAAATATGTTCCACAAGCCATTGCTTCGAGATAGGGAGAGTTAGAAATATCAGGAATATTTCGGACAATTCAAATCACAATATTGCTGATTTCAAAAAAAATGCTGCGGAAGGTCTGAGAGATAAGAAGTCTTGCAGTCAGTTGACCATCGGTCAAGGAGGAAGAAGAAATATTGATGATGGGAGAAAAGGAGGTAGAGGTGGAAGCAGAGAAGATATATACTAAAATGTGATAACAACATGATAGCAATAAAATTTATGTCTGCACGATTTTTCTACTTGCGCTCACTCAAATAGCATCCAACTAAAGACTTATTTTAGTAGCAGAGACTGTTCCGATTCCACATCTTCATTTAAATTCTTCGTTCATGTAAAGAAGGAAAATGCTTCCCTTTTAAATGTTTTAATTGAATGTGCATTAAAAATAATTCTGATTACGAATGTTAAGCGTTTATTCTGATGGACAATTCTCATTATGTTTGCTATGCTACGTCTGTGGTCATCACTATACACGTTTCTTTCCTTTTTTTTACTCTTCATTTTGACTTTTTTTGGTTTGATTTATGGTTTTCTCTTTTAGAATATTGACAGGCACCACAAGAGTGAGTAAAAATAAACTCATACACGCATATGCACTTAAAGGGAAAAGTTACGAGAAGTGTAAAGAAATAATGGAAAAGAAAGTAAAAACAAAATGATAAGAAAAGGGAAAAAACAACTAACAAAGAGTGAAACCAGAAAAAAAGAAAATTGAAGAAGGAAAAGGAAGTAAGAAAAACATAAACTGTAATAAAAGAAAAAAAAAACGAAGGAAAGAAAGGAATATACGTGAGGACAGCACCAAGTCTGTCGCCAAATAAAGAGAAAAAAGCATTTATCTCACAAAACAAATATTAATATTTCAACATAATCCCATCCTTAATAATCTTATGATTTGTTACGCAAGACTTCTCCACCAATCATAACAATGGAACATTATACAGTGAAAATTTCTGCTGAAATCCACTTATTACCTATGTCAGGCTACGGAGTTTTTTATCCATCCTCATATAAACAGTAATGTTCACTGGAATAAACGCAATAACTGATCGACTTAAATCGCGTGGCTAGGGCGGACAGACAGGAGAAGAAAGAAAAAAAGAAAAACATGAAAAAATACAATAGAAACTGTCATGTGACCATCATTCTTTGATATCGTGCCATATCAGGGTGATCAATTAACAAATGGAAATAGAGATGAACAAAAGTTATTTTTCCTACCTTTGTTGGTTGGTGATCACTGAAAAAAGTCCTAATTGCCGACGTATAAACATGAATATTGCTTGACACAAACAGGTAACATGAACTAACATTGCATATTGAACACCAACTAAAAACCTATCTAGGTTTGAAAAAAGATTTTTTTGCATATTCAATGTTTAAATTTTAAAACCTTTAGCTCTATTAACGTGACCTGTGTTCATGATACATACGTACATAGCTCAACAGGCAGACAAACTTAAAGACTGAAGAAACTTATGGTGACGGTTTTGATGACTGCTTTTAAGATTTATTTGTTTCGTTTTTTGTTTTTTTTCTTTTGAATTGGTACAAATGTCGAACAACTGTTCTATGATCAACCTCGAATTGTTTTGCCTGGGTTTGCTTTAATTGGATGCCGTCAATCACCAAAGGACATCTTCGAAACTGCCGTCTCCGTTTCAAAATTTTTTGGAACCAATATTGAGCAGTGTATTCGTTGACGGTCCCTTGATCAAATACTTGGTTGATTCTGTGAACAGTCTCTGCTTCTTTATGTCCAATTTTCAATTCGTACAACGAAATTGCTCGAATTTGCTTTTTTCCATTTCTGATTTGACAGCCTCAAATAAACCAGAATAAACAGTGGAAAGAAAAACATCAAGCTTAAATAAATATAAGTGGTATATTCCCTGAACGTCGTTAAATAATAGTTTATTCCAAAATAAGCATCAAAGTTTGAAAATACGAGATCCGCCATTTTATTGACTCCAATCTAATAATACACGGAATAAAGATGAATGAGTGAAAAAAGGAAGGACGACTGATGAATCCCATAATAGAAGAACAATAATGGAAAAGCTACAAACAATACAAAAGAGGAAGGAACCAGAAAAAAAGGTGAAAAGAGGGGGAAAGCAAAGGTAGAGAAAGAAAGTGAGATAAAATTAAAAAAAAGACAAGATTGAAAACATAAATATCGAGACTATTTTCGATTCGGAAAGATATTTGAAAGTGTGTAAATCCGTGTGATAGGTTTTGAAATAAAAGGGTGTATGTATGTTCATCCACATGTATGCGTCGGTGTCTCTGTGTGTATGTGTATATATGTGTGTGTGCGTGTGTGTATGCGTGCGAGTGTTCCGTCTACTTATGACCTCTTGAATAAGTATTTAGTTCTGCTTGTACATGTGTGAAATTTGTTGATAATGAGGAAGCGACGAAGCACTGGAGAGAAAGAACAAACATGAAATGCATAAAAAAAAAAAGGAAAAAAAAAGACTATCAGAACAGTCTAATTTCCGAATCCAACATGAGATCGTCATCAGCAGCAGCAGCCTCCATCGTACATTGACCTTCCTCAAGATTCGCCAGACTTCTCATCCGTGGGCGTCGTGGGACCTTCCAAACTGTAATTCGTCACGCTGTCTTCTTTTTTTTTTTTTTTTGCCCGCCTCAGTTTTACATCTGCTCTCTGGAAATTCACTATTCGCGGCTGTCTGACATTCTTGCTACATAACCAGCCCATCACTTTTTAAGTTTTTTATAGTTTCTGCAATATTTGTGAACCTTTGCTTGATTTCTAATATGTGGTGCTGCATTGCGATGCATAATCCTCTTTTTCACTTGTTGCGTAGTTCTCAGTTTGAGGGTCAATGTTTTGGTTATTCTCAATGTTTCTACTCAATAGGTAGCCATTGGTTGTATGCCTTTCTTTTCAGGACTAATTGGATTTTCTCTTTCTTGAGAGATTGAGCCCCGCTTTGCGATTCTTTGCTTGATTTCTCCTTGTTTCGATGGTTTCATGGAGATTAAGACTTGTTAAAGAACCTGATTACAACATTTGCTTCTTGTTTGTAGTTCCTATCTAAAATAATCGGATTTCGTAATATACACTTCATGCTTTCCTTCAGATTATCGTAAATGCGTATCCTCGTGTTGTTCGCACACAGTGATCATACTATATGCAAAAGTAAATGCATTAACATGAGTATTTAATTGGAGAAGTTACGGTCGCGGTGATTGGTTACACCTGGCCTATCTATTATCTGTACGTTCAATCTAAGCGAGCAGTGTTCCTTCTGAAATTTACTGAAATTGGTTTAGCACGGCAATGGGGAATGGATGATGGAGTATTATCTTACGCCAAAGTTTCAGATTAGGATTACCAGCCTGCCTCGAAATACCGTCAGAAACGTTGGAAACTTGAGTAGAATTTTCCAATTCTGTTTTGCGTATTTGATCATTTATAATCTCAGCAATTAATACATGCATTTATTGATTTTTTTATAATATCCAGAGATGCGTGGTATACTTATACTTCGAAAAAGGCATAAAAAGTTCTGAGTTTCGTCTTATTTTGTACTTAATTTCTGCTACAAAATGTTATTATTGCCCCATTGTCTTCATTATTCAGCATTTTCTCAGTTTAGCTGGATAGAATAAGGGGTTCCAAGAACGAGGCTTCTTGAGGGTATCGAAGTAATGATCTGAGATGCGACCAGAATAAATGTAACTTGGTTTCAATGTTATTTTTTCATCATCGTTAACATAGAATTCAATGAGATAACCCGACATTTATTCTGAATAAGAACTGGAAAAGAAAAATACGTATCCAACGATATCCGTTACATGAGTACAGGGCCAAGGAAAAGCAGCCCGTTTCTATCTGTATACCAAGTGTTTCTACGTGTAAAACCTTAAAATTTTTCTTCCTATCTAATATAAGAAAGTTTGCTATATATTCTATCATGTTATACTAAGACGAACACCAATACAGACGAATTTCTTCGTTTTTTTTTTAGAGATTTGGCAACAGGAAAATCATCTGAAATTTTGTTCAAGTGACGACTTTTGGACATCATTTTTTTTTATTCACATTTATTTATATCATGCACATATTTTGACAGGATAAATACACGTAAGCATTAGCATTAAACATATAATGCCTAACAAAATGAACAAACACAGTGAATGCGTAATATTCTCGTTGGTTCTGCTCCTCCAATAAAATCGAACTTTACTCATGTCTGGCAGCACCGTCACCCAGGGACAAAAATACACTTTGTTGATTACAAATTGTTGCCGCACTCAAATGACATCAGAATTAGAACAGTGGCGTTTTTATCTAAAAATAAATTCGATTCATATTCTTTTAATTCTAATTTTGATACCAGTTTTCAGAAAAAAAAAAAAGATCTTTAACCAAAGTCTTCCGCAATATTAGCAAAATTGTGAACTAAAGATTTTTTGCTGAGCAATCCTGAATGCTTGGTTGTGGAGATTAAATGAAGATATTGCTGAAGGAATACCAGCGTTGAACACAACATAAAACCTCTGCCGACCTAAGTATAGATATTTCTTCTTTTTTTCCAAATGAATTGGGAAGGGCGATGGGAATTGGATACTTTATAACAACGTGTAACACTAGTGATCGCAGGACCGACGGAATGAACCAGCACTATTGTATTGGTATAGCTAGCTAGCAAGCTAGCTACATAGATAGATATAAAGGGAAAGTTGGTCGTTATAGAATAAATTCAATCGCTCAAACATACAAAAGACCAAAAATAGTATCTTAAAATAGTGTAGTGGACTAGAGTATGTGTTGTGGTGATGCACCAGCTGACTTCCTTGCCCGTCATATCGATCGACCGCACGACTGGAAAATGATAATGGTATTAGTCTTAAAAGCTGATCTTAGAGCCTGGGTCAATCTAATAAGACCCTTCTCCCTAGCTTAGGAAAGAAGACCAAGAGCAACTAATAATAATAATAATAATAATAATAATAATAATAATAATAATAATAATAATAATAATAATAATAATAATAGCCATAGCCATGATAACCCTGAATTTAACCTTGAAAAGATGCTAAAGATACAAATCTTCTAATACAGAGGAAAAGTCAACTAAACTTACGTCATCCCTATTCAACAGGATGTATGATGGTGACACACATTTATCTCCAAACAGCAAAGAAGAACTGAAAATTTGATTAGAAAAGTTGAAAACCCCAGCAACAATATCGGAGTAGAAGTTGGATAAAGAAATGCACACTACTAATAATGTACAAGACAAACGCCCGTGATAACTGATGGAATGAACTAATAGAAAAAAATACAAGAACAATTACCGCTCAGAACCGCTATAAATACCAGATAATACTTGAATGAGACTTTATAAAGATGGAACAATGTGGGAAGAACATTGGAACGAAACATCCTAATAAGATTAGAAAAATATTTGGAAAAAAATAGTAAATAATAAAAGTTTGGAAAAAAGTGGGTGAACGCCTGGAAAGTATCAGTAGTGAGGTACATAACCATTCGCCAGCTGGGCCAAAGAGGAACTCAAATCAATGGATTGATGGTCTACAAATATTGTGATCATGTACAAGGGTCTGCATCCTATATACAGTACACGCAGTCTACGCAATGTAACTGTTATATCCATTCCTGAGAAATAATTGTAGGCCTAGCACATCTTTGCAGATGGAAAAGATCCTTGACTTTGAACGCCAAGAGAGATCATGGTGTGAAGTGTCATTCAGGGGTGTGGTCCACGACTGCGAATTATGGTAGAATGAATGAAGAGAAAAAAGAATAAAATTGCTGCTCCCTTCAAAAAGCTTTACGGGCACTTTCGTTTAACATTAGTGTGATTACCTAATGAACTAGACACACATGTAGCTGTTTTGTTATGTTTTTTTCTTGGAGAAAAAACTGATCTTTAAAATTTTAAGCGTGTTAATTCACTTGATTTAGAAAAGGAAATTGGTGAATATCAGAGTATCACTGCCTTGATCACGAAAACAAAGTTTGAAGGTGATAATGCACATTTCAAAATATTGTTTAGTCTTAAACAATCAGAAAATAACATTCTGTACAAGAACACGTTGTGTGGTATCATTACGGTTAAGAGAAGAGTGAAACTAATTTGAATTGTTGACCTTTTCCAAGTGGCAGAAGTTTTATCAAAAAAAAATATGTACAAAGGTACAATGGAAATAATATGAAAAGCACTTGAAATAGAGCATCATTTTTCTTAAAGATGCAACGGAGGGAGTAATGAAGAAGCAAACAAAGATTCAAGGAAAATTTAAAAGACAGAAAATATCGCTGGCGTAAATCATGTGCATCGCTATGCGAAGTGCATCAGAACAGAGCTACAGAATCTGTCAATGT
The DNA here is from genome assembly GCA_963457665.1 of Thysanoteuthis rhombus. NCBI lineage: Eukaryota > Metazoa > Mollusca > Cephalopoda > Oegopsida > Thysanoteuthidae > Thysanoteuthis > Thysanoteuthis major. The sequence continues at coordinate 33,816,303 of OY735200.1, read as the reverse complement.
AACCCCTGAGGAGAAAGAAATGAGATTGTGGATCACATATTCAGCGAATGTAGCAAACTGGCCCAGGAAGAGCACGAAAATACGAGAGAGTAGCGACTGCAATTAATTAAATGGAAACGACTTGAATGATATCAACGCAAAACGGGAAAATAGAAAAAAGCATAAAATAAAGTGGAATATAGAATTTAAGATCGTGCTGTGTCGAAAACACTAAAAGCAAGACTAAATAGTCAAACACTCGAAAAAGGGTCTAGACTGTAGAGTCCTAGGCTTTGAAGGTGGAAAAAACGAAGAAGAAAAAGAAGAAGAAGAAGAAGAAGAAGAAGAAGAAGAAGAAGAAGAAGAAGAAGAAGAAGAAGAAGAACAACAACAACAACAACAACAACAACAACAACAACAAGAAACAATTGCAGGGTTGTAAATACGTTTGTAAATATGAAGAAAAACGCATATCTAATTTGGCGGAGGGCAATTCTTGTGCTATTGCAGCCATACTCAGCGAAGTAAATGACTAATGTTTTGTGAGAATAGTATGCCAATCATTATTCTACACTCAGAGTATTAAGAAGACTTCGGTGACTATTACGAACTCCTTAGAAAGGATGCTGAGCATATAAAAAATCAAGCTATGAGAATAATACACTAACCCTATTACTCTTATAAAGAATTACGTTCGACATTCTCAGACGTTTTCCGGCCTCGACCAACTCCAGAAAAATCATGGGGTTAGCATGGCTGAAACATTGTAATAAATGGAACTTGCATTATGTGACAATTCCTAAAAAATCATGGCAAAACAAAAAAGAAAAAAAACAATGATGTAAGGTTAATGTTAACAAAATGCAAAATAAGCGATGATTGTACCATTTTTTAAGAAAGACGGTACAAAATAGAAAAAAATGGTTATAGAAGAAGAGCAATTTATGAAAAAGAGAAGAAGGAAGAAGAAGAAAAAATTTGGATGGAGAACCCAAAGTAGATATAAGAAAGAGGATTCATATTAGAATGAATGCAGCCCATTAATAGCAAAGAAAAGAAAGCGATCATTTCTGAATGTCAGTAATATTACTTTTACGAACAGGACTATTATGAATTTTGTGTATGAATGCCGTATTTTGTCTATCAGTGAAGTTTTTCTTATTTCCCAAAGATAGCAAAAGATTTATTCCTGATCATCAATGCACAGCACACAGATTAAGTGCCGACATTTACTAAGGCATATTTTGAACAAAATTGTAAAATATAGTCCTCCGTCATCGAAACTTTTTCCGAATACAGAACAAGTTTGTTCGTGCATATGACGTCAGATACTGAGTCACCATGTTCAACTTTATATAAACTATGATTTGTTTATACGGAAAGTATTTGAACAAGCACAAAATCTGTTCTTACTGCCAAAGATTTTGAAGGCCATTAAGGATGTTCAGTTGTGTGAAGTCCAATTTAAGTTACTAGTTGGAAAACTCTCCCAAGTAGCGTTGTGAAGTTGTCCCTTCAATCTCCTTAATTAGTTCTGAAGAACAGATGTTTTGCCCTCATTTAATAATTTATTTTGCAGAAATTTCATTTAGAACCTCTATGATACTAGTTACGAAGAATGCTCCTTCAATATCAATCATGGATTCAGTGAATATATATATATATATATATATATATATATATATATATATATATACAAGTATAAATATATATATATATGTATATTCATTATTATTATTATTATCATTATTATTATTATTATTAATATTATTATTAATATTATTATTATTCGATGGCAAGAGCAAACTAACGTTCAAGCTGCATCCCTATCAAGCTCGTTTCCTGCAGTAGCCCAATTTTCTTTAATTCTTTTATCCTATTTAAGGTGTCTATGCTTAATGATTCTGTTATCATGTAATAAAGGGATATCATTTCTAATGAGAATTTTCATATAATATAATGCAATATATATATATATATATATATATATTGCGCCTCTATTCAGGGTTGAGCACTCTTAAGGTGAGTTAACTCATCCATTGTGAGCTTATGCAATGCTTTTCCATAGGAATAGAGCACTCTGGTGGATGAGGATTTTTTAATTAAATGAATATATCGCTTAAATTCAGCCTTACTGACCACCCAGTTCCGTAGTCGAGAGGTAGGATATCGGCTATCTGATGTGGGGGCTTCAGTTCTACCTGGCGGTACTGGATGGGATAAAAGTTTATAGCCACACTGAAGAGATGTAATAGATCGAATCAGCTGTCTATGGATGACATATATATATATATATATATATATATATATATATATATATATATATAATTATCTGTAGTGAAAACAGTCATTTAGGTCTTTGCATTCCTGGTATCTGATTAGTTCGATGGTAAGAGAAACACTACGCTGAAGCAGCTACCCTATCAGTCACAAGTTTGACACCTGCAGCCAAGTGATTTATTGACCGTTTAATGACGGGATATCATTTTCAATTAGAGTTTCAATACAATATAATGCAACTTATTATCCTTCTGTCCGATCATATATATCCATTTCTTAATACATGACTGTGGCGTTGGATGAAAGGAACTGAGCTGATATAGGCTAATAACAAATTAGATGAGAATTCCCAGGGAAATTTGAGGTTATTTAAGCCTTTGCATCACCGGTGGCTATTTAGCTCAATGATGAGAGCACCATATATATATATATATATATATATATATATATATATATATATACACGTATGCATGCATGCATGCAGCATTTCCATTCTAAACATGCATCGTTAGAAATGAGTGACAATTTAGTCCGCCCAACTGATTATTCAGTTTAACAGCAAGTTGACGATCACGTAACAATTGTTGCGTATTCGAACTGCTTGGGCACTTTTGACTAACATTAGCCATCATCACCAACCGGATCACAAAATCACTCGATGAAAACCAGCCAAGTGAAGAAGCTACTCGACCATGGACCACCTGCACTCGATAAATCAGCTGAAAGAAAAAGCAGCTGAGTATAAACTACCACTCGCCGTAGCATTTATTGACTTCAAAAAGGCGTTCGTAGAAATCCCTAAGGTCATGGAGGCCATCAGTGAGCAAGGTGTAGATCCGGTTCATGTTGAAGTGTTGAAACATATATACAATCACGGCAGCTTCTTTATCAGGCTACGTAAAGACTATGATCCCTTTCAGATCCAGAAAGGAGCAAGACAAGGTGATACCAGCTCACCTAAACTCTTCACGGCTTGCCTCGAGATGATCTTCAGAAGGCTAGACTGGGAGAGTAAAGGGATTAAGATAGACGGCGAGTATCTGAGCAACCTTAGATTTGCAGACGACATAGCCCTTTTCGCAGAGAACCTACACGACCTCCAACTAATGATAGATGAACTAAATGAAGAAAGCAAGAAAGTCGGCCTACACATGAACTTCAGCAAGACGAGAATTATGTGCAACAACCACATCGGGGATAAAAACACTGCGATCAAAATCGAGGACACACAACTGGAAGAAGTAGACCACTACATCTACCTAGGACAACGAATCTCCATGAGACCCTCAAAAGAAGAGGAAATCAAGCGAAGAATCACACTAGGATGGCGAGCCTTTGGCAAAGCTAGTTCAACCTTCCAAAAAAAAAAAGATCCCATTAATCCTAACGAGAAGGGTGTATAACCAATGCATCCTCCCAATAGTCACTTATGGAGCTGAAACATGGAACCTAACCAAGAGACAGACCCGAAAACTGAGAACCATGCAACGTGCACATGAAAGAATTATGCTGGGCCTCACATGGAGAGACCACAAGACAGCACAGTACATCCGAGAAAAGACAAGACTTGGGGACATCATAGAATCCATTGAAAATCTCAAATGGCGGTGGGCTGGCCATGTTGCAAGAATGGTAGACAATCGATGGACATTGCGACTCACAACATGGATCCCCCGAGACCACACACGCAACCGAGGCCGACAAAGTGTTAGATGGACAGACAAACTTGACAAGTTCAGGAAATACTGGCTCCGTGACGCTCATGATAGGGAAGTGTGGCAAATCCTGGGGAAGGTTTATGTCCAGCGACGGACGCTAAAAGACTGATGATGATGCTGATGATGATGATGATGAGTCATTATCTATGGGTAGTATGTGATTCAAACCCTGAAACAATTTTGAATAGAGATATAGTAATATATAGCATATTATGTTTAGTTAGGATTTTCTTTGGTGGGTTTTACCCTCGTTGATTTTTTTCCCAAAATTTTAATGTTGAATGTTTCACACAGTAATTGTCACTAGTTGGCTGTTTTTTATTTAGTTGATCGAGTGTCTGACTGGTTTTTGCACTCCCGATAGCTCATTAGCCAATTATTCGTCGGACAATGAAGGGAAAACTTGCCCAAACGATTCGAAATATTTAAGAAGAGGAAAACATTTTCATAATACACCCTATCTTTTTATAAACGTTTACTGCTCTTTCTTCATGATCTGTCTTGTTTTCAATGGTTTGATTCTGATCTTCTCGTGGATTATCTTTTGTTTTTATGCAAGAATAAAAACTACCTCAAATATAACTGAACGATTTTAAAAATCGTCTACGTCTTCCCTTTATCCTAGTCAAGTGTTTTCTATATTTTATCATTGTTGATGCCTTTCAATCAACAAATATTATGTTCCTTTCCTAGTCTGGGTGTTTTTAGCTTTTCGAGCTCTTATAAGGCTGATAATCGGCCTGTTATTCACCAGATAATTTGATGGCACGTCACTTCCCCAACCCTAAAATGGAAAAATTTGAACAGTTACATCTTGATTACTTGTTCAAGTTTACCGGTCAAGGCACTTGAAAATGCCTTGACCAACAACTTAAACCTATTCATGAGATACAAGAGCCATCCTTTTAATTTGCAAGTTTGTATTACTATTCCATATATATATATATATATATATGTGTGTGTGTATGTGTGTGTATGTATGTGTGTGTGTGTGTGTATGTGCGTGTATTGTATGAGTTACACACTACAACTAAAGCTATTGTTGCAATTGTTTATCATTAGGTGTCCATATTGTACACACACACACACACACACACACACACACACATACACATGGACCCCCTGTGGTGGGACAGTACATAAATAAAACGCACACGCACCCCCTTTAATGGCCTGTTCTTCAGAAGTGTAGTATCTGTTCCACGGCAGAGCCCGACGAGTCGGTACTGACACTTGCCTGTCGAATGGGATGGAGAGGGAGTGCGTCAAAGACCGAGTGCGCTGGTGCAAGCGTTGGCCAATGAGGTTTTACCGTGGCTGCATTTGCTAAGCGCATTGGGGAGCCTTTGGACTCGTCCTTAGGCTCTCCCATTATTACTCGGCCAAGCTGCAGGGTCTCAGTTTCCCCTGGGTAGCACTGTTCCATTGCACTTAAAGAAGCAGTTCCCCTAGTGGATGCTTTCGTGGTTCGAGGTTGTTTAGCCATTACGATGTGCTTTTCAACCGTAGTTGCGTCGGCTGGAGCCATTTTTGGAAGGGTTCCCTATTTCTTCCCACGTTAAGCCCGACCTTGTGTTACATATTGCTGTGGTGGGACAGTAGATAAATAGCACGTACACACACATACATATATATATATTATACATATATGTATGTGTGTGTGTAAAATAGAAATAACGAAGATATATACCTGATGAATGTTAACATTTCATGTCTAACGCCTTCATCAGCAACCGGCAATTTATTTGTTTCTGTAAACAAAGAGCACGTATGCATTTGAATACTGCATTTTTCTCATATAAAAGTTGATTGTTTTCAAAGACTTTAAAAGATGATTCTAACCAATAATTACTATGAATATATGAGAACGATCCATCAGACACTCATCTTTCTTCATTGAATTACAAAAAAATATAAATGCGATCATTTTTCTGATTTGATTACCTTTTACTTATGTATACTCATAGTTTGAACTTAATTTGAATATATCTCTTAGTATTTTGATACAAGTTTCTCAACAATAGAACTCATAAAAGTAAGTAGAAATTTGCTCACAAGAATCAACAATTCAAATTTCATAAACAGATAAGATAGCAAGTGGATTATTGAATTCAAAAACCACCGATCCCTAGAACAGAAAAGTATCTTATATATGTTTATATACAATAAAATGAAGAGTATAAAGTCACGCAAAACCACCAGTGAAGTGGGTTCGGGCATTACGTTGTCTTGTCTATTGTATTTTTGTAGCTAACCTTAACTTGATGAATAGATGTATATACACATGCTACGGAGTCAATGTTAGGAAAATAGTCTTGCAAATGATTCACTAGTGTAGCAAATTCCTTTCTATATGGCTGCCTGTGTTATTACTATGCTAAATTCAAGCTGAGTCAATATCTATTCTGGCATTTATACACACACAAGTTTAAGTATTTCTACACGTGTCAGGAGTTTACGAATATCTGTTGAAGACAGTGTGCATACATACATATTTTCATTTTTCTACTACCTTTCAGGCTCAATTCAATTGTCTCTTTCCAACTTTTATAAGAAGTAAAACGCATTTGTTTTTTTCGCTATAAAATTTCTTGTCCATTTTTTCCAGAATGTACGTGACTACAGCAATAAATAACTATTTGAATATCGTCCCTGTTGTGACAAAATCAAAATTAGATTTTGAATAAATCTTGTCAAAGACACGCCTTTACTTTATGTTTGCTCTTTCAGTGTTGAATACCCCTGCACACACACACACACACACACACACACACACACACACACACACACACACACACACACAAACAGTTCTAGGACTGTCATCTACGGTAATGAAATTCGGACACTAAACAAAATGAGCCATTTTCAACAGAAAAATGGAGTCCAAAGGAAATTTCTAAATCATCATCAATGTTTTTACCATATGGACACTTGTTGAATAATGCCATATTCAATACGTGATCATATTTGTCGAACACTTTGTAAGGAACGAACATTGTGGTTGTTTTTTTCATTTATCGTTGATGTCCTTACAGGAGGTGTGAGTCAATCTCTTGTGCCATATTTCCCCTATATATCTTGACATGTATAGTGTTGGACAGAGTGCAGAGTACGTGAGTGAGCTCCAATTGAAAATTACACACCTATAACTACTGTTTCTGACGGTAGTAATGATAAAAAATTGCTACACATTCTGTCAACCTCGACAGAGGCCACTCTGGTCCTCCTACCGCTAGTTGTGCGTATTACAGTCGTTGGAATCATTAGTAGAGTTGCAATTAGCATCCAATAATGTCTTCATTTGGTACACTCATTAGTGATTTAGCTGCTGCCATAACGATATTAAGTTTTGCTCATATTGCCGCTGCTAATATCATTGTAGTTTTCATTATTGTCAGCACAACAAACAAGGCGGCACGGAAGTTATTTCTCCGCTGATTTTAACATTATTTGCATATTGTTAAGGCTGCGGTCGACCTGCTTGTATTTTACAATGAGAGCTCGAGAACAGTAAACATAAAATTATGCGCATCAAACAATACGAGAGAAAAAAAAAGCTTTTCTGCAAAAGCTATAAACAAAGTGAAAAAATCGAATTGACTGTGCGAACAGAGTCAGTACCGGAAATAATGAATAAAAGGGCTTTCTTTTAAAGTGCACAACGCATATCTTGTCACCGTTCTTCTCTATCATTAGATTTAATTACCTTTCCTTCTAGGGACTTTGTTTTACCTTGCTCTCCCTTTTCACTTTCATTCCAGTTTCCGTTTGTATTCTTCTCTCTCCTTCTCACTGTTTTTATCAAATTGTTCCTCTTGTTCATGCCTTTTGCTGATGTTGTTGTTGTTGTTGTTGTTGTATTTTACTTCTCTTTCTTCTTCTACTTCTCCTTCTTCTTTTTCTTCGTTCTCCTCTCCTTTTTCTCCTCCTCCTCTTCCTCCTTCTTCTTCTTCTTCTTCTTCTTCTTCTTCTTCTTCTTCTTCTTCTTCTTCTTCTTCTTCTTATTATTATTATTATTATTATTATTATTATTATTATTATTATTACTATTATTATTATTATTGTTATCATTATCATTATTAATAATTAATTATTATTATTATCATTATTAGTATCATAATCATTATCATTATTAATATTAATATTATTATTAATGATGATGATATTAATAATAATAATAATGATGATAATAATAATATTCATAGTAATAACAACAATGATAATAATAATGATAATATTTTCGTTATCGTTGGTGTTGCTGTGAGTATATATATTTTTTACACGCTCAAAAACCAGTAGTATCCAATACATTCAATTGGAAATAAAGAGACCAGGAGTCTACTCAAAACTTCAGCACCCTCCTTAGTATTTTTCCTGCTTTCAGAAATGCGATCTTTTAGATAGTATCCCCGGACTCTCAATTTTCGAATTATTTTTGGAAGGCTCTCGTAAATAGGTGGCAATAGTTATGGTATTGATATCTTTCAACTTCATACTCCATAATTTCTTCAGTCCTCTCACAAACAGATATTTCTTAAAGATTTGTACTCTCTCCCAATTTTACCAGTGGTCGGCTGGGGCAACTACAATTCTGAATCCCATAGAATCTCAGTGTGTTTTTATTTTCAAGGAATACTACTCATTTGTAAATATGACTTCTTATAACCTAGTCCCTTGCACAATTTTCTGAAGGATCACCGTCCCCAACCAATTATGTCTGATTTTTTTATCCCATTCGAGTTCATTTGCTTCATCTGTTAATTATATAATCGACGAGTGAATCTCTGTCTTTGCACAGGCGACCAATACTGTTCTGAAGTGTCCTGTGTAAACTAGTCTCAATATGGAAAGATTTCATATACTTACATAGAGCTGCAAGATTCATTTTTCTCTGATTTTTCTCCCCCAGCTTTGTTCTTTTATATATTTCTTTTTTTCCCTGTTTCTTCGTTTCTTTGTCGATTTTATCTATTTTTCTTCCGCTTTTTCTGTTTTATTCTGGCATTTTTACTCATCTTTCTCCTTCTCCCTCCTTTCATTTTTCCCTTCCCCTTTCTCTTTTTTATCTTCAAACAATTTGCTTCTTATCCTTCTTCTTTCTATTTTCTTTCTATTCCTTGCCTATTTTTTTCCCGATTTCAATTCAAATGTTTTTCATCGATTATACTTCAATTGTCTTTTCTTTGTTTTCCTTCGAATAATTCTCTTCTCATGTCTCACTTTCTTTCTCCCTCAAATTTATCAATTTTTCTTCTTTGCGTGTCAGTTTATCCCTCCTCCTTTTTTTGCTTATTTTTTAATCATCTCTTCCTTTTTCCAAAATTCGGACCCATTTTTCGTTATTGTATTTTGTCGTCCCCAAACATTTTCTCCTTTCTTTTTATTGCTTTCTGTCCCCCTTCACAACGTTGCCCTCCTCCTTTTCTCTTTCTTCTCTTATATCTCGTTAAACACCATCTTTGTCCTATTCTTTTTCTCTTAACTTTTTTTCTATTATCTTTTTCTCTGTCCTCCTCCACCTTTTTGTCGTTGTTGTTCTTCACTTTCCCTTCCTATGACCTTCTTTTACCTTCTTTTTTTTACAAATTTATCGCTAGATAACTCAATGCCTTTATTCGAGAACGGTGACTATAGTAACGCATCATCTCACCTCATATGAATCTTCCCACACGCTGACGTAATCCTAAGGAAGTTCAATGCAAAAACATTAAACGGTAGCCGAAAAAGTGTTCAGTTGAATTCTCAGCAACGTCAAGATGAGATCGATTGATTATGAATATGAAAAACAAGCTTCGGTTTAGACAGCTTATTTTGTCCCAGTTTTGTTCACATTTTATGCGATAAATCTTCCAAATTGAACATTGAAGACAAAGAGGTAAAATAGAATAGAATATAGACATACTAAATAACGGAGAAAATTGTTAATACCTTTCATTAATAGGTAGATACAGATCTTCTGGAACCATTTACTGAAAAGAAAATGGGCAAAAACCTGATTGTGCAAATGAATATCCTAACTAATTCATTCTGTAAATTAGCCACATGACTAAAAATGAAAGAATAAAATTAGGTAAAATGTTGCAACATCCGTCTAAGTAGGGAGAACCTGTCTGCCTACCTGCCCCGAAAACCAGAATTTCGAATTCCAGAACATCGATTGCATTGGTTGACTAAACTAAACCAACCATGATACTGGCCTGGAACCACTACTGAAACGTGTATAGATTATATAATTCCAACTTTTTATTATCAAGTAGGCTTCGATTCAATGCAAGCAGAATTCTCAAAATGCAAATTATTAAAAACATTAACTACTCGTAGGAATTCCTAGAATTCGATTAAGATATTTAATTATTTAGCAAGAAAACAATTTATAACAAGTGAATAAAAAAACCTAAAACAGCCTGGAAGATGGTTCAATTCCATTTAATCATTTCCATTGCTTCGTTTTTTTTTTCATTTATTTTATCTCTCACGTCAAAAATTAGATTTACTGAGTTCTGCTTCACCGGGCTCACTGGAAAATAGGGGCAATACGGTGTTGAAATATTGTGTTGCATTAGTTCTCTTGGATAAGGATGCCTGTGATTCTGCCATGGAAATATGAATTCGTATACAGGTGTTCTATCTCAGATCAAACCTCAAGCACGCAGCCACCAGACTATATATATATATATGTGTGTGTGTGTGTGTGTGTGTGCATGTGTGTGTGTGTGTGTGTGAGATCAGTGGAACTACCCATACTGAGAGTTTTTCGAAACCTTCAAAAATGTCATTTTAAAATGAAATGCGATGCATTATGAAGCACGTTTTAGATAAGTTCTTTAATACATAAACTTTGATAAACTTATTCTGAGTCGTCTTAAAACATAGATTTGGTTTTGTTCAGCAGTCAATTGTAACTCCTATGGCCCAAATGGATGTCGCTAAATGAATGCAATTGAATAATTCCTACAATTTTCCTCAACTGCTGAATGTAACACATACATAAAGAAATGGAGAAATTGACCTGTTCATGTTGCTGGAAAAGAGAAATCAAAAACATGTTATTAAGAAATATGAATGATTATAAATTGTGTTTTATTATAGCGAAACTCTGTTTGAAATGACCTCCAGTTATCACATGTTTATTGTGTCATTTTGCCTGGACAACGTAAATAGAATAAACGATTGTAGGAAATCGCTCTGCAGCTGGAAGCACGACTGCAACCAATAGATTAAGCAAGTAAATTTAAATGAAAACAACGAAAATGACTATCACAGTGAAATCCGTGATTCTATCACTACTTCAATAAGTGGACCCTGTTGAATTGAACTCTGTTTATCATTGAAATGAGTGCAAAAGATGAAGGAGTGAAAATGAAGAATCGAGTAATATCCTTTTCCTGTACAATTCTGATCATTCATCCAGTTTCATACCTAAATATACGTGCACCAACACGTGCCTGTGCATATATCTCAATTTGGCATTTTTTTTTTTGTCACAGCCAACGACTGACAATAAATATATCCTGACAGTCAATGAAAAAGGACAAAAATTCTACAGCTTTGAGAAAACAACACTTTTTGAACGGATGTAATGGGAAAAAAACTAACAATATAATGATGTCAACATAAATATATAAACTACAATCATTTTCGTTTCCTTGCCATTTCAATAAGTTGGTTGATTTCTAAAATATCATGTACTACTTTGAGTGCCAAAACTACATGTATGATAGAGACCATCACCCTCGACCTCGAAAGATAGCCACGACAACTATTACAATAATCACCTATAATTAGAATAAATATCCTGAGACGATATCGTATAGTAGAAAAGAAAACATTCAATTTGATACAGAATAATGAAAGAAAAATGATCCACATTTTGTCTGATCGGTACAATTATAGAAGTTTTCCGTCGTTCAAAAGGTTTTTATTTTAACTCATCTCGTTCATTTAATCCTACGTTTGTCATCGATTTTTACCATCATTTTTGCCTCTTTTGTATTCATAGGATCCAAAATTATTTGCTATACGAGATCATATTTGTAGCATTCCTATTCCTGATTCTCGTTTTATTTTAATGGAACCTTCTTCGTATCAAAGGAAATTTAAAATCATTATATTGGATGTTTAAATGAAGGATTGCTGGTGTTAATTACAGTATCTTTTCAGACTATGGTAAGTTATACGATGTTGCTACTGTAATTCTCCATTAATTGTTAGGGCCAAGTATTATATAGGTGGTTTATTCTATCATGAATATCTTTAGATGGTAGGTTTGTCCATGTGTCTTCATGGGATCCAGGTACTGTTGTGATTTTGTCGGGTAAATTCTTCCCCATCTTTTCACGGATAGCAAATGGATCATCCTTGCTAAAGTTTAGAAAACAAGTGTGGCTATTTAAGTTTATACACATATTGCACTGCGCATCACGTGATGAAATTTTTCGCTTCCACCGAAAATAGTAATTATTTAAAGTTCTTAGTTATTACGCTAGTGAGTGTACCAGTAAATTTCAGCTAGCAGTTGCATGGTTGTTAAGAATTTTAGTTTTCGAGAGGTACCCACGACTAATTACAAAAGTTCCGTGCGTGGAACAGTCGAGGGGTAGGTCTGTACCCATATTGTTTTTCAACAGTCATATTTACTAGAAACTTGGTAAGAAAGGTGTCCCTTGATAACACGATTCTTTCGCAGAGAAATGTCCTACTCAGGTTAGGTGATCTGGCAATAATAGCATTTAATATTTTAAAATCGATTAAAGTCCATTTTTCCTGCTGTTTCCAGTCTGATTTACTTAAAACTTGGTAGTGTCCTTCAACTGGATGCATTTCACCTGAAGTGGTATTCCACTTAGAGTCACGTGATCTGTCAATTATTCAGTTTGAAATCGATTTTCTCAGCTGTTTAAAATCAGATCTACTTGAAACCTTCCACGATCCTTCTTCTGTTTATGGCAATATTTTTCATAATATTGTATGATTTGTGATTTTTCGTGCGAAAATGTAGGTGGTTATTATGTCGGCAACATCCATCTGAAAACGGTCAGAAAATGAACCGAACGGCAATGGAAATACGACTTTATTGTCCTTCTATCTTGTCAATGCTTCATAGAGTACTCTGCTGTTATTTGCAATAAGAGAACTTTTTCCAAAGTAAGAAGATAGAAAATGCTTTTATGAATTTTATAGGGTATTTTATCGGTCGCAAAATTTTCTTATATGACTATCCCGAATATGATGTGATGCTTCAGAATTTCTCGCATACACATCTTTTGACAATTCTCCTACCTGAAGCTCACAAGTGTAATTCTAATTCTATCATGAATTTAAAATCATTGTCAATCTTAATTTTAGCTAGCAGTTTATTGGCAAAAGAACTATGTTGCAATAAACATCCACTCGATGCACCGTTAAGACGGTCATAAATTCGACCATCAATGGATATTATATGTTACTTTACGTAATATTCAGTCAAAGAAGCAACAAAAACGTACTTTTTTCACTAGCCAGATCAGTTTTAAGTGTTCCATTATTGTACAGCCGAGACTTTTATGAATGTAAAACGAGATTTATGGCGCGGCATACATTAGGGAATCATTTCGAGCCGATTGAACTACGTCAAGTCTGACTCAGATGTTTTTATCAGCTTTTTTGTTTTCGCTGCTGATGTTTCTTTCCGATATCACTACAATGGGATAAAGCTTTCATCGTTACCTACTGAGATAATCAACATCTATTCATCCAGAGTTCGATTGCATTTATTGAATAAATCAATTATTCGAAATACCAAGATGTTTCAAGTTCAGTTTTCTCTGAATTATTTCTTATCATTGATATTTCGATCACAATCTTTTGATTAGTTCATTCTCCAGCGTTTGTATCATTGTCTGAGAGCTTGAAACAGGATATTAGAATCTCTCCATGAAACATTTCGACGGGTATCATCATCATTATTGCTTTGTTCACAATACATCATATGATGAAGAATTCAGATAAAAAGGAGAACACACGGAAATAAACCCAAAGCTCAAGATACAAATTCGACAATTTATGAATAATTGATGACTTGGTAAAGTATAAGTCAATGTGATGCTGAAGTTGGTAGTGTGTGTCGTATTTTTTACAATGATAAAATCTGCTTAATCGACAGCATGAATATTCCACTAATTGTATGCACTGTCATGGTCACAACATGCAGGTTTTGTTTTCAATTAAAAAGTGGAAATGTTTTTTCTTTGGATTTTCTCCTTCGTTGTCTGCCGAAATGGATACTACATTTTGTCACCTAAGATACAAGCATGAACAATGCTCCAATGCAAGATGGAAGCATGGCCGAGCGAATTGTAAATGATATTTTATGTTTGCAAAATGTAATTAGAAAGCTTAATATTGGATGAATTCATGAAAGATACTAAATAGAGAATAGAGCACACTGTGTGCAAATGAGAGAAATCAATCTTGAACTTGGAAGAGTTAAAATGTGGCACAGTGGTGTGAGAAGGGATGCTCTAGCTACGAACTAAATAAAACTACGAGATTATAATATGTATGCAAATATAGATAGATAGATGAATGGATAGAAAGGTACATACATACATACATACATACTTACATACATACATACATATAAATTCGGATATATCAGAATTGAAATACAGTGCTAATTTTAATATCTTGCTGATGGCAATACGAATGTATGAATAAGAGAGCATAACATAACTGAAAATTCATTATTAAATGTCCTGTTTCGTAAGAGAATGATTAAAATAAACATTCTATTTCTAATACCACTTATGTTGGCTAAGGGATGAACAAACATGCTGTGGAAAGGACAATCGATTACATGTACATGTTGACGCCCACGCACACGTAACACACACGCACATGCACACATATATTGTCCAGAAAGCTTTGCCACTTTAAACATTAAATAAAAACTTTTCCAACGGATTTTTTGTGTCACCGAAGTCATCCATTTGTCAATTTCCGTCAATGTAAATCATGTAATCTTCAGAAGTGTTCTTATCTTTGTTTCCCTCTACTTTGTTATTATTGTGCTATCTATGAATTATATATACATAAAAAAAAAATATATATATATATATATATATATATATATATATATATATATATATATATATGCAAACATATATATAAACACACACACACACACACACATATGTATATGCATGGACATATGCATATCTATCTATCTATCTATATATATATATATATCTATATATATATATATATATATATATATATATATATATGTGTGTGTGTGTGTGCATATGCCCACATATGTATGTGTGCGTGTGTGCAAGTGTATCGGTGTGAGGTTACATAAAAACTGTTGAACTATCAAAAATGGTCAAGGAAAAATACAGATGCTTTTATATTTAGGCTTATATACTAGTTGTTTTGACACTGGCAAAGAGACCCTTGAGAATGCATCTGTGATTATGTCAGGGTTTTTCCATTACAAAATATATTCATAAAGTTGATTTAAAGTCACACTTGTTGATCAGTATTTTGAACATCGCAGAGAGAATTCGGTAATCAATTCAAATGACAACCATATCATAAGACAAAGGTTTGCAAGCTAAATTTTTTCTGCAGTGAATTTCATTCTTGTACAAAAGCCCACAATTCTCAGTATATCTTTTGAGCAGCAATCGTGTAGCAGTGGTTTGCAAGATAGTTTACCGATCATTACATAATGAAATATATTTGCGAGCAACGCGATATAAATCATTGATTTCAAACCGGAAATTTTCATGAAATCTAACTTAGTCTGAAAATAGCAAAGGTTTTTGAAAATGTGTTCGTGTATTAATTCCTCTGTAAATCGCTCATGTCAAATGCTGACTAGGATGCTGATGCGGTTTCGGCAAGTCACAGGAGATGTTCAGCACGCTCCCTAAAATGGCTCCGGGATCAGAGTGAGTTTGAGTTCAGGAAAAATTTTTGGTGACTTACCCAATCAATTTTTTCGGAAATAATCAAGATTTTTTTGGAGCACGTATTCCAAACGCAGTATACAGGATGTTTCTCCACCAATTAGTCGGACATTAGGCTCCACAGATGTTAATAACATATTTTGTTTGTTCACAGCTTGTGTGATGTGCACAACTCGCGTCGAAAGAGAGATCACTCGCCCAATTATAACATAAAAAGTAGTATGGACGCTGAGCAAAATATCCAGCTGTGAATGGAGTCGGTTTCATTTTGAGACACCCTCAATGTGAGACAGATCAATAAATTTTGTGTTGGAATCCTGAACCACAGTCGTATTAATTGTTAGTTTTCAATTAGTGTATTTGATAATCAAGTAAAATGAGTGCCTTGTCGCAGATCATAATTACTCTAGAGAGTTCGATTCTAATCAAGAGCCTAACACATTTTCGCAGACTGTGCTAAGTTTGGTGATATATATATATATATATATATATATATATATATATATATATATATATATATATATATATATATATATATATATATATATATATGTATATGTATATATATATGCGTGTGTGTGTGTGTGTGTGTGCATGTTGCTATGGAGTAGTGGTGAGCTTGCTGGTCTTTTAGACCGTTGCTAGGGTAACCATATCAAAACTTATTTGCTGTCCCACTTTTCAGTACGTATGCTGTTGCAAGCTCTCCCCAACACCAAATATTTGATTAGTTCTTTTTTTTCTCGGATTTTTACGTATTTTCTACGCTACTAGAGGTCAGAGTTCGAGACCAAGTTCAAATCCAGAATTTTGAAAGCTTATTTTCAGGTCATACAGGCCCTGCCCATTTGATGTACACAATCTTACTGTCTCCATAGACATTCCATCTGGTCGTGTGATACAATAAGCCAGGTCTGATAAATACTGATATTCACAGGATTAGCTATAATCCATAATTTTCTGGTCTCTGTCGTTTTTCTCAACATCCCAAGCTTAGCACTCTTACGAATCCAAAAGCCCGTTTTTTTTCCAATTTTTATACCTGTAGGTATTCATAATATTCTGTAATATTTTTCGATATTCTTACCTAAAATACTTGTACCGAATTCTGCGTTGAACACATCAAACAGTTTAGGAAAGTACACCTATAATGAGACAAAACTAGGTTCTTGAGAAGAAATTCTGTCAATGGTATATGGACAAACCTGAATTTGTCTTGGAGAACGATACATAAAATCATTTGGGACTTCAATATTCAAACTGTTCACGTAATCCAGCTCAGGAAACCAGACTTTGTACTGACCAAGACAAAAATTACGAATTTCGGAAAATGGGACTGAAAGAGAGGGAAAAGCGAAACAAGAATATTGATCTTGCAAGAGTATCGAAAAAGTTGTAGAACATGAAAATGATATAGGACAAATTGCGGACAATGCTTCGGGAGCGCTATGAAAAAAACAACAAATGGATTAGGAAAACCCCAAACAAATGGGAGACCAAGACAGTCGAGACGAAAAAACTAGTGATATCAGCCAGGAAAATGAAGAGACTTCAGGAGTATCAAGTAGATCTTGTGTTGCTTGATCTCAAGAGGGGGCCACCACTACTACTACTACTACTACTACTACTACTATTATTATTATTATTATTATTGTTATTATTATTATTATTATTATCCAAACTATCATTATTATTAACATTATTTTGCGACTACTATTATTACTATATTCATACGACTACTAATATTACTATACTTCCACTGGTAACATTATTACTATTATACCTTGTTACTATATTACTATCACCATTTTTATCACCTACAAAATATAGGTCTGTACATGGTATTAGCACCAACAAAATACGTCGAGACATGACTGATTGGTCCAATATTTGCATTGGAAAATTTGTGAGCATTACAAAATACCAACCAACAATAACTTATATGAACAACAACTGGAGAAAATACCACGATTCCATGAGACTTTACAATTAATAACGACAGGACTATCAAAGTAAATAGACACGAAATCGTAATTAAAGATTAACTTAGAAGAACTTGCCTTTTAATTTTCATTGTACAAGAGTATTCCGTGGGACAGGGATAGAAGGGGGTAAGAAAAAATAAAAAGATAAATAGATAGATAATTTTCTGAATGATTTTTCTTATCAAAAATGGTCTTGATAGATAAACAAAATAGGTGTGAAAAGTTATATTATTCTCTTGGGACAGATGTGACTTTTTATACCATCGCACGGATGGTGTGTACGATTTGTTTGCTTAGTTGACAACAAAAAGCGAGGCAGTGGGTTAATTAAAAAACGATATCAGTAGAAAAGTCAGTAGCGTATGAGCTGATGGTGCGTAATGGTCCTGATGGCAGTTAGAGTTAGGAGAGCAGGGATAACATTGGACCGATTCCCTCAGGGATCTGCTCTCTCTGTCCCTATCTCTCTGTCTCTCTGTCTCTCTCTCTCTCTCTTTATTTGTCTGTCTGTCTGTCTCTCTCTCTCCCTCTTTGCTTGAAGTCAAGGAATGATGGAACTTCAAACCAGAGTTAAGTGTCCATGAATTTTTTCTCCATCCGTCACCCGTATAAGTTTTAACAAGTACGTATCAGTACAATGTGAGTGTGCCTTTAGATCAAAACATAACTGTAAAAGAGGCTTGTGAAAGTTAGCAAGTAGAAGGACATTGAAATCAAAATACAGATGACGCGAAAGTCGAAAACACAAACTCCCTCTGTTATTGTCGTTGAACTAGGGATGATCAAGAAAAGCCCTGAAAATCATTTCACCAAAATCCCTGCAACACAGAAAAAGAGAAAAAAGCAATACACAGTGATGAAAAAAAAAATGCAACACAAAGAATCGGTGCATAGAAAATTGAAACAAAAATAAGATTGCAATGAACAAGATGAGAGAAATGGAAAACAATTCCATCCCTTCAACTTCTTCCCTGGAGTTGTTGGCGATGACCGAGCAACAGTTTTTCAAAGAACAAAACTCAAAATATTAAAGTGAATGATTGATGAGTGGATAAATGAATAGGTTTGTAATCAGGAGAAAAGTGAAACAGAGAGTAAAGTGTGGAAAAAAAAGTAAATTTCTGCCAAAATATTTGAGCCGTACAAGAGACTACGAATATCATCTACATCAAAGTGATAATTGCCCCCAACATTATTGTTATACTTGAATAACCATAACAGACACTGTAAAGAGAGTTTACGAATAACTTGGAATCATTGCAGCAGCATTGGTAAAATCAGCTAGAATCCAAAGGACGGAGCCGAAATATCAAGGAGGAGTCATCATATGCTACTGGTGTGAAAAATACGACAAAAATAGTCCATATATATATATATATATATATATATATATATATATATATATATATATATATATATATATATATATATATATATATATATCATTGTATATCTGTATCTTTATTCATCTATCGATCTGTCCATCCATATCTCTATCTATACCTGTATCTATCAATCCATATGTATATATCTATCTCTACCATTTTCGCAGAGAATGTACATGACCTCCAAGTAATGCTAGATGAACTAAATGAAGAGAGCAAGAAAGTCAGCCGACTCGTGTACTTCAGCAAAACAAAGATCATATGGAACAATCACTTAGGAAAAGAAAACAAGACTGAGACCACAAGATAGTACAATATATCCGGGAGGAGACAGGAATCTGAGACATTATAAAATCAATTAGAAAAAAAACAAATAGCGATGGGCCGGTCATTTTGTAAAAATGGCAGACAACCAATGGATCTTCAGAGATCACGTGTGCAACTGACAACGGCAGAGCACTTGACAGGCTAGACAAATTCAGACAGTACTGGCTCTGCAACGCCCACGATAGAGAACCTTGGGAAAGGTCTATGTCCAACGAAGGACGTTAAGATACTGATGATTATATGTATATCTCTATCTATGTATCTTTCTCTATCCCTTCCCTCACTCCCCCTCTCTCCCTCTCTCTCTCTCTCTCTTTCTCTCTCTCTATTTCTCTCTCTCTATTTCTCTCTCTCTCTCTCTCGATATATATATATATATATATATATATATATATATATATATATATATTGATATGTGGTAAGGCGTGCAGACACGACCTGATCCTCGGCAGATTGCTGAGGCGTGACACTTTGATCCTAGGATGAGCACAAAGATATTCTGATCCTCGATACGTAAATAATCCTGTCATTTGGACGGGCATCATGCTCGTAATCGATATTAGACAAAAATATAAAACATATTATTTGTGGAGAAAAAGTTTAAACCATAATCCATACAATCAGCGAATGTAGCAAGCTGACACAAAGGAAATATAAAAACAGTGCAACATATTCGACAGTGGGAATTGTGCAAACGACTTGTGTCCGTCCATAATGACTGATGGTATGACCACTCACAAAAGATTGCCTTAGGAAATGAAAAAGAGTGAATCCTCAGTGAGATCAAAATAAGCCATCCCATTAAAACTTAAAGACAACATTCTGTTGTTACCAACAAAGAGGAGAGATTATTTCTGACATAAGCTTAGGCGTTTTAGTGGAAAATGGGATGAAAATAAACCAGTACCTAGTCCGAAACAATGGGAGGGTAGGATCATGCTCATAAAAATTTGCAACCATGAAACCATGAAATGATACAAACCAAAATATTAGATTGTAGAAAACGAAATGATAAGGATTACGACCAAAAAATAAGTAAAAAACTCAGGAATATATGATATGTGAATACATGTTTCCCCTGCCTCAGAAAATTATAGCTTTCTTATAAGATCATTTCTGTGAACTGAAATGGCATACAACAGAAAGGCAATTAAGATGAATCTTCATTGGAAAGAAGTTAGAGCGTTTCCAAGCCCAAAATTTGTGATTATGGCATCTTACACTGAGTTACAGAACAAATGCTTTGCCTTTCTTGGTAAAAGCTGAAAGGTGACCTAAAGCGAAATCCTGCATAATTCAATGAATTTACAATTTGGAAAAATCATTTTTCATTGATTGTAGCTTTCATATTCTTGGAATCATTGCTAATTTTGTGAAATTTTTCATTATAATTTTGGTTAAAACTTGAGCAATAATTCTGCAACGCCGGTGGATGGAGAGATTTGCCGTTTTTTTTTTCAAGCAATTTAGTTCTATGGATTACTGTTAATAAGGGCAGCCAAGTAATTCTTCCATTGTAGCAATTTGAGATTCCAGCTCATTACTTCTACAGTTCAGTTTGTTTGTTAAGAAATTAGAATACATCTATTTTGAGCATTTCTGCCCTCCTTCTGTTGTTTATCCTTTACTTAACATTGTTTAGTGTGACGCAAGGTCAAAAGCTGCCCATTGCACCCGATATAGCGGGATGGTAACTTTTGTAATAGTTCATTTCATCTTTGCACAATATAGTATCCGCTAAATTGAATTTTGACTGGCGTAAGACGCATGACATCAAGTGAGGATCACGTAGTAATTTTATCCAAGACTAGCTTATTAACCGACACACGACATCAAGGTGTCCTTTTCTTGTATTGTTTCCTATACTGCTGAGTAATATCCGCTAAGAGGAATTACTTCTTTCGCATCTCATACCGGCAATGCCGTTCTTTGCATTTCGATTGTTTTATTTTTCCTTAGATTTTTACATAGTAAGATTATGTATTTGAATTTACTCTAGTAATGATGTTTTATTCTACTGGATGATCTGAAACTTCAAAGATGGTTCCCCACACGTCCTTCCTTTATGTGCTCTGTCACATTTATAATGCCCTGGAGCTATATATCGTAATCACTAAGATTTCCCCCAGTAATTCTGTTTCACGAAAATGTGTTATCTCCTGTTGGTTATCAGCTGTACTGCGTTTTTAATTATCCTCTAGGTTTTGAAAATGATTTTGATTTCAAATATAGTTTGTTTCTTTCTATATTTATCTGTGAGTTTATTTTACGACTTGATCATTACCGTTTTTTCTGTGAAGAGTAGTATAATCTAATCAGATGCTTGTTTAAATATTACGTCGATGCTCACATACATCAATGTTTGTCGAGTGGCACATCATAGTCAGGTTGTCTAGTGGTAGAACCAAAATAGGAAATGGCGAAAAGACAGGTTTAGAAATTTGATGTCCAAAGAAAATGTCGTTGTTGGTTGTCAAAGTTTCGCATGAAGAATATATATTAAAATGATATTTGGAGTTCGATTTTCATCGTTTTGTCTATGAGATGTCCGGTATTATGAAGATCAAATATATATATATATATATATATATATGTGTGTATATATATATACATACATATACATATATACACCTGTGTGTGTGTGCATATATATATATATATATATATATACATATATATATATATATATATATATATATATGTATATGTATGTATGTATATGTCCGTGTGTGCGCATGTGTGCATGTGTTCGTACTTTGAGTCGTATTCATTGAGAGATTTTGATCGAATGATTTCACTGTATAATATTCGAATTTAGTAAATAATATTTATCGTCAGAGACTGTGTTGAGAAATAAGTATTAGTATTTGGGTTTTTAAGCACCAATGTACACACACACACACACACACACACATACACACACACACACCTCTTTATTTATATATATATATATATATATATATATATATATATATATATATATATATATATGCTTCTGCAGATGCATGTGCCGATGCATCTGTGTGTGTAGGCGCACTGCAGCTAATAGTAAAAACATCAAAATCACTATTAAAACCCCACTCATTCGATCTCACCTGTCTTTGGTGACCTCTACACATAATTTTCATTCATGGTTCTTCTGCATCTTCTGCCTGTATTCGTCTCAGATTGAAGAATTATATTTATAACATAAAGTAGTGGTACACTAGTTATCACATTTTACCAGGATCATTCTAAGACAATTATAAAGATAGATTCCCCTTCCAATGTTACCTTTAAATAGAAGTATGTTTTAGGTAGATTCTTTGCGTCTATGGTGTTCCAGATAAATCCATTAAAACGTGCTGCGTTTCCTATGCGTCTCAAAGAAATCGTTACAGTCAATATTGACGGAAAAAACGTTTCGTAGAAAGATATTTTCGAGGGGACAAGACTTTAATCCATCGTTCAATTAACTTATATTGTTTATTTCATATTTCTGTCCGCAAAAGTAGCTTAATCCCCTTTTCTTTTGGGGACTACTGATCGAGTTTCTCAGAAGATTCAATATCAATGCCCCTTAATTACACAGACAACGTAACACAAAAGCTCGTTCACTTTCACTGAATGTAACAAAATAAAACATAATACTGTGTTCAAAAATTGTACTTGAAAAATTAGAATAGTAAAATATAATGAAGAAAAAAGACAGACTACGTTAATTAAATTGAAGGGAGAACAGAGTTTAAAGAAAAAAAGATTCCACTCAAAAGTAATATCCATCAGCTTTATCGGGAAGATGGATACGGAATTTTGCTTCCAAGCAAAAAGGAAGGACAAACGATGCTATTTCTATGGAATATTTGAATTTGATAATTTCTCTCAATTTTCTGATGGGGACACCGGAGAGAATGTGTTGGGAAAATGTGACAAAATCATTTCATATCATCGGGCTGGCATTGGCAGTTCGGTTTTTAATCCCATGCCTCTTAATACAATTCATAACACACTGATTAAAGTATATCTTATTTTTGATAATATCTACGTCGAATCTAATATAAAATGATTGCTACATGCTTGAGAAAAATGTCAAGATAAAGGTTAGTATAAGTTTGTGTCTAATTACAGTGTACTTAATCGAGAACCAACATACGCACGCACAAACAAACACACATTCACACATACACACACACACACACACATACATATATATATATATTGACATGATTCTTTACAAGGTTGTCTTGCAGATCATTCCGCTTGCATAGTATGTTAAATTCTCTCTGGGTTCCCTACCACTCTAAGCTTAGCCCACTAATTATTGAACATTTTGTCGTTGAGTAATTGTACGCAATATTGTCTCGTAAAACATTCTACAGTAATGAGTTCAGTTCTTTTCAACTACTCCACATTTCCTAACTTGTGTTGGACTAATCTACAATTAGTAAATGCCTTAAACACAAATCGTTTCCATTAATTTTTTCATCAGATTCAAATCTCTTTCTTTTTTTTCCTTTTTTATTTTCTTGACATCATTCCGACTACAGGATCTCATATCTGTTCATTCCACTCATCCTGATCGTCTAAACGAAGCAAAGTCCATTAAAAAGTCGACTACGGCAATGGTTCCACTTAATCTGTTCTAGTCCTTACTTCACTGCTATTTGACCACCCAGACACTGATATTGATCCCAGATATAACAAGGCTCAAGAAGTATTACAGGGATTAACCAGCGAACTTTGCCTTTAGAACGTTGATTGCATGGAACTCTAATGGGCTTTAACTGAAGGTCATTTTCTAAGTATCAACTTAATACCAAAAGTTTTCTTTTTTTTATCTTTTCAAATTTGATTCCCGATTTTGACTTAAATGTTCATCTCAAGATAAATTATATGCCGTCTTAGACACGTGCAGATTTACAGATCTCTCCCCCCACTCTTCATTTGCCTCAGCAAATACTTTGACAGCAGCATTTCAGCATAAAGACGTGATGGCCCGGTGTTTGGAAGGTCATGAGTTACGTGTAATGCACTGAGATTTCTAGACAGTTTAATGGCAGCCATTTTCTTCCAGTAATCTTCTCACAAGTTAGCACGATGGAGATTTACATGCAGTCCGAACGTTCGTTGTAAAGTCAACCGCAGTTAATCCAGACATTCATTAGAACTTTCAGAACAACGCTCTACTTTGTAGAAACGCGTCTGCTTCAATAGTAATATCCTACAAATGCTGGCAAAAAAAGTCTGGGGTTACACCCAAAAGGCCGTGAAGCGCTTTCCTGATTATGAATGGAGGACAAGTAGAGTACACACTGTTATCAAATGCAATTTGAAATTGCTAATATCTTCAAAAAGTACGGGGTTAAAGAAGCACTTTTTTTCAAAACAGAGAGAGAATCTTAAATTTGCCTCTTCCAAATCAAATCAGCATTTGCTGGAATAACCGATAAATCATATGTAAACTATTTCGAGGGGAATTCTAAATAACTTATTACTTGGTAGCGTATTTAACTAACTTGTAGACTTAAGGGCCAATGCATTGAACGAGACACCATGATTTTTTAATGTTACGTTATATCAGCCACGTAGGAGTTGCTTTATATGGAGTATTTTGTCAAGAATTATTTTAAACCAGATTTACTCCATCAATGTGTTGGTGCATTTCATCACAACACTCTGGGCCAACACCCTTCAACTGCTAAAACAAACAATCAGAAATCGGAAATTTAAAGTAACTTCCGATTAGACTTGAACCCGTCGGAAGCTGGCTTTTCACGGACTTTAACTCAACTACTTAGGTTACTGAAGTGTTTATAATCAAGCAGAATGCAAATCTGCAGTCTTCTATAAAACAGTACTCTAAGACACTTTTGTTTTAATACCCAAAAATATGTGATATATTTTTTTGATATTCAAATAATATTTAAGTAGTATTATATCATATATATCCACTACTGGTAGACCAAAGTTATTGCATAATACCGCTAATTATCTGTATCCTGATATGCTAGATACTTTTTCGATGTTTTTTTTTTGCTTTTCAACTTCATTTTAATGTCTGCAATCACTTTTTAAGGTAATTCTATTGAAATTATTATAGCTCAGCATTTGGAAATCAACACACCTCCAAGCAAACACATATATTCTGATAGACAGATACTTACATTAGGCTCGTTTATACATATTAGATATCTATGATAGGCCCCATATCATTGATCAAGCAGCCTCATCTAATTAAGCTCAGTTTAATTGTAATGATGAGCAGTCACATCCCGTGAGGGGTTTGAGACAAGGGTTGCATGCACGACTCACAGAGAATCATCAAGAGACATATGCCAATATGCTATGGTAAGTGGAAAATAGATGCAAGGGTTCTGGAAGAATGGGGGTCTTGAGTGTGATGATAGGTGTTGTGATGCAAAGGGGAGGAGAGAGTGACTGGGACAGAGGAAGGTCACATACTCAACTCACTTCGAGGATCAATTGGAGATACAACAAGAGCCAGTGGTCGCAAAAGGAGAGTGCTGGAAAGATGATGTAGAGGTTTTGGAGTGAGAGAGAGAGAGAGTATGTGTGCAACAGATAGAGGGGTTCACTTGATGGAATGGTTTGGTGCTGGAGGAGAGAAATTCGAAGAGACATGGAGAGCAGACATGCGTACAAGAACTTCAGAGGGAAAGGTGATAAGAGGTGCAAAAGGAAAGTATTCTCCACTCATCTTACCACCACCTCCCAATCATTCTCCTGACATTCACTTCCTCCTTTCCCCCTACCACCACGTCTTTGCATGTGTCTTTTGTTTCTCTGACTTGGTCTCTCTTTCCCTCCCCCCAACTTTTGCCCCTATCAATGCATCCCTCTTCAAATTTCTCACCAGTAGTTCTCTTCCTCGTACTATGACGTCTCTCTATATGTCCCCTTGTTGATTCTCTATGTGAGCTGCGTGTGCGATCTCTGTGTACATGTCTCCTAACATCCCCTCTAACTCCAATATTCACAGCACAATTCGATAAAGCCTGAATGAAATAGGCTGCCCGAACATTGTTACTTTGGCTTTTCAGAATATACGTTTGTAAAAAAAAATATATGAATTTCATTGGATGAAATCTATTGCTATGGTAATATCAATGAAATATATGTTCAAAAGTGATCTATTGCCTTGAAACGAACGATGATGACGATGAAAAACCGAAAATTCGGCTGAAGGTTACAAAACATCTGATTTTCCAGAAATCTTTTTAAAGTATCAACAGGTCTTTGTCCTGAGATTTCTGCATGTTAACCTTTGGTGTTTGTTAGGTGATTGGGTCACGTAAAACAAAGGACTCACCACTCTGGAAGATAGCCTTTTTCTCTTTTTATCGAAGCACTGTCTTCTTATTCCTATTGCATGAATAAATTTAAGAATATGTAGAAAGAATTATACCTCGACTTATGAATCTCTTTTTTCTTTCTGTACAAGCCTTGTCCAGAAGAAAATATATTTTAAAACAGCGCTCAAATGAAACGTTTCAGCGTTCATGCTATTTTAACGCTATGTAGCATTGACTGAAAAGTAGCCTATCGCACTACACACACATTTAATATTACAGTTCCTTTATACAAAAAATCATAATCACTGCTATATAACATGAGAGTTGCAAGCACGTTGGAAAGCCTCAATGTGTCACTGTTTTGGTATCTCAGTTCCTTTGTGTGTATAAAAAGAAGCTTTCTTCGTTCCCATTAGACAATGCAACAACACCGGTCACGCCTCCAGGGCATAAGACCAGGTGAAACATCTGAAGATCCTTGGATGCCTGGTCAACAGAACCAACCCCCCTCTGGCTGATGTCGTCCAAAGGAAAGCAGAACAATTGACTTGAGCTGCCGGAAGAAAGTCAAATTTGACATTCAACCAACTTCAAGGGGGCTACTTTCGCTGGTTTGGAGGCAAGGTTGATCATCTGGTACACTAGGAGCCAACCAAGAGAGGCTTGCTATTTATCCGTATCTCGAGGGAGAAGAGATGAAAGAGAATGGAGAAGAGATGAAACGCAGTATAAAGTAAAGGAAAACCACACACACACAGACATATATATGTATGTGTGTGTGCGTGCGTGTTTGTGTGTGGTTAGCGAAAGAAAGAAAAATTGAAAAGAAAGAGAGAGAAAGAGAGAGAGGGGGAGAGAGAGAGAGAGATCAGCATCCACCTGGAAAGTCTGAAGGGGAAACCTGTTTGCTTGAGTGCTCATGTATCTACCATTTTCTCCCAAAACTATCGAGGCATTCAAGCAACAGAACCAATCGCCCAGATTTCTGGTGAAATTTACTGAATATTGAAGACACTTTGGGTGAATATCGAACAAAATTTGAATACATGAATATGAGCTTCTCACAAGTTTCTATCAGTGATTTTTATCTTAGGTAAATTGATAAATTTGATAAAATACGAAAACTAATCCACTTCGAGCTTCTATGCATTTATTGTATAAGCAGTAGGTCGTAAGTTGCCTTCCGAAGGATTCTGTATTCAAATAATGTATTAACAATTTACTCCAATGCGAGTATGATTAGAAGAACTATGCCAGTGCTTTAAAGTAGCATTGTTACGAAAAACTAAGTCGCTTGAATCCAAATCGAAAGTCACTATATCAATAAGAGTTACCAATAAATATGAAAAAAGATTGGTCATAAACAAGGTCTTCAAAAATAAAGAACATCGTCTAATATCTTATCAGGAATTAAACACAACGCGTGCCATCTCAGCCCACTTGAAAATAAATAAATAACCATAACTTCCTTCTTTCTCATTGTAATAAAAAAAGAAAAAGAGTGTAATCAGATCATACTATGTTCAATACAATGCATGGTCTATGGCACAAATAGACAAAACCACTTGGTAATTATTAACTAAATTAGTTGTCTAACTGAATCGTAGAGAATGTTGATGCCTGTCGTTAACTTCTTTATTTCTTATCATGATCAAATGAAATTCAGAATACAATGAGATCATAGCATAGTTTAGCTAATACATGGTCAAATCTAATCAACTACTTGGTGATTTTTAGTACTTAATCGGTTGATTATTATCACAACGGAAAATACAATACCGTATCTTTGGTAATCTAATAAATATATCTGCTAAGTGTTTCAATATCGTCATACTTCAGTGGTTTTCAGATAAAACAATGACTTAGACATTTATGCAGGTCTTGTTAACCTCTCTAGTCTTGAACAAGGTCTGAATATGGTTTAAATTGAACCAAAGTTTTCGGATATTGCTAGAATGGACATCCGTGCATTGAAGCCAAAAAAATCGAAAAATAAACAAAACTTGAGTTCCGTCGAACGAAGATTCCTCCATGAAACCTTTAAAAAAAGGCCATTTATTAGTTTGTGCAAGGCACTTACATTACTCAGCAGAGAAGTACAAAGAAAGCAAAAGCTACGATCGTCTGTTTTGTTACCTACTAGAAGCTTGAGTTGTTGAGCGCAATAATATTTTTAATCTCTAATCCATTCAACTAAAAGTGTTTTAGGAACATGGGGCAGATATTATCCTGCATCAAAATTACACAAATCCTTTCTCAAGTTGACTAGAGTTCAATTTCTTCAACTGGTCTACGTTTTTTTAGTATTTACTGTCTAGTCATTATAAAGGTTTTTTCGTATAGCAAAACATCCTTGTGACAAAATCTATGTAAAGTTTTCGTTAATGCTTTAACTAGGTGTTTACATCCAGCTTCTGGGATGAAGCCGTCTCTTCATCATACGAAATGCATTTGTTATCACAAGTGATGATGCAAAATCGAAATAATTCCATGTTTATGCAACTGAAAATAATTTATGCAAACTCTTCGTAAGGTTCATGTTCTCCATTTTTATTCAAATTGGATCCATTTATCGGAAAATTTTCAGGCCAATTGCTGTTAGAATATTTTAAATTCTGCTAATCGATACAAAGAAACTTGCTGTATGTTCCTTGACCAGTTTTTCGATTATTTTCAAATAAACCTCGTCAATCTTTCGTATAGGTTATTGGATTTGGCCAATGTCTACATGATTTTCTTACGACTAGCGACAATTGGGAGCCAAAATCCTAATTCGATCCATGGAACTTTTTGATGAAACATTATTTATTATCAGTTTATTACCAGTTTACTCTTTCTTTCTTTTATGGCTTTTTGTAACAACCTTGCGTGTGAATGTTATGATGTAAAGCAACAATAATACCTTTCTACATTTCCTTCACTATGAAACTTGATATTCTCTCAAACAAAGAAACAATATGCTCACACTCTCAGCGCCATTATGACCCGATTGAGCTCATAAAATTATAAAACATGAAAAGTGTCATCAATTATCATTAATTAAGGATAAAGGATGCTACTTTAAATTTCCCTTGGGCTCATTCTTTATTTTTCATCTGCCCTGATTACTTGACAACATTAGAATTACCATTTTATTCAAATATTTTTTCACTCTCTGTTTTTCATTTCGTTTTTATTCACTCATTTTGTTCCATTAAAGAACATGCCTTACTTCTAATCTCTTCAACCAAGCCATGTTTCTCATTCGATATTCCTTTTTGCTATCTCTTCCTCTTTCATCTTTCAATTTTCCTCTGAATTTCCATTCAATGGGCATTTTACTGCCAGCTTTCATTACTGATAAATTGTCAAGTGACAGAATCTGTTCGTTGCTATGTATTCCTTATTGGAGGATAGGAAAATAGCTCGCTCATCGTTCTCAGCATTTCATCTAGGATCAAGTTTGGTAAAACCTCTGCAGCTTCTGTAATTAACACATTATCGTCGCAGAATCTTGAATGGTTCTGATAATCTCCATCTATATTTGCACCCATGTTTTCTTTGTCTTGTATCCGAAGTTTAGAATAGAGCAACTTGATTCCACCAAAATTGATCCTGTCAACACCTTCAAGAAGCCATTTACATTTCCTTTTCGATTTCCCAGAGTTGCAGACCTTCCACTGTTGTAAACATTCATAGGAGTGTGTGCATCACCAAAAGTGATGTAAAAGGTTCCATGCTGATTTGCGTTTCTTTCCTATATCAGGTACGAATCAATGCCAATAAACAATTGAAACGATGACTTCATATTTTATGTTTTAATGGTGGAGAGAAACACAACACAATCCTTTTATTCTTTGATCGATAGCCATCTTGCATTATTGAAACATAGAATAGATAGGGAAGAAGTCAAAATGAGTGTTTTCGTTTCAGATTTCATGATTAACAAAAAGACAATGAATTGATTTGAGTGGGAAAAATGTTTACTGGTCACTTTTATCTATGCTGTCCCTAGCCAAAGTCACATTGGCACCTTCTGGCGTATCCTCACTTTATTACGTGATTCTACGACGTGTAATGTTCTGCTTTCATCACGATATGATACTTAAAGTGGGAGACATCTCTTCAGATCACTCGTGGCATGACCTCTTTGGTGTGACTATTATTTTTTTAAGAAATTGCAAAACCTTCCATTGATTTTTAGGTATAACGAGTAACATCTGAAGTTTTCATTGCGTTGTTCTGGCCATCAAAATTTTTGATCTTTGTAAGTTCTATATGGTATCTGATAAACGATGTGGTTTTGGAAGGAAAGGTGTCTCAATCACATCTGCAAGACGATTGGAGCAGTCGCTTTTTCTTAAACCTGTGTGCCTCTGCAACAGACAGAATGGTCCACGCCAAGCAGATGCATAATATACATACGATCTGTCACGTATGCTGCAAGTGTAGTCTTCTTCAGTAGTTTTGGAATAATAGTGTTTTTTTTTAATTTTCCCTTGCTTTGATGGCTGTGGAATATGATAGCTATACATACTATACAGTCAGCGCTATCTTACACAAATGATTATGTCATGTTTAGTGAAAATTGAGAAAGTTTAGAGATTCTTTAAACCTGTTCTCGTTGCATTCATAATTAACGCAGAGGGTTGTTAAATTTGGCCTACAAGTATCAGATTGGATTTCTGGAAGGTGACTGGTCATTTTTTTTTATTTTTGAAACCATTTTTGTGATTATTCTACCTTGAATATATAACTTAAAATATAGTGAAAATGTAAGTGGCATTTTTCATTTCTTATTTTGAAAATTAAACCTGGTCGAAAGAACATGGAAGCAAGTTCATCACTTTTCATTAATCCTATTTGGAGTTAAAAAGGCCTATAGGAATATTCACCAAATTTAGTTTATGTTTGTTTATTTATCCCGTCACGTTAAACTAAACCGAGGGATTAAAAAAAAATTACTACCGTATTATGAAATCGTGACCTAGTGTTTGCTAGGCAACTCTCTCACCAACTGAGCCAAACTGACAAGTATTATAAACCCACAAATTGATTTATCATACATTCGATACAAAAGTTGCAGTCATCATCGTCGATTCAAATAGAAGTAGGATGGGGTGTTCACCAAGCTTGTTGAATCTATATCTACTTGATAGTAGTTATATTTTAAATCCATCTTTCATAAAAATAACATAAGGAAAAATAATCGTTGAGACATTCTTTACAATCCTTTGAAAATGTATAGAGTTAGATTATCTGAGAAAAAAATTTCTGAATCGTTTACTGCACTTGAGAAACATTTTAAGATCATTTACATCTCATTATTGTGGTACTGCATCAAATTAGGTAATTTCCCATCTTACATACACAAATAATTCTCTTTTCCCGCTTTCAATTTTTGGGGCAGTCTATCCATTAGACTTTCGAGCCATCCAACAATGTTTAAGCCACCAGAGCAAATGAAAGTTTATGATGGGTGTTCTATATACATTATAACTAAATACTAAAGACTTTATTTCTAACATCTTTACGGAAGTTATCATGGAAGTACTGATTACATGTACCATGCAAATTGTGACAGAAGCTACATCGTTTAAAAAAGTATAGGTGATTTCGTACAAAGTGAATAATATAATCCATGTGATCCGTGCTATCATTTGTATGTTCGAAAAAATGGCTGAAATTAGGTCCCCAGTTTACCATTATTGTTGTTACATCGTAGCTGGGGAGCATTATATCGTCACTTCTAGTGACAATATCCTTACTAATACACACCCACACACACACACACACACACACATATATATATATATATATATATATATATATATATATATATATATATATATATATATATATATATATATATATATATATATATATATATATATATATATACGCGTGCATGTGTCTGGACTGTTTGTGTCTGTCCCATCAATGACTACTTTATAGATAACATATATCAACAGCAAAAAGCCATTGAAATAAGACGTGATAGGCTAGTGAAAAGTCCCGTTAAAGCAATAACCTGCTTTTTACGTGCAATTTAATGTTATTTCTCTATTTTTAGCAGAAGTAATTAGAATTATCAACACATCTAAGCCCCTTAAAAAGAAAGTAATGACTGACTTACTCCTTTTTACCAATAGTTTTATCAATAATTGGTATTATTTCAGCCTTCCTAACTACTAAGTGATACTTAACACTATTTATCAATTCTTGCAAGAAACTTTAGCAAATTATTTTCGTTTTTGCGATTAATTGAGACGTGTGAACACTGCAGACTTTCATTAGACAAGGATTGTCGTTTAAAATTCTCAAATTATCGAAACTGGTGGATAACCATTAATGGATAGACATGGTGTATTCGATCGTTAGCTAAATTTTAAAAAAAAGATTCCTGGTCATTCAAATAACTGCATGATGGTAACACGACTGTCTGATCTGAGACTTTCAATTGATCATATTAAAGTCTCCAGTTCAGTTGTCCGCAGCACCGACCACTTGTCAAAGACTCTTTGGCTGCTTTTTATGTTCCAAATTTGACTTCGATTCAAATGCTGGCCCAGAATATCTTGACAGAAATAGTGAATTATCGTGTATTTTTAGTGAATCAGTCAGATACATCGATATCATCACCATCTTCGACATTAGAAAAAACTTTCAAAGAATATCCGGACAGTATCGTACGAAGATTGTGTTTCAGTTCTGTTTCTCCGGATAATTGCCTAACCTGAATATATGTACGATACGTTTGGAAGACTTTAAGCATTTCGAAGACGACATCAATTATAAAATTAGAATGAATACTTAAACAATGGAGTATTTAAGAAATCAGCTCTGACTTAATTCCCTGCAAGACCCTCACTAACTACTATTACAAACAATCGTTGAGTAATGAATACAAAAAATCATCCATGAAGATGAACTTTTTGTCGAGTTCTCAAATACATATTGATGCGTTGAAAGAGACGAAAAAGACCGAGAATTAACTAGATTAGAATTTGTGTTGGAAGCAGTTGTTTGGCCCTTAAAGTATCGGCTGACTGTTTAGCACAATGATCAGTATATCACTACGCTGAGGCAGCTACTTATCTGTGGCAGGTTTGATTTTTGGAGAAATCCAATTTTCTTTTCTTCAATTGTTTTTTTTTTTCTTATTACGTTGTCTAATCTGACTGATATATTAATAGTGTAACGAAGTAAATCAATCCAGATAGGTTTCTATATAATATAATGCAATTCATAAATTGTAATATGAAGAGCAGAATTTGATTGAATTTAAACGGTAAACGGAATACAATATCCAGGACCCGACATCATAAACAAAGAACGCAATTTTCATCTTTTTGTAAGAGCAATGAAGTGAAAAAAACGATACCTGAATGTTCGTTTGGTGACTGTAAGACGTCTGATTTCATGTGCTGACCACAGCTATTCATTCCTTAACTGCAATGTACAAAACTCTTCAGTAACAAAAAGTCACGAGATATATTTTTCGGAAATTGTCAGTAAATTATATTATTCTGTTGCCGGGAATTCTTACTTAGTTACTTAGTTTTGATCCTGGGGACCATGTGAAGTCAAGTAGTAATGGTCGAAAGAATTGTGTCTTCAGGGTGGCTTTTAGTTGATTAAAGAAAGCTAAATGCAGCTTCGAACTTTATGACACAAAGCTGATACTGCTATTGATAATTCAATAAAAGGAATCTGGGAAAAGTTTTTTCAACGATCGAAAAATGTTTTTGGCTATTCCATTTTCACTTGAAAAAATGAGTACCTAGTAAGATACTTTTTTATATATTCATGAATAAGCATATAGTTGAAAGTATTTATCTAAATGCATCTGCTCGAACACACATACACGCGTACACACGAAGAGTGTCACTAAACATACAGTATATATATATATATATATATATATATATATATATATATATATATATATATATATATATATATATATATGTTAAATATTCGAGAGACGAATAGGAACCAAGTGGGAAAACAATCACCTATATAGTGTAAGATCAAACAGCTCGGCCTGAATATGATCTCCGGATAAAAGCTGAATACGATAATCCTACGTATCTGATGGGTTAACTTTAAAAAAATATCCCTCTTTTGAATAAATTATCCCCTCTTCAAAAATGTCGACGAGGCTCATAAATGTGTCAGGAAAATATTAAAAGCTGTGGGAAGAATGCAGAAGAAACGCTTGAATAACCAATATTTCCTATCAAAGACAGATTGTGAGGTTTCATTTCTCACTCGACTGAGGCATAACTGGCTAAACTGGAATTTTTTTTATCAGAAAAAAGAGAAAATATTCTTTAAAAAAAAGGTTCCAAGATCGAGTAAAAGCAACGAAATCAATTAAGATTGGCGAGGAAGGTTTTTTGAAAGCATTGCTGATGTTGTTGATGATTATTAACTCATGTACATGCATACATGCACATACACACACGCCAGCACACACACACGCACACACACAAATGCACACACACACATATATATATATATATATATATATATATATATTTACATATGCATACGTGTGTGTGTGTGTGTGTGTGTGTGAATATTCATGTGCGTGTATGCGAATGTGTGCCCCCTTTGCAATGGTAATGTGTCAATCATTACCAAAGAATAAGATTTTATACCCAATTCATGCTGTTTACAGATGGCCATACATTGATGGTCTGAGTAGTTCAGATGAAAATATGGTAAAAAGTCAGTAATGGTTGGCAATCCTCCATCTAACAAAAATAGAAGATAATATTGACAATGGATGCAAAAAATTACTAATATCACTGTCTGGAATAGGAGTTATGTTTTGCCCAAGTGCTCACCCATCCTGTCTGGACGTTCCGCTGCATGATGTTTCGCCGACACTCGTATGGTCGGGTGACGCTTCGGTGGTAAATTTTTTGCTGGAATCATGTTTTGCCGTCACTTTTTTGACAAAAGCTGCGGTGTACATAAAAAATCACACAACTTCGAAGCAAAACTTCGCAGCCTTATTTCTGTATATTAACCATCAGCACAGGCATAACATTCTTATATACATACAACACTATTAAACTGATCAGTCTTGAAATAAAATTAGAAGATATATATATATATATATATATATATATATATATATATATATATATATATATATATTCAGAAATAGACATATTTGGTACGACGAAATGAATTATAGTTTGCGTAATATCATATAGAAACCTATTTGAGATGATCCCCGTCGTTACATGGTTAATACATCACTCACCCTAGAGAACTTGGATAGATTTAACAATTAAACAATCAAAGAAAATTGGTCTGCTGCAAGAATCGAACCTGGTACCGAAAGGATTGCTGCTTCAACGGGACAACGTTTTAGTCCAATGGTAAGGGGATCTATACGTTGAAGTGGCTACTATATCGGTAGAAGGTTAAATTCCTGCGGCTGACACATTTCCTTTAATAGTCTTTTTTTCCTTATTACGTTGTTTAGTGCAAATGATAGAGAAAGATTGAGAACAGATGGAACAAAAGACTAACCGATTTGTGATCATACAACAGGAATGCTGTAGGGAAAAAAAGCTACTAGAAGGATTGAGATGGGAATGCTTTTGGCTATGACATAGGAGATATGGAACAATCGAGGTCTTCATAGTAGAAAATTGAAGAGGTCTATGTAAAGGCTGATAATGGTTATATATATATATATCGTTGGATTTATTGAATAATTACGATGCCAACCTCGAATTATATATATAAACACACATACACAAGCACACACATACACACACACATATCTATATATGTATATATATCTTTCTATCTCTCTCTCTTTCTCTCTCTCTCTTTCTCTCTCTCTCTCTCTCTATATATATATATATATATATATATATATATATATATATACTTTTATTCATATTGTATAACTGATGAATTTCATTATTTTGTATGTATATACGGAAGTTGATGAAAAATATCCCTATAGTTTTTTTTCCTTATTTGATCGTACCAAAGTGTTTCTCCAAAATTTTTTCTGGGGAGTACTCAACCCGATGAGATTCCTTTTTCTTTTTTTTTCATTTTAGGAAAATTTTCTGCATCATCAAAAAAGTGAAAGTCTGAAGTGACAAGTAGGCTCCGTTTGGAATAAGTTCCAATCCAAGCTTCACGATCACGCTTTTTCAAGCAAAAACAAAACATGTATCTTTCTTGCTCAGACATCAATTCTGTTCTATTGCTTCATCCAAAAGAGATGGTTGCTCATTAATGCATCGCTCAGTTAGAGTTTCTCTTACTCCCAGCTAATTGTGATGATGAATACCCTTTCAATTCAAATGAACAGAGAAGAGCATTCTCCCCAGTCATCATCATCATCATCAGTCTTTAAACGTCCATTTTTTGGATATAGACTTCCCCTAGGATCCGCCAGTTTCCTCTATCATGGGCGTCACGAAGCAAGTATTTAAAAAAATCTGTTTAGTTCATCTCTCCATCTTGTTTTTTGTCGGCCTTGGTTTCGCATGTGGTCTCTGGCGATCCTTGTTGTGAGTCGTAATGTCTATCGGTTGTCCTGTATTCACGCATCATGACCAGTCCATTGCCATTTGAGTTTTCTGCTGGGTTCTATGATGTCTCTGATCCCTATTTTCTTCCTTATATGCTGTGTTGTCTTGTGATTTCTCCATGTGAGGTTGAGCATGATTTTCCCATGTGCACGTTGCATGCTTCTCAGTCTGAGGGTTTCGGAAGTTGACTGTAATTTTTTCTGCTTGGATTCTAACAATATAACCGTTTGTCCATGGCATGTTACTATCTAGTACAAAAATGATTTTTCTGTCTTGAGCAAGGAAACGGGATGAAAAAAGAGCTAAATGATACCCTGCTTCTAACGTTTGTAATAGACGGACTACAATTGGCTGATTACACGAAAAATGGAGAATTGAGTAACTTCAAAAGAGCTTTTTTTTTTTTTTCGAAATTTTGCAAAAGACGGCGCTTGTAACTCACACGTCATTTTATTTATATATATATATATACATATATATATATATGTGTGTGTGTGTCTCTCTCTCTCTCTCTCTCTCGCTCTCTCTCTCTCTCTCTTTCTCTTTCTCTCTCTCTCTCTCCGTGGATGCTAGTGTGTGTTATCATCAAAATGTCTGTAGCTTAATGATGGCAAGGGATCTTTTTTACACGACGAATGTAGAAGGGGAAATCAGCAGACTTTGATCTCAGACAATGAACAACTTTGTCTTATCAAGTTATTGAAACTTTAACAGAAAAATAAGCAGAAAGATGGGCGAAAGAAAAAAATGGTTGCATCCTCTTTAACTGCTTTTCAACATTTGAAGCCCCAGATGTTATGATAATAGCATTAAGTAGATTCTGTCTGTCAAAATCTCTCTTCAGTTCGTGTGACTGTCTCCATGTATGTAAATGATATGTAAATGATATATAACTAATAAATAATTAACAGATCGCAATTGTCACAAAATAATGTATAACCGTATGAAAGGGGGCTTATTGATTGTTTTATTTGCTGTATTATTTCATTTCTTTGAATTTTTTTTAGTAAAAATTTATCAAAGATTCATTTGTCACCTGATCTCTGAAGCAAATGATAACTTTATCTTCCTCTAGTTTCACTCTTTTTCGTCTGAATCGCGGCGATGTGTTAAGTAAATCATGATAATAGCGAATCCCTAATTAACGGAGCGCTTGTCTCACAGACCAACATGAAATAATTCACTGCTCAATGAGAGCCCGTAAGTAAACGTTCAAGTGCTGATGTTTGATTATCTTGAACCGTATCTAAAAGCTAAGCAAAAAAAGTTTGATGGTTGATTTTTATCCCTTTCAAAAAGAATATTTTGGTAGCTATGTCCACGAATTATGATCAGGTTAAATGAACATTCAGATCAGTGGAATCAAAAGCGTTTTTTTTTTTTGTTGTTGTTGTTTGTGTGTGTGTGTGGATCATTGTCAGATCTGAACTCCTTATCTCATTTCATGAAGTCTTGTAAATTCAAGCCTGTATTGTTTGGTTATCTTTTTAGAAGATATTTGCTGCAATATTTTTCTGTGTATGGATCAGGGCTTACCAGAGTTTTGTTTGATGATCCCTTAATGTGCATCAAGCCATGTCTTTAGAAGAGCGAATTACGAGCAAAAGTTTAGCAGCAGTGCTTTGATAACTGTCCTAGCACCACAATCCGACATCTTGGACGTACCTCGTCTCTTCTTGGCTTAAAAACTATCTAGATCAGGCAAAAAATCACGACTGACTTCAGCTATAATAAACAATAATAATGACTATAATAGACCCTTGTTTTGAATTCCAGCAACCTTACTACGTTTGAAATCGGGCAACTTCGTTCAGTCTCCCGTCCTGCTTGGACTTAACACTATTTTAACAACACACACTGATAAATTGAACTTGTACCCTTCTTAGATAACATCTGTTGTCAATGAGTTTGAAGTCTAGTTGATACAAAATATTCTAATAATTGAAATACCGTTAAACTTACTCATGATCACTGCTAACCTTTTTAATATCGTTTATAAGATGATCAATCTTATAGTTACAAACGGTAATGATTTTACTCAAGACCATTATGGAATTATCCAAATTTTTCACTCAGGCTCAAAGTTTTGTGGTTTACTGTGCGTACATGTATTGTCCTTCATTGGAGGCGAGGAAAGCAAACCTTTGACGATATCAATGAATACGTCTTACAGATTTATATCAGATTTGTTTTGCGTAACCGAAAATAGTTTCATAGAAGCACGACACAAAAATCTCAGTAGATGAGTACACATTGGGTCCAATCAGGACAAAAGCCATTACCAAGGATTATGATGTAGTATGAGGACATGAAAAAAGCGTAAATAACATGAGGAATAGTTTAGCAAACCAATAAACCCGTTGGAGTAATTGCACCCTTCCTATCATTCCTTTTTTGTTCTGCATTCGTGACATCCTCGGGGAAAATGATTATCACACTTGAGCAACTTAAATATGGCACTTACAAAACCCGTGTTTCGATGGAATTATATCCAAGCCAAATTAAAGGGTTCCACATTTCAAGTTAGATTTTTAATTAAATATGCTGCCTCATTCTGTACCGAAACTTTGTTGAAGGAATAATCAATACATTTTCATAAATGAGCTATTAAAAGCCTACTATTTTTTACTGCTGTTAAAACTTGGCATCCCGTATATGAAATAGTTATGTATTTCCGCTACAGCGACATGACGATGTTTTGAGCGCATGTAAAAAGATAGAATTTTGAATGCTGATTTTATGGGCATATAGTTTTTTTCTTTTTCTTTTTATTTGAGCTTGTGACAAAGTAAACCGAGTTTAGTAAACATGAAAAGTACATAAAGGCGGGAACTATGCTTTAAATGAAAAACATGATATCTTATTAGATTTTCCAGCCCGACTGAAATAATCGGAATACTGGGAATATGTACCGGATATTTGAACAGAATTGCAGTCATTTTACCCTCTATCAATGGCCTCAGATTATATACAGTGTGAAAAGCTGAATAGATATCAATATCTTCACTGAGAATTGCAAAAAAAACTTCTGAATAGGGATATGGTAATCATACTAATGATTATTGGATCACCGGGATCAGCATCATATCTCTTGCAAAAAAAAAGAGTGAGAAATCCAAGGAAAATTGATGATATTCGAACTAGTCATTGTTGAACTAGTCATTGTTTGAATTGACAAGGATACTGGGAAATGTACCAACGATTTGAACTGACATGCTGTCACTCGATCTACAAATTTGGAAATTCATGTAACGTAATAATAATAATAGCAATAATTATAATGACTATAAAAAAAGACGTGGTGAATGTGTCAATTATGTAATACGTAAATGCAGGTATTTAGCAAAAAAAGACATGTAGAAACATAGATTCAGCTATGCAGATCAATGATATTAGCACAAACGTGAAGTTAGAAAAACAAAATTCTATCGGACTTCAAATGGATAACCCAATCCAAGAAAACAGATGACATCTTGTCATTGCAAGCGAAGAGATCTGACTGTTGAATTCGTTTTTCCATGCAGACTGCAAAGGGAAACTTGAACCCATCATAATTGGATCGATTGAAGCTAGCCGGGAAATGGAAAGATATTGTAATCAAAGGAAGAGGCAAAACCATCAGTCCCTTTCCTTCTCCCTCTCTTTATTTTCAATATGTTATCTAACTATAACTCTAACAGACACGATAAACAATATTTCGGTGACTGCAACTTGCTTTGGACTCAAATTGAAAATTCCCTGGACACCAATGATGTTT
Source organism: Thysanoteuthis rhombus (assembly GCA_963457665.1). Taxonomy (NCBI): domain Eukaryota; kingdom Metazoa; phylum Mollusca; class Cephalopoda; order Oegopsida; family Thysanoteuthidae; genus Thysanoteuthis; species Thysanoteuthis major. The sequence goes on along the minus strand of OY735200.1, from coordinate 33,775,073 downwards.
GCTTATACACCATGCTGACTCGGTTGGACGGTTTCAAAATTCAAGCATTCAGAGAAAACTATACACTTCAATCTTGATTTAAATATATGTATTGGAAGTATTAAAAAAATATTTTAATGATTTTTATATCTTTTTATAAAGCAAACTTTGATGCACGCATTTTTTCATTTTTAGAGATCTGTATGTTTTGCTTGAAGACAAAAAAGAACTTTTTTTTTCATAGATGTCTTATAACAATTCTGTTTTCTTACTGCCTTAGCACCAAATATTATACATACCCTTTCTTGCAATGCGCACATTGTTTCTAATTCAGATAACATGGTTCTATCCGAAAAAAAATCGAATTTGATGACTTTTTAGCTCTATTCTAATCATCATATGACAAAAATTGCAATGTTTTACAATACTTCATAAATATTGAGTAAAATATTTTTTCACTTCTTTCATCAAGGTCCTGATTGTCTTTGTGAATTCTTTTGATTATTTCGCATCGTTGTAAAACTGATGATCAAAAATAAGAGAGCCAAATGTTTTCATTTTATTTATTGTTAGCAATAGGGGCTCCTGACTAATTTTGGCACATATTTTCGAATGTCTCATCTTTTTAAACAAGGTATTAAAAAATTCAACTGTAAGTAGTTATTTAGACAAGATATATGAATGCGCAGTTTATATTGTTATCGTTTTAAAGCATATCCCATAGAGAAGTTCGTGCATGTGTAATGAATTTACAAATGTACAATTTAACAAAGAAAATGTTTCAAAACTGCATTTGCCCATTAGAAGCATATTTATCACTATACATTGTGGAACACCGATTGGGGCACGCTTGATCTAATAGATGGATCGATAGATAAATTGATTGATAGATAATTTCCCGACGTTAATGAGAAGGGAAACCTCATACTGTAACGGTTTTGATGCAAATCACCAATATTTTTTCTTTGCTTTTTGCTAACACATTGTAGGGGTGCTCTCTTTTTCTTAGGTATATTTTGCGATCCTCTTGCACTGTCATAAAACTGATTATCAAAAATAAAGAAGCTTAATCTTTTTATTTGTATCTATTCATTCAATTCGTAATTGATTGTTAAATGATTTCAAATTCTTCTGGCATATAATTTATTGCTTTGGTTCTAAAATAGGCATTAAATAACATCGATTTGTGAAAAAATGAAATCTGTGGTTCTTAAAAGAAAATATGTTCCTCGGACTCGTTTTATTTGATACTGGACATGTATTCAAGTATGACGAATATATTTTGGAATTCGTAGACGTGACGAAGCTAGTGACGTCGCTGGTGTTTAGGAAAGAAAGTGGCTTTTGGGAATGAGCAAAATTCCGATCCAAATTCACTCACAAGCAATGATATTTGCTTGAAATCATTCAAAAATGAAATACATTTTGTTACACCTGTAATTCTGAAATTTATTTTGCCAACAGAACTGAAAGTGGGCTCGACTTTTTAAATGTAAATTTCCGCCACTCCATTTTGACAAACGGATTCAAAATAACTTTGAACTTTACGCAGACGAGTACGGTTCCAAACCAATCTTCAAATGAACACTGTTGACAAGGTTGAAGAAAAGTCTTGAACATCAGTACTTTTCGCGCATGACGTTCGCACAGTAATTAATTGGTGTCATATTCTGCGTCTCTTCGTGTCAAAAAAAATGAAATCTGAGAACAAAACAGCGGATACAGAATGGCAGATAACTCATGCCCTCTGGCCTCAGCCGTCAATGCCCAAGAGGATTTGACGTCAACTCATGACGTATGACAAAAAGAGAAAAAGACAACGGAATACTTCTCGAGTCAAATACGTATTGAGTTTCTGCTTTTTTGATAGTTAATATTGCTGGTGGTTTATCTTGTAGCAAATGAGATGCACAAGGCATTATTGCTAAAGTAAGTTCGATCTTGACAACGTACAACGAATTGTAAAAGCTTCTTGCAGTAGAGCAGTATTCAGTGAGGTAGTATTTCAGCCCATTTTACAATAGGTAGGTTGTTCCTCATTCATTGCCCTACATCTGTGACCTTATGCTAAACCAGAGCAGAACAGTTAGTAAGCTTTCTTTGCCTAAAACCTGGATTTCGCATGCTGACTCTTAAGACAGAGAAGCCCACGCCAGCTGCAAGATTTCCACAACAGAGTCTTCCCACCTATTTCACTTTAATTGGATTTCTCAGTAGTAGTATGTGGCCGTAAGCAACGATCAAGTGACATCAAACCGTCTGAAAAGCTGCATTTTGCTTAGTATGTGCAGCGGGATGTTGGGGTTAATTATTACATAGTTTATTTGGAGGGCTGTGACTTCCTGTTATTAATCATTTCATTGAACTATGACCAAAGATTTCTACAGAAATTAGACTTTCTTTGAATTGGTCGTTTAAAACTGAAACATTTGTCAATATTACTTAATCATTGGGAAAAAGTATTCCAAGTCCCCCCCCCCCAGTTGAGAAAGTTGGAACAGTCTAATAGAACAAATTCGTTCTTATGCTAGTATGTATACATATCCGGCATATATTGTGTAATGAGGAGTAAGAATTCTAAACCAGACAGAAAAATGTATTTCCGTGAAAAGCATATTTTTAGAAGTGTAATAACCACCGGGTAAGACAAGTGGAATCATGTATGAGTGGATCTCAATGATGAATTGGGAGATTTTAAGAAATACAACAAAAAAAGTATGTTGACACCAATGAATTGTTTGAAGTTTGTTTTGTTATTTTGAGGATTTTTCATTGCCTCCTGCTACAATTACGGAAAACAAAATAGCCTAGCCTACGATGTATCAACCAGTCTCAAATGCATGGGTTTCTTAACACTGCATTCCGAGAAAATGTTCCAGCAGAAGTTGCTTCAAATGTACAGTATATGTTCTCCATAACCACATCTCATAAACATAGCCTACGCGATCTTCAACGATACAATACAGCATCATCCAGGCACCTGTTTATCAAAGTGGAAGAAACACTCCCCAGGGAGTAAAAACGTTTATTATACAAAATGTTTCGTGCTTAAAACAAGGAACATCAAAGCATCAACGTACCCCTGTCCATGTTACCTCAATACTGGTTTATCAGAACCATTTATTTACAGATGTTCAAAACATTCAGTTTTTTTTTTGGGGGGGGGATGTAAGAGTATTCATGGATGTTCCGAACATTGAAATAAAGGGGACCACGATTAATAAAGAGTATTTTTTTCAATTCTTTGGCAACTTTATTCCGTTTTACACGTAACGTGATACCATTATGTTTTCCGTTGAGTTTGATAAATAGTTATGGTTGACTCGTCCCAATGAAGTAATTCTTTTGAATCTAAACCACACCCCAATTTTGGATCCTCAAGCCGCGCTTTTAGTTTGTGTTCATTCTACTAGACTTCTCAGAAGAAATTATTGCACAATTCCAAATGGATTTCTGTTCCTGCTCACTCATGCCTATTTCTATATTCAGTCTGATTTCCCGACGTCCGATTTTTATATGATTTACACTTTAATCCCTGTCTTGTAACAGAGGATAGTTGGTATTTTGTCCTCTGATCACGTTTGCTTTGATATAAGTCATTTTAATACACTTAACATGGGCTGCTATGGCCAGTGATTCCTCTTCCCCTTCAGGATGTCTTATACACACCCAAGCGTAGATCGTTCAGTTTGCAATTTCTTTTGTTTAATTCATGGAAAAGAAGTTATTTTTACAACTGGTATTATTGGCTCCCACGATCAATAGCAAACATTTTTTTTCGATAGTGGATGATATATTAGTTATTTTTTGAATACATATTACAGTCTGCTCTGTTTCGCATTGTTAGTCGGCTCCAGAAAACTCGTTTTTTTTCTACGTCGAGACGAAGAAATTTGTTTAACATTGTTCCAACTTGATTTGCTAATAAGATTAATCTGCGAATTCGATATTTACCAAGTTTGGGTTAGATCAATCTCAGTTCACAAGTACAGGACACCCAATGTGGATCGAACTCCCTGTTATAATAATGATTTTCAAGACTAACTTGCTAATCATTGTTCTCCAATTTGGCGCTCACGGCTATTTACATCAAGTTAATAAAAGTAGTTGTTTTTTGTTCATATTCTAACCTCAGAAGATATATTCCAAGCTTAGCAGTACACGACTTAAGTTCAGAAGTAATGTGGTGGAACTCTCCAAAGCAGGAAAGGTCTAGAAGACTAGCTTACTAACAACTGTACTACTTCAGTTTATGTGTACTAAGCTTAGCTTCTACCGTGGGCAGGCAACAATTGCAAGGTACTCGGTGAGAATCAAACTCGCCATAGTTGCAATGGTCCATCATAAAAACTTGCTAAACGTTGGTTTTGGATGACAAGCTCATTTATTCTTCCTTTTTTCTTTTGTTACTTGCATTTATTTTTTCACTTATGCCTCCTTTTGTACTCTTACCAGTATCAATGGTAAGAGAGATGTTACCGCTATCGGTCGAAGCATCCAATTTCTTCAAATGGCTATCCGAATTGAACTCTCTAAGTCAAACGATAAATTCAGAGAGTAATAATGGGAGCTCGTTTCAGATAGAGTTAGAAGAAATATAACGCATTTTGTTTATTTCTCACAGATTATATATTCATGATAAAAATCGTCCTCGTTGAGAGAACAACAAAAAAAGGTATTGAGAGTAAATGGACGCGATGAGAACGTTGGTATTAAACAGTTATTTGAGCTTAATGAAAGAGCGTTGCCACGTTGAAGCAGCTTCCTATCAGTTGCGGGTCTAATTACTGCAGCAGCACATTGTTTTTTGATATTTTATTCCATCTAGACTGTCTAGGCCAAATGATAATTCTCCCGTATATCAATTTGAAGTCGTTTCATATAGAATAACGGATTTTGGCAGCAATTTTTCCATACGTTTGGTAAAAAATGACAGAAAATGTATATATATATATATATATATATATATATATATATATATATATATATATATATATATATATATAGATAGATAGATAGATGGATAGATATAGATAGATAGATAGATAGATAGATAGATGGAGAGAGAGAGAGAGAGAAAGAAAGAAAGAAAGAAAGACACAGACACATACATACATATATGTATTTTTGCTCCTAGTGACTCTATACTTATCTGTACATTACAGTTTGCTTGTATCTCTTCGGAGATCTAAAACCATTCATATCTAATCATTCTAATCTCTTGATATATGCCATAATTTTCCCATCTCTCTATCCGTCTATCAACTTAAACTTTTCTACATCGATGTCTTAATATTTTTTTTTAAACATCTGTTAACTATTCGATTTGATTTTTACATGTATGCCTGAATAAGGTTAGTTTCTTTTGTTGCTGCCTTTTCTTCCGCAATTTTTACCACTATCCTATAACTTCTAAACTCCCCGAACGCCACTGAATTTGATGGAATATGCAAATTCTCCTTTTCATCTGTGACACAACATTGCTAATAACGATAATTCATAAAACCCGAGGTAGTCAAAGCGAGATCAGAAAATAAAGAGAATTGGCAAGCTGCAGCATTCAACGTTCTTCATCATACTGAGGAGATTTAAAATTTGCATGATGGAATAGCGATACTGATAACTGCCGACAGAGGCGGAATAAATCTGTTTCACGTGTTTCGTGGTGGACAGTAATTGAAAGAAGAAGAAAGGAGAGAAACAAAGAGCATAAGAAGTGAAACAAGATGACTTATACAACAGAGAAGATCTCTCGAAAGAAAAAAAAAACAAGAACCGGAGAAATACAACGGTAAAATGTAAAAAAGAAAAAAAAAAAAAACAGTAACAAAAATGGAACAAAAATAGTATGATTTATGGAAAAGAAGTTGAAAATAAACACAAAAAGAATGAAACTAGAAATTCGAAAGGCAGGAACATGTGTGGTCTGTCCGGGAAATATGTTGGCAGTTTGAATATCTCGAATACTGGTTGTGCGGTCATGATGTTACTGCGCATGTGTGAATAGATACTTTCACGAAGTGCCTATCAATTAACAATGTGATTACATTGAGTGTTTTTGTGTACTCTTTAACCATAGCATTCACCATAACCAATCAATTCATTCTTCCTGTCAAACCATTGTATCAGCCAGTCCCGTCAGCCCACTCTCCTACATCCCCAAATTGACTCAATGCAACATCTAGTTTCCCTAAAGAGAATTCAGGCCATGGACGAGATTGAAAATAACACGACGAGACAGTTAATTGAATAAGTGTGTAATACGCAAAGGTATTCTATTTTTTACTAATATTCAATCATACTTCCATTCTCATTGGAATCCTGTGGTTCTCGTAAAATGTTAGTCAGCATGATTGACACTAAGGTAATTGTACTGATGTTGATTCGCACTGTGCCTCACCATTGCGGTCTTTGGCCAATCTAAGCAAAGCTCAATATATACCTGGGTGCCTGCTACAACGTAGTGATAAAAAGGCCCGTCACACGGATAAGATCGTCATCATAGTGAGTTCAATCATCCCTTACAGCTCTTGATTTGCTCTTTCTGCCTGACTAAGCCAAACACGGGAAATAATGTCTGCTTACTCGCACATTTACAACCGGTGCCAGTGGTTGATTTTAAGATTTAAGTCAAGGCCAGGATCCCTGGATCACTAGAGAGGTTTGGGAATCACACTTTGCCTATCCATGCTCCCTTCATTTTATCTTGTATTGTTTAGAATGGAGCTTTGTAAACATCATTAATCCTGGTCTTGGAACAGTGCTTACCGAGCTGATCCCTAAAACCATTACCAAATCTGTGAGTTCAATTTATACCGTGAGCGGTATACTCGGGGCTTGTGCCAGTGTGAGCCAACCTCGTTAAACGATACGATGGATTTCAAACGCGGATCGATTAAATGAAGGACAGAAAGCAAATCGTATGATGTTAAGAGAACGGAAAAAGGATATACATTGTGGATGAGTGGACACCAGCAATAAAGGAGTAAATAAAATGAAAACAAGGCATAGGTGGAGTTGAAGAGTAAGATAAAGGACACAAACTTCTTTCATTTTAGGAATGTCACTTGAATATATGATTATCCTCCCTATATTTGTCCTCCAGAAAATTTCAAGAAACTGGGAAAGAAGGATATGTTTGTATATTTTCTCCTTACTGTTTGCTTTTTTGTTCACGATCATGTTAATATATTTTCTAAGCTTAACGTGAGCTTTGCAATTGTCTTAAAATACTCAAGTTGAATACTGCTTTTTTGGTATTTAGTTCAATTTTTTCTTCAGTTGAGATGGTGCAAGAATTGACAAATTAATTCATCTTTGTTATGTTTTTTTTCTTTTTTTTCTTCCCCTTTCTTTTCTAGATATGTTTCTTTCCATTTAAATTACTTTGTTTTTTTCTTCCATTTTTTCAAAATTTTCTCCCATGTATCCTTCATCATTATCACTTCAGTTTTTGATGATTTTGTTGGTCCTTAATTTTTGTTGTCTTCCTCTCTTTATTTTCTCTCTTTTTTTCCTATCCTGTTCACCTCCATTATTTTTCATTTTCTTTTCATCTCCGTCTCCATCCTCTTTCTTTTCCTTCTCTTCTTTTTGTTCTTTTCCTTTGTTTTATTATCTATTCTCTCATGCAGATGTTACTTTTCTTTCTTTTTTAAACCCTCTTCCACTGTCCTTTTCGTTTTTACTGTTCCTGAGGTTTCATTCATTGTTTGTCTTTTGGGTTTCATCCGTCTTTCTCTTTCTTGAATTTAATTTCTTAATTCTTTATGATCATATACTATTTTCGTGAGTTATTTTTCTAACCACTCAAAGAGTATAAGATTTCCCGTCCTTTCACCTAGTTCCCATGTCAAATCTTGCCATTATTGCCTCATACAATTATTTCTCAATCCCGTCATTTCCTTTCCTTATGAAGCCTGGTTTATTTAAATCCGAGTCATGCAGCATCCCTTCTATATATTTTTGTTTTTACTTTATTTCTATCATCTCCACAATGTCAACTCATATTCTGAAAATTAATATCAATTACTACAGACTGAATCCACCAGAACAGTGACACTAATTCTAAAAGACAACATTTAAGACACGCAGTATTCCTTGACAAACAAAAATGGGGAAAGATTTTGGTAACAATTCGACGTTTCGATCATTAACTCCAGATGAATTTGATCAAAAGTGACTTATAAGGCTTTTTTTAAAACCTTCATCACTATAAATGAAATGATCTTGACTTTGGTGACGATGGTGATAATGTTATTCGGAAGAAGACGGAGGGGAACAATGGATGGTCCTTGGTTCGATTCCAAGTCCTAGTGGAGGGGGGCATATTTCAATTGAGTGCAATCTAAGTTATGTGAATAGGATGAAAGGATTGTATCAGTCGTCTTATATTGATCCTCCAAACATTAAAGAGTTGATATCGTTAAATACTGCTCAATCTTAGCCACCACCAACTAAACGAAAGGAAGGGAACAAGAGTAAAGTGAACTAGAAAAGATTATAAGGAGGTTGAGCCAGCATAACCCTGTTACTTCCAATCGTCTTATCAAAATAATAATAAATATAGAATAACAACAACAATGATAAAACGAGAAAAAAGATCAACAGCTATAGTTCTACCTTCTTGCTGGAGAGGTTGTATAACAACCACGGATACGAGCCGTTTCCATGGTTATACCACAATATTGAAAATGATTGTCAACGATTCAAGGAACGAAGACACCTGTTCACATATTTAATATGTGTTTATTGTTGTAACTCAAGAATAATATAATACTTCACAAGTTAACCAATTGATTTTAATGCTAAGGAAAGAAGATGATTGGGGCTGCCGGGATCTTCTATATTGACTTTAAAAAGTTATTAGTCAAGTATTATGCCATGGATTATTCAGACTTGTGTCTTTATTTTGGTCATTTTGATTACTAAACTTCTTTTGATACGTTCTTCTATCTGGCGTATATATATTTGTGATTGCTTGACATCAAATATTTTAATCAAGTCAGGGATTCTTTTGACCTGCAACACTATCTTTGTTGTTCTGATCTCTGAACTGCAATCAGTAAGCTCAATACTCTCTCTTCGATTGTGTGAACTTTTCAGATTAAACATTCTTATGCTATGAATACTTCAGACTGGTTTATCTTTTTCATAAATTAAATGAATTGAACAATCATCGGCCTCTTAACGTCAGTTGTTGGACATTGACCTTCCTAAGGACTCGACAGACATCTTTATCATTGGCGTTGTGGAGCCAATACTCTCTGATCCTGTTAAGTTCGTCACGCCATTTTATATTTTGCCAGCCACAGTTTTGCATAGGATCTCTTGGGTCGTGCTGTCCAGCGGCTGTCCGACATTTTTCAAACATGACGAGTCAATTGCCTATGTTTTTTTTTCTTTTTTTAATAGTGTATTCAGCTGGTTGAGATTGCTCTGTGTGAAGTTGAGCATGATTCTCCCCTGCACACGTTGCCCGGTTCTCAGAGAGTCAATCTTTTGGTTAAGTTCAATATTTTTGCTCCATAGGTTACTACCAGTAAGATGCTGTGTTTGTACACCCCTCTTTTCAAAACTAATGGGATCTTCTTGTTCTTAAAGGTTGAGCTTCCTCTACCGGAAGCTTGCTATCCTAGAGTTGTTCATTGCTTGATTTCTTCTTTAAAGGGTTTGATGAAAATCTTTTGTCTCGGTAGATGTAGTAATCTACTTTTTTTAGCCTAGTATTCTCGATTAAAGTCTTCTTGACTTTGTCCTCGAAATGTTTGATCTGCATGAAATTTGTATTACTGGAGTTCGGTTCGTCTAGGCTCACTTGGGGATAGTGAAGGATTTTTGCATAAGGGGCGATGTTGTTGGCAAAGTTTGGGTTACTCAGGTATCCATCGTCTAATCTGAGCTGTTTATTTCCCCAGTCGAGGTAAGTTATGAAGAGTGTTGGTGAACTGATATCACTTTGTGACACTTCTTTTTAGGGCTGAAAAAACTCAGACCGTTCTTACAGCTTAATAAATGAACTGCTGTGTCGGTATATATATTGCAAGCCTCACACATACACAGGGTATACGCCTTGTTGTATGGTAACATAGAAGACCTTGGGAAAAGGTCGACAGATGCTATAGCGATTATTTATATTCTGCCACTTTCTCTGCAATTATAGGCCTGTTCAAGTCTTCCACGTTCCGTTCCCTCTGAATAACATTATGATTACAGTTGCCAATTTTTTTCTTGGACATCACTCTGATTTAGGGATAAGTTGAATCGGGTGGCTAGTTTCCAGGTGTTTGCCTTACAAGCTTTTTTGAATAGGTCGATGGTGATGTTATCAGGGGATATCCTTTTTTGGTGTTATGGCTTCTTTCACTCCCCCATGAAGTAACTTCTGGGAAATCTCCAAACTGGTACTTATAACTTGTATTTCATGTACGTTGTCTTATGTCTCTTTTTTGGAGAAATCAAGTCTTTTGTAAAATTCCTGAGCGCGTTTGACTGTCCGTTGATAGGTCTCCATTTTTTCTCGAACACACCAGTTATATGTGTTTTCTCTATACAGAGGGCGTTTTAATAGTTTTAAAGCCTCTTCTTTTTTTTTTTTCGAGAATGCTTCTAATGACCACTGTGGTGCATCTTCTTTTATCTTTTCTTCGTTTCATTTGGATGATTTTGTTTAATCTGGTTGATTCAATCTACTCTCTTTCTATAATCGAGGGCATAAAGCCTTTTGCATTCCTACTATGTGAATTTTGGTTTCTTCTGGGAATTTACTGATTGTTTGTTCGCTCTTTGGCAGCTTTTATCTAGAAGGTTGTTATTTTGTCCTTGAGCTCTTTGACGTTATCTTCTAGTTCGGAGAGAAGTTAAACCTCTTTTTCAGATATAGCTTGAAGGATCGAATTGGCTGATTTTGTAAAAGCAAGTTGTTGTAGCTTTATGTGCTACATCTCCCTACGCTCCTCCTAGTTATCGATTTTAATTTTATATATTATCTGTCTATGATCACTACCTACTGACTTGATTCTGGACTTGATTGTCTTACATTATGTCGCTTTTGTCTGCTAATATTTAGTCGATTTTGATCTTGGTTTCGTGTTTGAGGCTCTTCCAAGTTTATTTTCAATGGATTCATTTAATCATGTACCCTTGTTGTTTTCATCTTATATTCAGAGGAGAATTCCCGTTTTCTTGATCGTGTAAGGTTTTCAGATCATGAATTATCCAAACCATCCATTCTTGGTCCTGCATCTGATGCGACATTCATTTTTCTTCAGGTTTATATTACAGGATCATTAAAATATCCCCTTATTGAGTTGGATAGTAAAGTATTGGTTACATACTTCATTAGAATCACAGGGCATTTGTCACAGTTAATAGTATATAGTTTTTGAAGGGTTATTGAATAGTTTCCCGTGTTAACACCAAACTTTGCGAGTCGAACATGCAAAATGCTTGACAGTATGATATAGAATACTTTGATTTATTCCAAGAACTTACAGAAATGATATTGAAGAATGGGTTTAAAGGGTGTAAAGGGGCCATGAATGGAAACTTGGTGGTTCCGAAAAAACCTGAAATTTAAAAAAAAAACAAAACGTTTTAATGAAGAGTAGATTGTAATTTTGAGGTCCTTCCCCAAATCTCATCCCTTCAATTTGATGTTTCCTGAAATAAAATGGACGGATAGATTGGCACAATTTGGTTAATGTAATCCAGACCTAATATGATTTCCGTTACTGCAAGCTCGAAAATGAAGTATCTTGACATGCACTGGTGAGAGTACCCTTTTGTGAAAAAAACACCATTGGAAATTTTTGTCATTGATTTTACATTGATGTAAAATTAGCTTCTGGCAAAATAAAAACTTACATTCAGAAACCTCCGGAGTCCGTCTATCAGTAATTTTTATTTCAGGATATATCATCATGAGTAATAGCACACGTAGTAGTCTTAGGATGTCTACATTTTTACATGAAGTATTATTATCAATTATTGTCTTATTTTATTGATCCTCTTATTTATGGCTCTTTTTATCAACGTGCCGTGGATATTTTTACGTGATGAAAAATAAAACTGACTAGATCTTAATGTGTTTTAGTGTTTGGCTTTCGTAGCCAGAAAAATAAGTCACTGTCGTAGCCAAGCAAATGTTTACATTTGTTGGTTGATCATTATTCATTTACATTCCATGCTGCCTACTTCACGATCGTAGAATGTCAAAAAGACCTGAGTGTTGTAATCAAAAGCAACCAAAAGAAGACGAAGAAGGAAAACTAATTGACAATTCACGATAACAAAGCTTTATCTCAGAAATTGGCAAAACTTGAGAAAAAATAATTTGTTTCTGTCAACTAGTTAACTCATTTATTTGATACAAAGTCATATTCCATGAAGATCCGTCGATGGATAACATTAAGTATTTGCTCGCCTTCGTACTTCCAATTCACTGCGTATTCAAAGAAAAATTTTTTTCAAAGCAGTTTACTTGGTTAATTTATCTAGCAGGATCCAGGAAAAAAGCAAATTTAGAAATCTTTCTTGCTTTTATAAACCCAGCAGACGATAATGGCGTCATTTGTCTTCCGAAGAAACAATCAGAAAGATTCAAATTTGAAGTAGCAGACATTCATAATAACTAAGCGTTGAGAATCAAACGAGTGTGAAGGATTTCTAAAAGAATTTTTATGCAAACAAAGTATTTATTAATTGGAAATCTCTGTGAAATCAGATCGATATCGATTTTTGCATTATAATAAAAGGAAAAAATGTACATATATTTTTTTTTTGTGATAATTTTCGATTACTGAATTTACCATGAAATCAATGTTCTTACTTTATGTCAAGTGACTTGAAGCGAATTGGAGTGAACGTATTTAGAGGGCTGAAGTTGGAGCTTAAAGAAATGATAATTGAACGTTCGCTTCAATAGTTTGATGCCAACAAAAGCATAATCCAAGACATATGCAGCCAGACTACAATGACTTACCAAGATTTTCAATCATGTACATTATTATTATTAATCTATATGCTAACAAATGCCCTTTGATATAGAATTATGATATCATGTGTAGATCATCATATGTGATTGGAAAAAAATAAATGAGTTGTATGGCTGCTAGGAAGTGATTTCTTTGCATTAAGATCTTTGAATATTATTCTTACTCGCTGAAAACCTTCTGAACGCTCGGGACATCCAGCTACGTCCTGCGGTTGACCTTAAATGGGACTTTTAGTCTCGATGAAATATAAAAACTGTTTCACAGGTTTATCGTGATTCTGTAACACTGGCTACGTTTCATTATTTGGCAACTTTGATGTCATATACACATTGATGGAATGAGACTTTAAGTTTCATTAAGATGGATACATGGTTATCAAATTGAAAGATACAAGGATTTTAGATCCATATCAACCGGGAGTACGTAAACAAGGAGTCTACATTATTTTCAACAAATATTTTGGCAAAATACATGCTCCAAAAAATAAAAAAACAAAAGGAATTTAGTGGTCATAACAGCGTCTGTACTTGAGTTAGACGGGTATTTGTCGACATGAGGTGATAATAAATATTTTAAGTAAGCATGAACGTAGTCAGACACAAAATAATGAACCAATTTATCACATACTCATATTGTAAATCGAACCCGCCACAGAAATTTTCTGAAGATGGGGGTAGATGATGAAAGTGGAAAATACGATATATCATCTACATTGTGATTAGCCAAATATCAAATTATATCTACAATGAGTTACAAAAAGAAAAAAACCTGGATTTTCTCTGAATTTTATTCTGATGTCTTTGCAGGGAGGAAATCGATGAATTTATATGATCATAATGAAACTATGTTTGATATTCTGAAGGATATCTTTACCGAATGAAATCAAGATTTATAAGCCACTATTCAGAATCAAGTATAATCGTTTGAAAATATCATCAATTGAGGGGGGTATGCAGTTAAGAAAGATTGAGTTACGCTATTCTTGAACAATCAAAACGTAGGACAGGTTATTCAGCCAGTATATATGATGTATAATGTGATTTGTACTGGCTTGTTCCTCTGTTCATATGATATACTCAGCAACATACATGTCCTTATGTTGGAATCATATGGAGGCCAACGTTCTGCTTTCTGTATACAGTTCGTCTTGTATTAGTTTGAGATCATGGAGGTTCCCAGGGAATGGACGAAATTTGAGGCTACTTAGGTATTTGATAGCTATTCTATTCCTAATTTATCTAGTGGGGGTTCCATGAAATCATCTCAAGGCAGGCAATGAAAAGTTTTCGTGAAATGATATCGCTTTTTCCTATCACTTTTTGTTTTAGCAAAAGGGCACATAGTCTATGTAACCTAGAATTGGACTATTGTAACGGTGGATACGTTTAAAAACAATTACATTATTAGGGTCTACGTTTTGGTATATGATAATATCAATGGCTTTTATTTCTGCCAAAGAATTGAAAGCCAATTGGCTTTTCATATCCTGCTGCTCTTCGTTTTAGTTGTTGGTAGATGGTCAATGGTCAGGTAGCTTCGTCAAATACCAGGTTGTTTGCTTTTCTCCAAGCATTTCGTGATTCATAGGGTTATGACTTCATAAGTGCAGTTGAGTAAGCTCATGATTTTTAGTTTTTTAGTTTGTAGGTTTTTTTTAGATCTTTTGGGATCTCTTTCGGAAACAAATCTTATATATATATATATATATATATATATATATATATATATATATATATATATATATATATATATATATATATATATATGTAATGTGTGTTTATAAACAATATAAGTATAGGTTTATATAGAATATCTGATTTGGGAATGTTTCATGAACTAGATAAGTAAAATGGAAATGTTCTTTAAACCTACAAAATTCACTTCAAATGGATGATTTTTTAACACGACATAGGTTAAAATTTGCAACTGGATATATTTATATTTATATTTATTATTCAATATTGTTTCTGCACTGAGACCCATCCAAATAACTGGAATTATACAAAACAGTATTTGTATTATATATATATATATATATATATATATATATATATATATATATATATATATATATATATATATATATATACATATATTATCGCATCATCCACATACAGCTGTTTCAATGTATTACATCTCTTCAGTATGGCTATAGACTTTATCCCATCAAATGTGAGGTAGAATTGAAACCCTCACATCGGACCCATAGGCCGATACCCTACCTCTGGACTCGGGAACTGGGTGGTCAATAATGCAGAATTTATGGTATAAATTATTTTTTACACAGAAACTCCTCTACCACCAGAGTGCTCTATTCCTCTGGAATAAAATATATATATATATATATATATATATATATATATATATATATATATATATATATATATATATGTATATTTATATATATATATAAAAATATATATATATATATATATTTGTGTGTGTGTGTTTGTGTACGACATAGATGTATATAATGTATGTTAATATAATCGTTTTTTAATCCTCCTTATCCACACATAATTAGTGTGTGTATGTGTCTGTATGCCTGCATAAGTTGATATAACTGTTTTTTAATCCTCAAAACGGGTTACATAGTAAGTAGCCAAAGGTCCCAACGAGAAGAATTTGAGCATAATGTCATAATACCAAATTCTCTGAAGAAAATTGCATAAATTACATTCACGTTTGAAAATAATTGACTGGAATGACATAAATGTCTATTATTTATGAAATATTTCGAATAAATATCAATTTTTAATATATGCTCCCATATTTTTATCGTACCTTAATATATACATACTAGCAGGGAAGTCTGCTGCTTCCAAGGGAAATTACTTGAAAAATAACTAAACTCGAAATAATATTTTTTCAACTCGGCACAGACAATGAATGATCGTCAATTCATACAATTTGACAAGAAATAACCTGAAAGTATCTCTGGTAAACTCAAATGACCTCATTTGTCAACTACATATCCCGTGTGTCTTTCACAAAGGAAAGATGTTTCTCTATACCAGATTTCAGTTTCAAAATAATCGAAAATGACCTTCGGTGATCTCGAATGAACTCAAGTTCACTTAGATTGTGATTTTTGCTGCAAGGAAGTCTATTTCAGTATCTTTGGTGCAAAATTGTAACCCATGAATCTGGAAAACGGCTTGAAATAGCACGAAATGACATCTGGTGACCTCAAATAACAACAGTATTCAACTGTGCATCCTATATTTTTTTTCTATGGGATGATGTACCTCTATGCAAAATTTCAGTTTTACACACTGAATTTTCGCCAAAGATTTGGAACGTTATGATAAAATGACTTTTTGGAACCTTAAATGAGCTCTGAAGTTAATATCACATTGATTGCAATCACCATTGGTGCCCCAAACTCTGAAAATTGGCCAGAAATGCCCCCCCCAAAACCTGGCGTTCTCAATGGCATCCAGTATCAACTTCACATAGCCTATGTTGACCTATCCCTAGTTTACATACAAAATGTCAGGTCAATAGAACATATAGTTTTACGGTAAAATGGTACAAATAAACATAAGCAAAGACATATATATATACATATATGTATATATATATATATATATATATATATATATATATATATATATATATATATATATATATATATATGTATATATATATATATATATATTTCAATTCCTGCAGCAGCTGTATTTTATTTACTTGTTTATTCTATAAATGTTGTCCAAGATTCATTCATTGAGTAATAACAGGAGATCATTTCGAAAAGAATTCAGATATGATATACGAGGCAATCTGTAAGCATTATTATGAAATATATATCCATTTCCAAATATATATAATGATTATGAAATTAACCTCACGTATATATATATATATATATATATATATATATATATATATATATATATATATATATATATTCATGATGTTAATTTCATAATTTCATAATGCAATTAACATCATATAAATATATATATATATATATATATATATATATATATATGTATATATGTATATATATATATGTGTGTGTGTATATATATGTATATATATACGAAGTTAATTGCATTATGAAATATGATGTAAATTTCATAATTCCATGAATAAAAGCAGTGTGGTTTACTACGATAATTCGATGTTCATTCAATTCTTTTGCAGAATATCTTAGATTTTTTTATTAACTTCTAACTGTTAATTTCAGATAATAACTGACTAAAAATTTCAAAACTTGTCGGTTAAATTTCATACCGTCTTATATATTCTTCTGCTGTAACTAATTTTGAATCTAATTTTTGGGGGTTGAATATAAAATACAATATTGATTTCATCATGTATTTTATCATCAGTTTTACGAAATTTTCTTATATATAATCCAATGAGACTTCTATATGTTATACAAATTCTGAAGAAAGATCTTTATTTCTATTAATTAATTTTAAATGCTCTAAGGAAAATTATTGAATGATTGCTTCTTTAATAATAGCTACACTTAATTTCAAAATTCGATCACTAAATACAAACATTTTTCCAGTTGGGTCGTGATGTTAGCGTTTCTTGGATGATTTTTTATTTGTGGGTCAATCTTTCGTTCAGGTTCCATATTCCTACTCCCTTGGTAGCTATGGGGTGGCTATCTTCCTTCCTAGGACTAATTCCTTTTTTTTGAAGGTCAAAATTGCTCTGCCAACAGCTTATCAATTTAGTGATGAGTTATTCTTCAATTGATTCCCCCTTCTTTCGAGGGTTTCATGGAGATTCTTTGTCCTTGGAAATGTAGTGGTCCACTTTCATTGGCTCTGCGTTTTCAATACCTTGATTGAGACATATATTCCTACGATTCAACAACAGGAACCTTTACAATTACCCTCTGAGGTGAGGCACACTTCACATTCCAATATACTATTTCAACAATCCTGGGCAGATTTCGAACTTTGGATGCTTAATTTTTTTAGAATAGCGGGTTCAATAAATTAAAATATCATGTTTGCTTTGGCTTTGAAATTATTAATGTTCTCGTGTAATGCCAAATATTTTTATCAGTCTTGAGAAAAAAGTTTTATCATGAAAGGCGTGCTGGGTCTAGCTCAGATCTCATATATATATATATATATATATGTATATATATATATATATATATATATATATATATATATATGTGTGTGTGTGTGTGTGTCTGTGTGTGTGTGTATCTCTGTGTGTGTTTGTGTGTGCATATATATATATATATATATATATATATATATATATATATATATATATATACATATATATATATATATATATATATGTATCCAAAACGGGAAGCAGCATTATATATTCCACGTAAACAATTTTCATAAGCATGTTTTTACACTTATCTAATACAATTAAGTTATCATCATTTCACCAGACCAAGCTATTTTAGGTACTGGCCAAGTTTAGCCAAGGCTGGTACAAGGCCATAATAGCTTGGAAAAAGAGGTGAGAACTGAATATATTCGCACATGTATGGAAATAAGCTAAAATGGCAGTGGTACTAGAATTGTCACGCTAGCGTCAAACTTTGACCATACATCCAGAAGTAGGTCACCTGGTCTGATCAGACTAGCTTTCTCCTGATCAAGTTGAACGCTGGAAGATTATGTTCGTATTTATCCCAGGAAAGTGATGGTACTAGAATGTACTCTAAGCAGACAACATGCTGTTTGGGGGCAGTGTGAATGTTTGGGCAATGCCACTGAGTCCTCTCATTCAAGTGAGCTGTAATTTGTCTCATAATACTTCCATTAAAATCATTTGAAGCCATGTACAATTTTTCATTGCAGTAATCTTCAACAAGTGCAGTTGTATCATTCAGCCAGACGATGCGATATGCCACTTGCACGAGTGGGGAATCCTTGAAGATCTTGTAATGTTCGAAGATTATTGAATAAGACCTGATTTACAAGCTCATGGTAGATCCAAACCTTTTCAAGCGAGGAGCTATGTTTTGGCTCATATATATATATATATATATATATATATATATATATATATATATATATATATATATATATGGATAAATTAATCTATTTAAATATTTGTACAACTACCTTTGATTGTTCACATTATTTTTTGTTTACAGTTTTTGTTTCTTGCTCAATTTGTTCACGCTTTGGAACCGCCAGTAACAAAATAAAGTTGTGGAATATCTGGAGCCTTGGTACGTTTTCTGCGGTTATAGTTTCTGCAAGTTTGGAAACCGAGCGGTTATCATTATTTTTTTTCATCCCCAGTCTATTACTGAGCTTGTTCGATTACCGAATATATGCATTCATTAATCAATGTCAAATGTTCAGAGTGTTAATCTTCTTCCGTCAAGAAATGTCCGACAGGATGTAACAAAATAACATTTTCTTTCTATTTTCAGGTGCGAGCATAATTTTCTTCTCTCTGGAGGACATTGTCTCGGAATTTTACCAAGTATCAAATAGATTGATTCAACTAAAGCCTGAAAGGTGAGTTTGAATTTTATCTACATACCTTTTTTACGTATTTTTAAAATATTTTGATATTTCCTGTTGCGCGTCGTTGATATCCGACGAATTAACTCCAATGCTTACACTACTTAATAACTGAATGTTTCAGCATCGTCTTCTTGGCACTGACATCTTTATGTTAACCTTTCTTTATTTCTATCAAGTTTATGTTATTTCATTACTAAGTCAGCACCAATATGTTTTCCCACTTCTACAAAAACATTGGCATAGGCTCTGGAGATGACTTCTGACGATTTGAATCGTATCTCTTTCATAATTTGCGGATAAAAATGTGAGATTTCACTATATCTTGATCGCCACTCATGGAAACGGATATAATTTGGTTTTGAGATTACAATATCTGTATGAGTAACGACTATCCCATCCACGCGAGAAAATCGGATCTGACAGTCACAATCAAAGCAAAAAGGACCTGATAACGAATGTACCTATACCAGCAAACCCCTAAGTGGAGATGGAAGAAATACTCTGTCTAATAATGATTATAACGGGTTGAGAGCTCTACCTGACGAATAACGTAATCATTCGGAACTATTGGCTTTTTTGAATATACACGGGAGATATGTAATCACTGCAGCCATGTAGAAAGCTACTAATATTTACCGGGCTCAACCCTTTGTGGCACAAAATTGCAATAGTAGTGTACTGATTGAAGACCTAGCACAACATACTAGCAGAAATGCAAAATAGCGATAATACCAACCGACCCCAGCAACGCCTGTTACATAGAAATTTCACCTATCGAGTGGCTCTCTGTTGTTCTGTTCGTAATGATTGATTTTATATCCGTCCAGCATACGCACAGACTTATCCCCTTTCGAGTTATCTATTTATCTATCTATCTAATGCTACCTCAAACGTAAGTCTTTTTATGGACGGTGTTGCTATAGTAATTATTACTGCTGATACGTTTATTGTGTAAGAAATAGATAGTGAGTCTTTCAAATCTTTTTATGAACTTTGCTTGAAAATAACATGACTCAACCCAGCCGTTAGTGTAAATTTTAGCATAACTAATACTATGACAAAAGTTCAAGCACCCCAAGGTATATCTCACTCGGACAACACTCTCTACGCCCACGTTGTGTCTTAGATCTGCATAATGGATGTTGACAAAGCTAACTGAAACATTGGAGGAAAAGATTGGATAAAATTAAAATCGACGATAACAAAGCCTTACTTTTGTCACAATGTACTTCTATCATGCAATTTTCATCGTAGAACAATCATATAAGAACTTAAAAATGGTATTAGAGTTCAGAGTTCTTCACAGTAAGTTTGATCACCAGTTCTGATATTTTTGGTGTTGAGATATCAGCAGGGCTCCAGTTCAAGTTCATGGCCTAGATTGCCACTGTCAAGGTCCCAAACGGCACACTGCTGTTCACTCCTATAGCTAAACACGGGTCTGGCCGATATAACCATCTTTAACTGCATTCCAGCAGCATATCGCATGCTGCTACCATCAACTGAGAGTGCTGCCTTCTGCCCTGATCTGAGAATTTGGGACTATCTATTGAATTGGGGAAGTATGATATAACTGTCATGCGTAGACAAATTTGGCAGTTATGCCACTAATCGTAATATTGTAGATTCATCAACCTCCTCAAAAGGGTGAGGCATGTGGCCGGACTGTTTTCAGTTTACCATATTGATCGTGTTTTGTCATTGAGGGTTAATTTATCTAAATCGAAAGAATAAGCAGAATGTTATTCCTGTTGATGACAAGTGAAGCACTCAAATGACTCGCTGTGCGCATATGTAACCATTATCCGTAAAACTAGGCACTGGGTGATTCCTGAAGTAACCGAATACCTTTAGATTGACAAGTTACATAAACAATATTCGCAGCTTTCTTTTAATGTTGATATGATTAGATCCAATGATTTTAAAATGTAAAAGTAACATTTCTCTTGTGAATTATATCTAACTTTGGACGCAAGTGTTAGTTATATAGGCTTGTAAAATCTATGATATCCATAGTCTCATATTCATCCCCACCCAGAAACTGAAGAATGTTTCTTTTAGACTTTCTATGAGTGACGAACGCTTCTTCAAGCCTGTTAATACCTCTCCTTCAAATGCAAAAACATTCTTGCAGAGGGCATTGTCGATATAAAGGATCCTAACTTTCTTGTAAGGGTTATCGACGAAAAGATATAGACCGGCTGGAAGACAGTAATACGCTTTTCAACACATTCTTTAATCCTTAAACTGCCATTCGATAGAACGGACTGCTTTCCATGACAGTCTTGAAAATGTCACCTACTCAGACTCTAATCTTACACAGGGCGATACGCACGTGCGTTTCAAAACGTTTTGCGACCAGCACATCGACGTTCCTAATCTCGTTATAAACGCATTTGTATTAAGACTTGTCAGCCTGATCATATAAAAGAATGTTTGCGCTTTATTTCCAATGCTCATTAACGTCAATAACGTTTCACTTGCAGTTAACAATGTACTGCGTGAATTACTGATTCAGCACATGGTGTCCATCCGTTATTGAAGTGAATGATCAGTTTTAGGTTGCAGCAAAATCCGAAAGCCCTGATTTGTACTTGGTCTTGGGAAATGTAGATATTTGAGAAAGACTTGGTTCGACTTATGCCCGCTTGTCTGTCTGTCTATCTGTCCAGCTCTCCCCTCTCCCAACCCAAATCCAAATCTCTCTCCCCCCTCTCTTTCCTCTCTCTTTCCCTCTCTCTCTCTCTCTCTCTCTCTCTCTCTCTCTCTCTCTCTCTCTCTCTCTCTCTCTCATGTGGGTATTTACTTTTTATGAAAGAATCATCTGCTGGACTTGATCTCAATAGCTTTCTGGTAACAGTCCAATACCTCCAACTTGTGAATTTTGCTTTGTTATGTTTTCAAGGACTGTGGAGTCAGATTTCGAAACTCAGGAAACGTATTTTGTCTGATATTTGTTATTAATGCCACTATTTATATAGATTAGATTTTTAATAATGTCGTCCCCGGATCGTCAAGAAGAGCCTCAACCTTTACTTGACTTTGGGCGAGACAGGGCATACACCAACAGCAAATTTCCCAAGTTTCAAGAGATTCTATCAGGAGTATCGATGATTATTGTTGAAACCCGATTCGATTTGATTGTAAAATAATTTTTAAAACAATCAACTTGGAACTTCATGTCAGATATCTATACGAATACCAGGGGCTTCTGTTTGTATGGTTGTTTGTCCATACCGTTATTGCACTGAAACGTCGTTTCATTGTCCTAATTATGGGCATGAAGATTCACAGGATATCTGATCGTTACACAAAATATGTAAGGATGATTTCGTATTCGTTCCAATGTCATCATAGGTTATTTCTTGCCATTTCAAGCAGTTCTTCCCACAATTGCGTTTAAACTACAAGTCAAACTGGGATAAAATCTGCCATTGGGACTCACAAGTTGAGACTAAGGCTGATTCAAATTGACTCAAGGGAAAATTCGAGATAACCAGACGTTACCACACACCATTTCTTGCTATGAAAAGCAATTTCTAGCAAAATGCATTGAGATATTGAGTTTTCCTTCGGGTACACAAATGATAATGATTTCACGATAGATAAGACGGAAAAGGTCAATTTTAGGAGGATTTATGGTTATAATCTCCTAGATTATTTAAAATCTCAGAGGCTAAAGGATGAAAATTTTCTTTTACGTATCATATTGCAGCCAATCATTCACATATTTGGAGAAAAATTGATTCGCATGATTAGCAGAAAAAAAGTTAAGAAAAGATATTGCTAAACGTTAGGGTCATTGACAGACTCCAAATGTCTAATTCAGATTGAAATGATTTTCTTCCAGCCTGATTGAAAAAAACAAACTTGAAAGGCTTTAACTGGACTTTTTGAATTCGTTCATTAATTTTATAAAAACGTTCACCGACGGAAATTAAAAAAACAAAATGAAACACTTTCAAACAGTCACTTAGTTGGAGAAGTACTTATGATGTGTACGTAAAAGCAAACTAAGAGACTACATCATTTGTTGTTTCGTGAATCAGAATCTTTTTTCCGTATTTTTTTTTCATGTGCAAATAGTGTGAATTGTTTCTTTTGTGTGTGTGTGTGTGTGTGTGTGTGTTATTTAAAAGAAATGTTCCAAATTACAGAGTTTTCCTGTTATATTCGAAAATGTTTTCCCAGGCTGACCTGGGTTTTTCAAGCTGGAATCGTTAATGATTTTTGCAGCACCATGGTTGGTCTCTAAAAGTTAATGGGCCTTTTTCTTCGATCTGAGCAGGTCAGCGTTTTGACTATTGCTCAAGGATAGCAAATTGCTTTGGTATGAGTGTGCATCTAAGTTTTCTGACTTTCGAACATTTCGCTTATAAAATAAGTCCATAGATATACACATGCAACCACATAAATGATAACAACCTGCTATGGCATACACAACATGCACGTACATACATGCGCACGCTTGCATACACACACACACATATATATATATATATATATATATATATATATATATATATATATATATATATATATACATATATATATATATATATATATATATATACATATATATATATATATATATGGGTGTTTCATATGGCACTACCTTAACGATAAGAGATTATGAGTACACAGACATATATTTTATACGTATATATCAGTCACATAGAAACACAGTGGTCAGTCAAAAGTATTGAGCAGTTAAAATGATTATATCATCTGCTTGCTCCTTCCGAGAAGCTATTCATTTGTGTTGAGTTGTATTCCAAATTAATGAAAAATTTCTATAATAAAATTGAAACAAACCTGCACAAAACTTAAGGGAAACTGCTCTCTTTCTCTGTCTCTCTCTCTCTCTCTCTCTCTCTCTCTCTATATATATATATATATATATATATATACACATATATGTGTGTGTGTGTGTGTGTGTGTGTGTGTATTGTGAGAAATGGACATATCTGGTCCGACAGAATAAATTGTAAAATTCATTATCTTATAGAGGAACCTATTTGAAATCTCCTGTCGTTACACGGTCAATATATCACTCAATTAGGACAACGTGAATAGAATAGTCGATTAAAGTAATTTGAGCTGCTGAACTTGCTACCAATGGGGTATCCACTCTAACGTACCGATGCTTTTACTATTGAGTTATAAAGCCCCTGGTAATGTGAAGGCCAAATAACAGCCTCCGACCTGAATTCTCATCTCGTTAATTCTTGGTCTTTTCGTCTCAGTTATGTATTTTAGGAAATGGACATATTTGGTGCGACAAAATCAATTATATTAAGTGCATTAGAAAACCTATTTGAAATGATCTCCCGTCGTTACATGGTTAATATATCACTCAATTTCGACAACCTGAATAAGATAAACAGAGAAAATGAGGGTGGATTATGGTTTGGGACTGGGTTATTTTGCCTCTGCATTACCTATGGCTCTTTAGCTCCATGGTCAGAGCATCACCACGTTGAAACAGCAACTACATCGATGACAAGGTCGATCCCTGCAGCAACTTTATTTTCTTTAATTCTTTACTCTATTTACGTTATTTAAATCGAATGATAGATTGACAATGTAAGATTGGAAAAGATTTTGGATAAGTGTCAATATACTATAACGCAATTTATAATATATATATATATATATATATATATATATATATAATCTTGAGAGCTTCAAAGCTTTGAACTCTATGGTTTTTTTTTATTTTTAGATTTATATCATTCCAGTGGATTATTTCCAAAAATCTTGGATCCATTCGAATATGTCTGATTTTTTTTTTATTCAGTTCATCGGTTGTTCACCATGTAACTGCTGCAAGGATATATCGAGAAAAACCGTTTCGATATATATATATATATATATATATATATATATATATATATATATATATATATATATATATATATATATATATATATATGTATGTATACATATGTATGTATGTATATATATATATATATGTATGTATGTATACATATATATATATATATATATATATATATATATATATATATATATATATATATATATGCACGATAAGTAAATTACACCAATGCACATAAACAAAAACACTCTTCTGGTTGGAAAAAAAAATCATTTTGATATTATAATTTTAATATGATTCGTGACCCAAACGCACGCACGCACGCAACCGACAAATGAATTTCATAAAATTTGCTGCAGTTTCAAAGAAAATTCGAAATCAGTATCACTCATTATCTATGCACTGCCTATTGAAAATATCCACTGAACATTATTATGATCATGATTATGGGGAGTAAACCTAATAGAGTGTCATGTTGTCAATTATCAGAAAAATCCGAAAGTATTCGATAAAGTTTGATTACACATCTATAATTTTTAGCCCCCGTAGTACATCTGACGTATGACTAATACGTATGCCATGTGTCGGCAGAGAATATTACCGTACTATCTTCCAGTTGCAAAGTCAACACCTCTGCGCATAATGGTACTGTTACTTGATTCCTATTTAAAGTATAGTCTAATAAGGTGATAACCCCTGTAATAATTTTTTTTTAAAAACGGAAAAATGGAAACCATAACTATAATTATTATTACTAGTGTTCTCATGTTTTTAAAAAAGGACCGCATTTCTGTCTTGTTCCACCATATGATCTATGATATTTGGTGACATGGAATCAAAGGCAATTTATCAATCTAGATTTTCAACTGAACTGAGCAATAACATAAATATTTTTTCCCGGAAAATAATAACATTTGAGATGCCCCCTGTGTCTTATTTCGTCTCGATAAGATCTCTTTCTTGATCCAAGAAAGTGATCGATCTAAATGCTTAAGTCATAGAAAGTATAATTTTTTCCGTTTTTCTGTCTCTTATATAGTTCATACTAATCGTTTACATGGTTGAGGACGAGTTATTTCAACCATTTCCCTTTTGGATCATTGTCTCTACTGTATAGTATCTGCTTTTGTATTTGCCTCAAGCCAACGTGTGTCCATTCAGTTATGAATTTGTTTATAACCTTTCCTATTTGTCAGCAAAAACAACAATGTTTGGTGACCTGTTCGAGAGGATTGGTTCTGGTAGTCTTATTTTGTGTTTCATTGATAAAACTTTTAGTTTTTAGCTCCTGGGGAATAAGTGTTATTTTCTGATTTATTAAAAAGCATAAAAATGGCTATTATCTATTTCTAGTAGTGAATTTGTGATCAGAATTTTGACATGCTGGTTTGCGTATTTTAATGCTGACTGAGGAATGTACTTGAAAGTTGCAATCTTTTCATCTAGACCTGTGACAAAGTGTTTTATAAGGCCTATTCTTATGCACACCTGTAGCGCCAGCATCTTGTAGAGGTGCAAAAAGTGGTTTCTTCATGATGCTGTTCATACCTACATTCGAGAATCTTTGACCAGTTCAACCTTCTGTAGTTCATCAAGGTGTCTCAGCTGTTCAATAGGCAAGAAAAACAGAGAAACGTCTACGATGATATTATAATCGTCTATCAAGATCTTGACACTGTATTGAAGGTGAAATCAAGCGCCCACAAAATATCAGGATCTTTATCAGGCATGACAAAATATGTTTTACGACTTTGATCTTTACCTTAGACATAATTGCTATGGAATCATGTCTAAGGTAAAGATCAAAGTTGGTGTTCTTGTCAGATCACAGATGAAAAAGTTCCTGCATTGTAAGGGATTCATAAATCACTATTAAAGCAGCTTTTTACGGATCAGTCACAGTGGTTTGGGGATCAAAGAACAATCACAAAACTAAGTTGGTTAGGACTATTGTAAGGAACAGCGGTAAAATAGGGCTGCAGGATGTCCCTTTGAATCTACATCCCTAACAATCATCTTGATAAACCCAAAGAAGTCATGGGCACGTATTTGGAGGAGGAAGACAATTTTTTCTTTCTTTCACAAGAATATACTGGACGTTGAACATCGCTTTCAAGGACCATATAACAAAGGCATGATGGAAGATTATATTTCTGGGCTGGTTCGTAGATTTGAATCACCGAACAATCAAACCGAATACCTCGAAAAACTTCTCACTTCCAATTCATTAGCAATTGCATTGGTTTAGTATTAGTGCAAATACATGTTCATTTAAATTCATAGATTGTTATATTTCTGGATAGTATTTCTTTTCTTTTTTTTTCAATGACAATAAAGATATATGCAATTGTGCCCATTGTACAATTGAAAATTGATGAATTTCAAAATTTCGATTTGAATATGGCAATTGTGAACCGTCCAAGAACAAAAATTACGTTAATCAGTGCAAGAAATTCTTCTTCTCTTTCCGGGTGTAGTCTGCATAACCATGTCCATGATAGTTCATTTTCTCTATCCTTTATTTACCTTTGAAAATCTCCTTTGTAAGATTGCAAATATCATTATTCTTTCTCTGTGACATCATTCCTGCGTTAGTCATACTCCCTCTATCTATTCCTGTTACTAGCAGTTTTCCATGGCACAATGCGTAGTTTGTAAATTTGATTTTATCTGTCTGAACAGAGTCATCGATATTGATTCTTCTGCTGCTTTTCATCTTGTATATTGTATGTTGAGTGCGTCTCTATAACTCAGCGTTGACCTTTCGTTTTTTTTTTAATAATCAATATGCTTCTATTTGTCTAGCCAAGGAAGGGTCCTGATATCGTACTAACCATACTTCATAGATGTTCATCGTTTTAAATATAGTCCTACTGTATCAGTTTGTTTTCCATATGTTTCTAGGTCTTTTGAGATGCATCATCCTTATTTATTGATTTCCTGCTCCGTGGAGCTCCGGGTCATTTAGAGCGGTCGTTTAGGTTTAATCCCTGAATTGATTTGTGATATGGCAATTGATTTCAGTTTGTTATTATTTCATTTTTGTACATCATTGGTACCGCACATCTCCTCCTGAATTAAACCTCATTTCATTGTCACCGGGAATATTGATGTATTTAAATCGATACATCTAACTTTTCTTATATTATTATTTTGGCTAACAATGTGAGATAATCTGAGCACATTAGGCTGTTGGCTATTCCTGTCTTATTCGTGAATTTTCGCTCATAATTTCTCAAGATTAGATTTAATAGCATCATGAACAAATAACAGAGTAACATATAATCAGCCCGAAGTATCAATATTTTGATAATTACCCCTGGTATAGTTTAAACCTCTATAGTTATCATAAAATTAATATTACCCATGAATTTTAGACATTACTGTTAATCTTGAACATTTAATGACATTCAGGGATCCAGAGGCATCTTCTTGTTCTAACTTCTTTCATAATTGTTTGATCCTTTGATTCTTCTGTAATTAATCTGTTCACCTGAGGCAGTCGTCTATTATCGATGATATGTTATTTATCTTCTGCTATTTGTTTCGCCAGAATGTTTTGCACCAGTGGTAGGCACGTAATTTATATTTATTTGCTCGCCGGGGTTTCTTTCTCAAAGACCCTCTTGTGGATAAATGTTCTGATTGGTCATCCATTTTGAGATTTTTGGTCATCCCAGACCGTTTTCAAGTTACTAAGCAGGTCTGTAGTGTGAATGGAGTGCTAGGAATGTTTTGAACCAAATCTGTAGATTCCATTCCACCATTGTGCTTTCCTACTGGCTAATTTGAGTACTGACTGTTTTGATTTTTCTTTAATTTTTAAATGCAGTTATTAAAATGCGTTCTCCCTCTTCTAAACCAAAGATTTTCATTACGAATTTTATTCAACCATTATACTGCCATGAAATTCTTATCGAACTGCAATGATTTGTTCGAAAATTTGTTGTCCATACCGATTGTTCTTTTGTTTTATTGTTCGTGAAACTTACTTTTGCTTTGTGATGTTTGCATTTCGAGATCAACTGTCTTGATATTTTTAGTTTTTATGTTGTGACTAATCTGTGTTGGTTTTATATTTCCCCTCTATCGTTCTTTTTTTTTTTTTTTTGTCTTTTTTTGTTTTGGGTTTTTTTTTTTTTGTTTTTTTTCTCAAAGTTTCGTGTACGATCTTTTTTTCATTTTTGATTGTCTTTTAATTGTTTTGCATCTCTCTATAGTTTAGAAATGTATCTCGCAGGTCTTGTTTGCCATGCAGGTTTGTTATTCCTGTTTATCTTAGTTATCTCAAGAATGGATGAATTTCTCCATCACTATTCGTGTATTAGCATAGACGGGGTGATCGAACTTTGCCTTTCAATCCGTTTGTAATAATCTATTGATGTTTTCTGACCCAGAATTCACCTCTTTATAGTGTTCTTTTTCCTCTCCTATGTCGTTCGTTTTTGATTATGTGTATTTGCTTTTTTTTTCGACTGCTTCGATAGTGGTTTCTACTTTTTGTGACACTCCTGAATTAAGGAAGGAGTGTTCCCATTTTCCGTCCACTCTTGCTTCCTCGTTGATGTCTGTGGCGTCGAGTGATTCTATTCTCCATAATTTTTTCTGAACTTCCTGCAACTCTAGATCTAATAACCACTTTCTTTTAGCAATTTGTAAGACTTGATTGGCATGTCTCAGGCTTGAAGTTTTTAATAGTGAATCTTCTTTCCGGATTTTTTACCATTCATTCCTCGTAACTTCTAATGAATGGTTTACATTTTGGGTAGCAATATATTACTGCACTTTTTTCAGCGTCTTTCTGATCTTCTCTATTCATATTCACCATTATATAATGTCTGATGCAATGGCTACACAGGTCCTTCCGGTAACAGAAGTTAGTATTCAAATCATGATCAAATACAGGATCTCCAGTGCACATAGGTTATCTCTATTTATGAGATCATGGCCATAAAATATCTCCTTTTTGCGCTGCAACCAAACATTTCTTTTTCTGAATCAAGGAATAAATCATCACGATCATATTGATTTGCAATTTCAATCTTTCTTTTTTCACACTTCGCATTTCTTGTTCTTTTTCTTCCATCCTTTTTCCTTTATTTCTCCTCTTTCCAACAGATTCCTTCGTCTTGATCCTTTCTTTTATAAGTGTTAATTATCATTACTTTTGTTATTACGATCATGATGGTAATGATTATTATTGTTCTTTTAATCATTATTAGATGCATATTTCTGCGACTCTGCTCTTGTATTTTGCTTCTTTTTTTTTCTCTGGAAGCAAAAAAGAGTCTCAGATGCATACACTCCAATTCACATTCTTCTCAAAAGCTATGAGCTTACTGAAAGAACTAACGCCTCGTTGTATATCCATGCTCTCTTGTAATAATGACTCTACCTCAGATATGAAAGGCTGTCCTGGGGTGTAACGCAATGTGAACTTAGTGTGGATGTAAACTCGATAACGTATTAGTCAGGTTCACAAGAGTTTTGAGAAATATGGAAATCTTGGATATATTTCACAAGAGAGGACCGAAGTAAATTATTTCGACTATCATTTATACATATGCTGAGGATCGTTTCAACCAGAAATCTGTTTACCCGGTTCATCCTATTTATATCTGTCTTTCTATCTATCTTTCTAGTGGAGTTGTTGCCTGTCTACATT
>OY735200.1:33733952-33743916 GCA_963457665.1 Thysanoteuthis rhombus | reverse complement strand
TCTTCGAAAATAATTCTTTGTTGTATAACCAAATCAGAATGACAGATGCTTAAGAGCTGAGCCATGTTAGCATCAGTGACTTTACGTGAAATCCACTACCCAAGCCTAGTAATCTTTATATGTTTTCTAAATAACGTACTATAGTTGATTGACTGCACAAACTCTAAAAGTCTGTCTGAACATCAAAGAAATTTCACACATGTTGTGCAAAAAATGGCAATAGGGACTATTGTAATGATATATTATATATTTCTTCAAACTTTCTGATCAAATAATTACTCACTGGACCTATTGAAAACCAAAACGCAGCAACCAGGGAATTTCTCAAACTGTCTTGCTCAAAACATCCTCTGGCACACAAGGTGATTTCACCTCACTTTTGACCCTTTAAAAGTTGCGAAAAGCTTCTCCGTCAATTTTGAGCCCTGAAAGTGCAAAAATAAATCCCAGCTGATTTTGACAGGTGAATGGTAAAAAAAATTCTCTTCCGATTATCACAGCTAAAATCAGAAAAAAGAATTCCTTAGAAATTTCATTCCCTAAAAATGAGGGATGTCCTCGTTCGATTTTAACTCTCCGGGTGGAAGAAAGTCATCATCTTCCAATCGTTGAAATTTTATTCCCTCTTCGGTTTTCACCCCAATCAATTGGAGGAAAAAACTGATATATTTTGACCCTTGAAAATAAAAAAAAGGTTCTTCTCGATTCTGACCATTAAAATTTGGGAAAAGAGCCAACTCCCTATTTCCGTCATTAAAGTTTTGAGGTTCAAAGAGTTTTTCAATCAAACTCCTTCTTGTTGAAGCTTTGTTACGTAGATGATACATTTAGATTCTTGCTTGACCAGGTTCAAGTACGGGTTTTTTTCGATCACGTGAACATATTTAGCGATTGCAGCTCTCTCAGTTATTAGCAGTGACGCTAATACTGAGAAATAAGGGGTTAAATAATATTACCCCACCGATGTTATCTCCAGGAAGAAGAGTAGTAAGGGGGACGCTAAAGATACTATCAAGGGTACCTCCTTTTTTCGAAAATCCACACCCCTACCGTATGAGGTAGAATATACAGGTAACTTTTAGTAGTCTTACATAATCCCAAATTTGCCATGCAAGAAGTGTTTGACCAATATTAGCATTTACATTTTCTTTCGTAAATGTGGAAAGTCCTGTACTTGAAAAACTGTCAAGCGTCCTAACGTTCGACTCGACGAGCACAAAATACCATGATCGAAGGCTCAATAGAAAGATCTGAGATGACTAACCATATCTGGAGAAAGAAATTCGGACGCTGCTCTCTCCTGGAAGAATTCTGGAAAAGAATCAAAGAAGCAGCTTACATCAGTATGTCGACTGAATGTATAAGACCCAACGTTGCTTCTGCTACCCAACAAGGAACTATGTACAAAAAATGGGCCTAAAAGGTAAATAGATAGATATCACATGAATAAGATATTATAGCATTACTACTTTTACGAGAAAAATGTGCTCATCACCATCACATTCGGATAGTACTCCTGAAAGAGGCTCTAGAATGGATCGGCCAAATGTCGTTTCAGTGATATAAACAATAAGAATGAGTTAAATCGCCCCAAAACTCTTAAAGTGTTAAATAACCTTTTCAAAACTATTGCAAGATTGTACGGCTTTCGGTGTCGATGGTAAAAATCACAGATAACTATCCTGTTTAGTAGGTGCAAGAACTGTGTATTTATCGCTGGCAACAATGTTGATTGTTCGAATCGATGTAAAAATATGATTGTCGATTTCCACAGAAAAGAGACTCTCCGTACTCAAAATAAGATTCGTTCAACACACTATTTCAACATATTCCCCACCCACATATATATATATATATATATATATATATACACACGCACATACACACACACACACACATACACACACACACACACACATACACACACACATATGGGGGTTGTATTAAAAATCAAGAAATTGATAAGACCCATGAAATGATTATAAATTTTATTTTATTATATGGGAATTTTTTTCAAATAATATCCTGTCATTACACGGTTAATAATTGTATCAGTCACCCTGGAAAACGTAAATAGAAAAAGGGTTGTAACAGGGATAGAATCTGCTAACAATATGGTAGCTGTTCAAACGTAGGGATGCTCTCACCGTTTTGCTAAACAACTGCCGCTGATGCGAAGTCTCAAAATAACTGCTTTCACACCGAATTCCTATCTTATTTTTTCTCCAATTATTTGTTTCTTTCATTGCAACATTTATGCATTAAAAATTGGATATATATATTCAGACAGAACAATTATACGTTGCGTTCCTGTATACAGAAACTTATAGTTGTTATATATATATATATGTATATATGTGTGTGTATATATATATATGTATATATATATATATGTATATATATATATATATATATATATATATATATATATATATATATATATATATATATATATATATATATATATATATATACGTCAATAACCAATTTTGGAATATATGAATATATTGAAATATCTACATCACTATTTTTCATTTGCCTTCTCTCCAAATAAATTGTACATCCCTCGATTTGACAGAATCTGCAGAAATGCAGAACTATTAAACGCTCAATATTCGTACATATTCTTTTCTGTTTTAAAATATTTACATAAACAAAGTAAATCCTGGATTTCCTTTCTTTTTATATGATAGCAATATTTAAAACTACAAGACTGGTCGTAAGTGCAAAAAGTTCAGACATAAAACTAGCATTTTACCACCCAGTTTATGGACACTATCCACTGTCTTCGAGAGACACCTTGCTATTCCTGGTAAAACTATACTCCAACTCAGGCAATCAGATACATCTATCTATTAAATGTAGAGTGCAACTAATTTCTTTTTGCTTCTTAACTCGTCGGTCCGTAATACATGATAATTGTAAGGTGTAATTTATGTTTTACAGCTACAATATCTCATTTCAATTTGAGACAATGTACTCTGTGACATACATGAGTTCAGTTACCTTTTTTCAGTTGGAATTGATTACATGTGAACATATATTTACATTATTAACCCTCTTAGGTAATGGACTCCACAGTTACAAATAAGCTATGATCGTTGAGGAAAACGGTTGGAATTTACTAAAACAAAGGTGGATATTTTTTACCAAAGTCAATACTAGCCACAGTGTATACAGTTTGTTCTCTAAACGAACAATAATCTTATAGTAACTAAAATACATCACTCACTATTTCTTTTTGTAAATAACTAGTACGTATATAATCCAGAATATCTAACGTTTAAAAGGGAAGCTCAAAACTTGTTACACCGATGCAGGATTATTTCCTCCAAAACAAGGCACATTAAAGAATGACTTATACGTACTTTGAAATCGGCTGCCATGAAGAATATATTTGCCGTCCCATAAGCCGCGTTTTCTCGCTTGTCGATAACTTCAAGAAAGCAGGAGATACAAATTGTGAGAGCCTTTGATAAATCAGGCGCCTAACGCATTAGGAACAATGAAATATTGTATTGAGTTTTGGAAGAACAACGATAATATCATTTGAAGAAAATAAGAGTCCCATAATAGCTGAAATGGGTGAAATTGAACGGACAAATATGGCTCCCGAAATACAAAGCATAACAATAAATAATTTACAAGTAGTTAGACTGTTCAAAGTAAATGTCTTCTGAAGACACATGAATTCACACAGCAAATATAGATAGAGACGGATTTATATTCTTGCATGAGTACACACACCAATGCCTTCACATGTTTTGATAAATATGATTATCTCTTTATATTCAAATGGCGCACACACACATACACATAAACACACAAACATGTATATATATATATACTCGTAAACAATTTTAGGGAGAATGTAGGTATCTCATTTCAGCTAATCAATATATATATATATATATATATATATATATATATATATATATATATATATTGATTAGCTGAAATGAGATACCTACATTCTCCCTAAAATTGTTTACGAGTAGGGATTTTTTATTGCTGAATACTGGTAAATGAGTTATTTGAAAATGTTCCAAACGGTTTTCAACGTTCAACAAGAACAGCTATTGTATCTGTCCGTGTGTTTTTTCAGTTAGGGTGTACACTCTTGAACAATCAACTTAAAAATTGGATATCAGCTTTATATATTTCTTTTAAATGTCATCATTTTTGTTCTTCTGTCCGGTGATGACAACTTTTGAGTCTCATGCTGGTTGGTTATCGCAAATTTTTGAGGTTCTGTCGTGTGGTTAAACTTATTATTACAGAGAATTTTATCTTTAGTTCATAATAGTTGCTAATTTATAAATGAACATACGTTATTTGAATTTCGTAGGATACAATGATCTTTATATTTTGATTGAAATAGGCCAAAAGAACGACAAACGCAGTCAAAAAAGTAGTATTTTGTTTTGTTTGGCCGATTGAAAGTTGTTTACTTGCAAGAATATTATTGGGAATCATTCCATTTTTTTCTAAACAACAGCCTTCACTGAAGCTGTCATATTGAATTGAATACATTGGCCTCGCCTCAGCATGCTACAATGAAAAGTAAATTTAGTTCAAGTTCCTTATTAAAAAAAAGTGCTGATATGACTTTTGTTAAATATTTTAGGTATTGTTTTATAACGCTTCAGCGTACACCTTTAAAGCAGGGAAATCTTACTGTGTAGCAATTAGAAGTGATTGACGGTCACTCTAAATAGTTGCAGGCATAAGCATGAAAACACTTCTGTTGGATCTTGAATGAATTTATCTAATTTCAATGTTTTTCTCCTTAAATTCCGTAAACGTCAGGTAGTCAGTATAAGAAGTAAGCCAAATTCAGCTACCAGGACGGTAATGGAGAATTTTTCATCATAGATTCAATCTAAAATGTATTACAAAGGCAGCTTATCAATCAATTTTGTATATTAGTAAATATTTATAAAACATATTGACTGTAAAATCGCACATTACTCTATTTCAGTTAGGATTTACAAAATGTACAATCCATCGTAATTAAGCTGTGCAAAAGGAATCACGGTCAAATATTTTTTTCACTGAAAATTTTGTTCAAAACTATTCCTGAAAGTTGATGCCAATAGCATGTTTTATGTTGAATACTCCAATAAGTAAGTCATTTTCTTATTTCGTGTAGGCACTCAATACTTTTATAACGTCTGCTTTACGCCTCTTTTTTGCTTTGAGGAAAAAGAGGACAGAAGAATACAAAACAGAAGTGTTCATCGTTTGGTTTGTAGCAAGCCATTATAGAGATAACATCCACCTTCTTCCTCTCTCCAACCACCCATGATTCTGTATCTCCGACTGAACCCAATTTTTAACGACCAAGTCCAACATGCAATTATCGGAGTCTAGGTGTCACAGAGGGTACAATTCATTTCCCATTTAAATTGATAGAAGTTTCTTCTTTGCTTACGGCATGTTTTGCAGAAAATACCTACTTTTGTTTAGCTAAGGAAAAGTGTATGTCAAGAGATGCTTTTTTGTGAAAAAGAAAAATGCTTTTCAAAGAATGTTTTTAATGATATATTTAGAATGATATTTATAATTAAGAAAATGATAAACTCATGTACATTTCTACAGGCTCACAATAGTCAGGTACCCAGGATCGAAATCAGAGTACCAGATTCTGGTGATCTACAAATCAAGCTCTAAAGATACTCCTTTGGCGGCTGGGTGTCGTTAGGGGTGATGTTCATGTATAATTAACATGACCTATGAGGCAAACTGAGACTTTCAAATTGCAGAGGAATTGAGGGAAAGGGTTTTTCTATGAGCATAACCAGCTAATGATATCAAGCTAATGATATATAGGAGAAGCCGCCAATTTTAATCATGTGACGGTGTTTTGGACTGACTAGGCGATTATGGGTTCGCTGCTTTCATTATCATCATATACGAATTGCCTTTGATCCTTACCCAATAAACCTGCAGCAGTAAGAGGTCACAGGATAGATAAATTCCTACGGAACTATCTCGTCAATGGTCCAGGAACAACATATTTCCGGACTGTCATATAATCAGACTCTCAATGACAACCATTGCTTTTTTTTCTGCTGATTTCATCATCATGTAAGAATTGTCTTGATACACAACCCAATTCACATCCAGAATAAGAAAGTCTACAAACAAGGACATTTTCTGCAGTTTACGTATTCGGGTTAATTATTTTTTAAATTCCACTTCAAGTTCATCATCATTCCATTCTACATCTTTGAAAATATTCAGGCACTTTAATTGTTTTTTCCTTGAGGTGAAACCTAATATTCAAAATCTGCTTGAACCAACAGTGAAAATGTCCATCCTCCCAGGTCTAAGAGTTGCAGGTTGACTTTGGCAATTGTTAGCTTATATGAAAACCCAAGTGAAAGATGTTAAACCCTGATTGTCATAGCAGATAACCTCATCCCTTGAGAAATATAGGCGCTGTACGATATTTCTATTCTGTTTATCTCCTTAGTTCAATTGTAATCTCTCATAATGATCTAGCTATATAGCCGTTATTTCAATCCATAACTATCTGCCCATCTATTTATACGTAAATATTTATCTACTTCTGTTCATATCAATCGATCTATCTAAGTTTCTGTGCAGGAATGCAGGAATAATACAAGAATAAATCAATACACACACATACACGCAGTCACACTTGCATATACTTGTGTGTATATATATATATATATATATATATATATATATATATATATATATATATATATGTATGTATGTATGTATGTATGAATACGCATGTCTGCCCCTAATCCTAGTCACAATGACAAGCTTATACACACACAGCGCATGTGTAGTTGTATTCAATATTTGTTTTGTATTCCCTGGAGAAAAGCGGACAAATTAGAACAAAAAAAACTGTCACATCAGTCTATTTTGGTGAAGATGTGTGCAAACAATAGCGACAGTTCAGTTTCTAGAGGAAAAAAGCTCGTCCTTTTCTTTATGAAGTAAAGTGAGTTAAACAACGATCTAGCAACTTGCTTAATTCACGAACGCACAGCGAGCATATTCTTATTATGCCTCATATTACAACT
Source organism: Thysanoteuthis rhombus (assembly GCA_963457665.1). Classification (NCBI taxonomy): domain Eukaryota; kingdom Metazoa; phylum Mollusca; class Cephalopoda; order Oegopsida; family Thysanoteuthidae; genus Thysanoteuthis; species Thysanoteuthis major. Next base: position 33,736,852 of record OY735200.1, on the reverse strand, counting down.
TCTTCTGCTTATTCACAATTTTGTGTATCAAGTGACCCACCAAATTAGTTCTGTGTTGGTATTATATAGCATTAGAAATGTTCAGTGTTCAACAAAATTCATTCAAAAAGATCGCTGGATACTCTGACAGTGTGCAATATTTTCAAATTATCAAAATGGGCGTACATTGTTTGTTGGTTCTAACACCTGAATTGGAAGAAAATTAGCAATATTTTCGGAGCAAAGTTCTTATTTTACTTCAAGGAAGTAAAAAATTTAACCCAAAGGCAAACATATTCGATAGTATTTGCCAATGATTTCCTGCTGAGCATTGATCCATGGTCGGATGGACCAACCAAATTTAGACATTTTTTGATAGCCAACTTACTCAAAATATCCTAATAAAGTGTTGAAAATCATTTCATATCTTTAGCGAGCGAGATAATAAACTAGGCCTAGTTTCAATGTTCGTTCTTTCAAACAAATTTTAATGCGCGATGAAATTGTTAAACGCAAGAGATCGTAAAACCATATTTTTGTATATGCTCATGACTGTATCCATTATAATTAAAAAAATTACCAATGAAATTCCGTGAAATTTCGCGGAAGGATGGACAATAGGCAATAAATTGAGAAATTAAATTTAAGGCGGATCCATGCACAACTGACTTCCCTTTTCCATTGTCTCCAAATGTGGCCGAAATTTAATCCAATGCAGTATCTCTGAAGGTTCTCGCTGAATTACAATGTAAATTTGAAGAAGAATGGGAAGCGGGCTACGGTGGGAATCATTGCATTTAGGGGCGGATTCATGCACAATTACTTCCCCCGACAATGACTCTGTGGGTGCTCTCTAGTTTTATTGAATAATGTTCATGAAGATACTGAGTGGAAACATTTTCCTGGTAACCAAATTCGTTTTAACAGAAAAATTGAAAAGTGAAGATGTATAGAATTGTTAGTAAATAAAGGCTTCCATCATTGAATGATATTGGAGAATCGTGATAAATAATGAATTGTATTAGCACAAAAAGGATCCCCAACATCCCTGGGAGATAGTTAGTTCTGACAGGAGTGGGATGACACCATGAGTAACCAACCCGGATGACACTAACCATTGGCCTGACGCTGAAATGAGCAACTACAAACCAAACAAGAGGCTGGTCTTCATCCAAAGAAATTGATACTTTGTTTATCGTGGGATTGGAAGAGAATCCTCTGCACTGAGTTCATTCCATTTATTCCAGTCTATTGAGAAATCACTAAATGTAAAACATTTCAATTCAACGTAAAACTGCGAAAAAGCACTTAAAGCAGACAAGAAAGATTAAATGTTATGGGAGGATGGAATTATAAATCATGAAAAATAGGAAACTGGAGCAAAATGGTAGATATGTTGTTCAATAATGTTTACGTCTGAAAAAAGAAACGCGTTTTTTTTGTTTGTTTTTATTCAATAAACTGAACAAACACTTTATTTACTTATGATATTTTTCCTGTATATCAAATTCCTCTATAATACAATCATTCCATTGTTGTATCTTTATCTTCTATAGTGACGTTCTTTCTATGGAAGCAATTTTATGGAGATTTATGTATGATGCTGCTTAATCTGTACTCAAAATATATAAAGCTTTCTGTTGCCTCTTCAAGCTTTAAAGGATGAAAAAAAAACTCCCCGATGCTGATATCATATCGTATATTGAGATGAATGAATTAATCGTTTACTTCATGAAACAAAAAGTATCAATATCATCATCACTTAAATTTGCAGATGTAAAACTGAAAAATAAGGTGTGCATCTCAAACAAGAAGTGTGGGAGTAATTTACAACGTATGATTGAGACATAAACTTTAAAAAGACTGAAGAACACGGTGCCCTGAAACGAGTGATTAAAGCAACAAAGATCTAGAGACTAGTCCAACAAGCTCATGGAATACAAATCTTACCTTGTATTAAAATTTAGAGTTTTCTACAAAAAATCTTTTGTGGGCTAAGTTGCCGTAACGCGAAAAAAAGCGATCATCATTAATTTACACGAGGTTTTTGTCGGTTATGGGGAGGTTTCTATGTCAGGCTGGATTCTTGATACGCGGGATTGAGGTAGGTAGGTACGTAGATGGATAGAAAGAAAGAAAGAAAGACTGAAAGACTGATGTACCTATGGAGGCAATGATGAAAAAACAGACGGAGAGAAGAAAAAGATGCACACCGCCTCTATAACAGCTCGCTTGAAAACCAACCTTGGACTATATTTTAGCAATTTAACATATATTTACTAAGCGTTTGGAATGACAAAAGTGTTGAGGAATCTGGTGTGGATCTAACTCATAAAGCAGATTATCAAACTAACCATTATTGAGCTGTGTAACATCAATTATTCCAACAGTATATTTACTTAAAAATACATCCAGAGTAAAGCGTTGTGAAATTTGCTGAACGTAGTTCAGAAGTTCACAAAGCTAAATGAAATGTCGCAAGACTGTATATTTCAAGTGGAGTGAGTTTGCTTGCTTTGAAAATCAACATTACAAATCATATCTTTTGATTAGGCTTGAAAATTACCCATTAGCACTTGGGGAGAAATGTGCAACTATCTTTACCAAGTGGCAGGTCAATAATAAAGAAAAAGCTTTCCTTGAGTTCTCTTAGGGGCCTGGATAAATTTCGCTTAAAAATCGGTGTTCAAAATCCTGAGCTTGAAAACTGACCACTGTGAGGTCGATGAGAAACAGATTATTTCCATTGTGTACATTGGCTCGTACCATTTGGAGATGTCAGGTCTTTACACAGAAAGTAAAGGATACGTCGTAAATCACTAAATTTCTTTACTTTTAATGCAAAAATTTCCACATCGCCCTTAACACACATTTCTTTGTGTATATAAATCTCTTTTAGTTGAGATAAAGATGATTCAGTG
>OY735200.1:33668952-33728952 GCA_963457665.1 Thysanoteuthis rhombus | reverse complement strand
GTATATTTTTTCTTCCTTATATATATATATATATATATATGTATATATATTTATATATATATATATATATATATATATATATATATATGTATATATATATATCATAATATATATATATATGTATTATGATATATATATATATACATACATATCATAATATATATATATATATATATATATATATATATATATATATATATATATATATATATATATATATATATATATATATATATATATATATATATCTTTGTATTGTGGATTCGAACCGATCCCAATGAAAAAAATGGTGATCGGAAAGTAAAGAGAAAAACTCAAAATATGGGTGTTATTTGCCAAAATTTTTGTTTATTCGGTGGGCGTACTTCAATGCAATTTGACATTGGCCAGCCTTATTTCTCAGAGAAAAAAAATTGCAGCAATTCGCAGTGAGAAGTTCCCTTTTCAGCATCGAACGCGTAACAAGCAATTTTTTCTCTGTGAACCGGCAAAAATATTTTTCTGAAAAAGATGACTGGCTCACGTCAAAATGCATACAACTCCACCCATGGATTAAAAAAAATGAACAATTTCTTCTACTCTTTCCAATCGTCATCTTCATTAATCTATATATATTTTACCGTGTTAACGTAAGTTTACATTTTTGATAAGAACTATATACCGGAGTCTCTGATTTTTCATTCGTCTGTTGGACCAATTATTGGTCTTCCATAATGTTGGAAGAACTGAACATTCAATTGTTAACCATCATGCCTCCCGATGTATATTCTTAAGCCTTGACCTTGGTTGATGATATTTTCTTTGTAAAACTTGTCCAGACTTTTACATTCTGAAATAATATATTGGTGTTGACAAGGCTGTCAGAGATAATATGTTCGCATTTCAAAATCCTGGCGGAATTCCAAAGAGATGATACGAAATTTCCTGCCATTGCACATTTATAATATCATTTTGTCATCATTCGACAATTTTTTGTTGAAATACTGGATTCTTAGATACCTCTGGTGTGTCCTCCTTAAGCTGCTCCGTAGAGAGGAGAAACATTTTGGTTTTTGACTTTTCCAATCGTTTATATCACTTATAACATTTGAATCATCTTGTTGTTATATACGGTTGGTTTCAATTTCTATTAAGACGAATTTCACTGCAAAAATCTATATAAATGAGAGTCCATAATAGCAATCATCATCATCATCATCATCATCATCATCAGTCTTTTAACTTCCGTCGTTAGACATAGACCTTCCCCAGGATTTGCCACATCTCTCTATCACAGGCATCGCGGAGCCAGTACTTTTTGAACTTGTCTAGCTCGTCTCTCCATGTAATATTCTGCAGGCCCCGGATGGACATGTGATCTACGAGGATCCATATCGTGAGTCGTGATGTCCATCGGTTGTCTGTCATTCTCACAATATGGCCAGCCCACCCCCATTTGAGATTTTTAATGAATTCTATGATGACCTGACTCTTGTCTTTTCTCGGATGTACTGCACTGTTTTGTGGTCTCTCCATGTGAGGCCCAGCATTATTCTTTCATAGCAGTACAATGCTTGAATTGAGAGATACTCAACAAACTTTATTACTTTTGGCTTAAATTTGGGTCTTCAGCTTGCACACTGTACTGCAATGCTCTAGCTGGCAAATCTTTCACGGAATAACACTGGAGACGAAGTAACTGCTCTCCTGTTTTGCATCCATATCTATAATATATTTATCATTATTTATAATAAATCTCAATGATCCAGCGTTCCCAATTATCCACTTGAAATACAAAAAGTGAAAAGGTGAGAGAAAAAGAAAAAGAGAGAGAGGAATCGTGGACACAAGATGGAGGAGAGCGCACAAGTGAGATGTATGTATATATATATATATATATAGAGAGAGAGAGAGAGAGAGAGAGAAAGAGAAAGAGAGAGAGACCTTCTGCACTAAACATTTTACACTAGTGTTAGTGCACTAACTGCTATAGATTATTTAGCATCAATGATCTGAATGATAAACACCTGTCCATTTTCCTGCCCTGAAAAATAAGTATTAGATATTGTAGTTATACCTGGCATCAAAACACCAACAACGATAAGCAAATATCTCAAACACGTCGCATATCACTCTCTGTAGTGATTTTGTTCCTCACTATGCCCATTTCATCCGAGCTGCACTCAGCTCGAATAAGCAGATATCGATGTATGAACGAAATGGACGATTCCTAAGTTCTTTTGGATGAATCCATGCATACACTATGTAAACATATTCCAGTGCATCAGTCGAGTCAGAGAGAGAGAGAAAGAAAGAGAGACAGACAGACAGACAAACACAGAGAGAGAGATTGCCAAGATAGATAGATTGATGAACAACTAGAAAATGCAGAGAATTGTGAGGGGGGAATGAGATCTTTATAACTGCACATCCAATGGCATAAGTTTTCTGATATAGATGTCCGTTTGATTGTTCTGTTTTGCAAAAATGCTCATTTTCTTTGCGAAAGTTTCCTAACGAATGTCCGGCTACATACACAGCTGAATAGGCAATCTTATGAAAAAAAAATGTGACGTTGACGCTCTCACATCTTAGCGTTGACAATGACTGATTACATGAAGAATAAACAAAATGAAAAGTATCATTTTGTTTTATTGGAACCGAGGTTGTAATATAAACAAAATATTCATTACCTAATTGAGTCATTCATGTCTTGTATTATAAGTGAATGAATACACAACTTTGTACCTGTTTGTCTATATCATAAAGTGTTTGAATCTAGTTCAACAAATTTTTGTCCACACTGTCTCATCGTCAGTCTCCACTGTCTTTATATATATATATATATATATATATATATATATATATATATATATATATATATATATATATATTTGCGTGTGTGTGTAAACGATAGGGGATGAGGTAGACTCAGTTGTAAAAGTATATGGCAACTTTATTTCTTACTTGACAGGTCAAAATTGTCTGGATATATTTTCTATCATTTGAGAGGCAAAGGTGAAAGAAAAACTTTTCTCCATGGGTATTCCAGCTGAATATATATGTACATGTATTTAGGGAGAACCAGGGCACTGTAGAGCTCAAGGCACAGTAAATCATAATTATTATTATTCAAACGCAGATACGCAACTGGAGACTGCTGTTGGAGTAAACATCAACTACCTTAGATATTAAACTACAGAATGCGCACTTCTCGATGGTAAAATATACATCCACTGATCACCGAAACATGGCCAAAGGTTACAACAGGCAAAACGTTGTGTTAAAATAAGATCAACTGAGATGAGGCCAAAAGTGAGCACACAACTCGATATAATGCATTTTTTTTTTGTTTTCTAAAATCACTTTCGAGATTGAATGGACATGTTTTTAGCCCTTAGTATGACCAGCTTTTGCAAATGTTTGTTTGAGGGATTGTTTTTATCACTTCTTGTATATTCAAGAATTCTGTGATGAAATATGTATTTGATTCCACTCTGAAACTTCTCTGAAACAATCAATCTGATGTTGATTCACAGTTTCCCCCGGGAATTTTACACTTCTTTAGCCAAATGAACTAATCGAATTACCTACAATTAATTAATTCTGATCCACTGTGCCCTGGTTTTATTTTTGATTTCTCTTACTCTCTCTCCCTCTCTCTCTCTCTTCCTTTCTCTCTCTCTCTCTCTCTCTCTCTCTCTCTCTCTCTCTCTCTCTCTCTCTCTCTCTCTCTCTCTGTATATATATATATATATATGTATATAGGGAGGGCGATGCTTTTGGGCAGGCGTGGGTGTGAGTTTGTTGTAAAAGAAGGTGAAACACGTGAATCGTTGAGCATCCTTGGACCAAACGATCCATTAGCAATGGCTTTCGAGTTTAGAACACTGAACTCCATGGATCAAAATGTATTGCAATAATCCATGCTATGCTTTGTTTATTTTTCTCATGTCTATTTCATCACTACGTTTCGGCCGATGAGGTTTTCAGCCGTCTTCATCGGTCGAAAATCAGAGATGAAATCAACAAAAAAAAAATGATCAGTTTTCTTGCCAGTCTAACACCAGCATTCCTCCACGTCACATTTTGCGAGGATCAAAATCTGTTGCTAAGTTGAACGAGACAATCTTGCCAATAATTGTGCACTACAAGCAGGGGGCACACACAATCATAAAAAAATCAATTGATAACTGTGTCAGACAACCAACTGTGTGTGTGCATGTGTGTGCGTGTGTGTGTGTTTGTGAGTCTGAAACGTTATGTTCAACACCCCTCTACAAACGAAAATCAAATCAACAAGTGAGTGCGAGAATATACGACTTCCGTATTCTACAACTGGCCTCGTTATTTTAGTTGAATCTATTCCGAAATTGAGATGACATTAATTCAGATATCCATTTTCACGCTGATACAGACGATTGAACTGTACTGCCGATATTCTGTATCTTCAAATGAATGCACTCAATCAATTTTGTAGACGTTGAGAGTTCTCAGTGACAATGCCAGGATCGAAGATGAAGCTTGAGTCAATTCACATTTTTGTTTATGCGAATATTTACTACAATCGTGAAAAGATATTCCATGTGTCTCATTCCAATACACATTTGTTTCTCCGGAAAAAAAAACAGCATCAACACGGTTGCAATGATACCAATTTATAATGTCGTACCCGTAATTTATGAGGCACTATATCTTCGCTAGCATTTTACAGAAAACCTTATTTATTATTGAACCAATCTTATCGTCCAGTTCGTTTAACCATCGAACTAATTATTGAGATGAGGAATAAATGGGCAATCATCACAACTATGAATATGACGCACCCACTGCAAATGTAATGGATCAAGAGTTTTACACTACTAAATTTCAACTTTCTTTTGTGTATACCATGTTTGTATGTCTATAAGATATCAGATGTACTGAGCTGACCTTACGATAATGTATTTTATTCTATCTATATCAAGGCGTCCAAGATTCAACTGCAATTCACCTCTATTCTCGAGTAAAACCCTGCTTAAATCGTATGGTGAGATTATTTTGATAACACACAGTATGATATATCCAAGCAAGGGGATATGTCTGGGCTTTGTTATTATTATATTACCGGCGCCTCGCAATTCATTTGTCAGTCTGGAATAAAAGATGACTCTTATTTGCTTATCAATATGATACACCATTTGCTGGGGAAGATACTATTTATGTTTGGTCCGCATTCCACGAGAACAAAGCAACTTAAGCATATTCTTTTTTTCAATAGCATTTCGTATAGTTTGCGATTCTGCAATCCATTCGAAGTCAACAAAGTTCTAATTTATGATTGGTAAATTTTCTTCTTTTCCATTTTTATATTATGCATTATTTGCTTTGTGGTTTTTATTGCATGTGGGGTTTTTGTTGATGTTTTTTTCTGGTGGATGGACCACAAAGTTTCGGTTGTGTACATTCCCCAGCCTCACTCAGGTTTATTACGTGTTCTAGAATTCTTGCAAATCATGTTCTCATATTCTGGACCATGCTCATGGATTCAGAAATTCTTCCCTTGCATCAAGATGATTTATGATTTCCATGAGCAGATAATGTTGCTAATGGATGTATCTGAACATAGTACGTAGGCATATACTTTAACTTCTTTTATTCGCTAATTCTTCTCCCTGTCTATTAGTTGGACTACATTCGATAAAAAGTTGCATGTCTCAATTTCTTCCATTTGATCAGCCATATACGATCTCCATGTCTCATTGCTTTCCAGGGTACCTCAAGTCTTATTTGTTGGAGGTGACTTATGTTGCTGATGTTCTCTCCGTCACAATCTTATTTTATTCCAAGAAAAGCTTCTGGTTAGTTAACATCATGTTTTATCATTCATTCGATCTGAATTTCTTGCATAATTCTCAGTGAGTAACTGTACCAACAATATCGTGTCAGTTATTATTTTCCTTTTGGGTCGGTTTGATTCATCTATTATGATTTGATTTAATGTCTCTGTCTCTTTCTCCACACAACTATATTTCTTTATTTGCTTTTCTGTCGATGTTATCTTGTGCTTATCGCTGAAGTTCAACTGACTTTGGTGAACCGTTGTCTATAAAGTTCCAATTATCCCTTATATTTCCAATTCATCTTGAGTTGAAGCAAACCTCTTCGGAAACGTTCCAAATGCACCATCGATAATGAATACATACATAACTTTCATATTCAACAATGTTCGAAAGGATGATCCAGATATTTGTCTGACTCTCCATTCTATCTTGGTTTCATCCTTCACTCGGTTGGAACAGCAATAGCGACTTGTTTGTAATGATTATATCTACCCCTGGACAGAGTAATGCGTTCGAACGTCAGTGCTAGAAATGTCTCCATTTTTTTCATTTTGGACTGATTCCCGTGTGCATTGTGTCTGCATCTTTTAAACTCATTCGGTTTTCTAAATTCCCAGTCAACTCCTTTTTACAATTCCTTCTTTAGCAGTTTTTTTCCCCAAGACAATTACCTTGAAGCAATTTGATGTTTGATATTCCCTGTCCACAAATTCCAGAGCGAGTTTGATTCTTTGTCAGATCCACTCTGTGTTTTTTATCTCTAATTTGCCATGGGTGCATTTACACTAATTCTTAGGCTATTAGATTTACATTGGGTTCACCTGATTTGAATGGTATACAAAAAGCTTTCCTCATTTGTTGCTTTAAATCACGCAACTACTTTTTGTTCCACGGTTTATTCAAAGCGTATTGCGAAAGAAGACACGCAAACCCAACCGTTTTCACGGAAGTAAAACAAAGGAGTGACACATTGGCAGAAGCAAGTAAGGTCGTATGGATTGAGAGATCCAAAATTACTGGTGAAATACTTTTTGTCAATTTTTTCAAATATTTGCCACGATCAAATATAAAGTTAAATTTGTTAGTTCTTAGGAATATTATGTTTTAAGGATTTCACGGAGTGGGTCTGTTTACAATGTAGCCATAATGTAACATTTACATGGGAATTGACATACAGTCATTTTAAGGACACGGCTTACATAATTATGTCCATTACAATAGTCTCATCAATCTTTCTTTCTTCCCATTTTTCTTTCTTTTGTGTTTCTTGTGTTTTGTTCTTCTGTAATATGATATCCAAACTGTCTATATATCATTGTTAAAAACAAGTGATACAATAATCCGAAGCAGATAAGCAAACTCCTACTATTACCAGTTTTAGTTTTCACAGACGAATGGAAAATGAGCTCGTTTCTATTGTCATCCTTACGCGTTTTAACATTACTGACACAGCCTCTTATAACCACGCTTCACAGTCAAAACCGCCTGGAACAAAACACAGACTAAAGCTGTACAAACCAATAAGACAATTGTTCATCAACTGTAACCATGCCACCAGTATCCTGCTTAGCAAGAAACGCCGATAAGTCTCATTGGAACAAAAGAAGACGTGGCTTCTTGCCCTTGGCTCGTCTCCTGGATGCGACGCAATAAGAGAGAGATTTACATCAATAGTAGTACAAACAAACAAAAGCCCAGCAGGATTAATATCTCTCCATATGCCAAGAATTCAAACGGTATAATGTCAGGGACAATTAAGGAATGTAAAATTGCACATAATTTGTCTTTTCCCAAGCCCGACGCCTTCCCAATGTTCTTCCTTTCTCTCTATCCTATCTGATCACTCAAAGTTCAAGAGTTGCTGTAATTCTGCGAGTCCAGATATTCTGTAATTAAAACAGCCGATTAATATGAAGAAGCTGTGCGTTTACTAAACAGACATCGTTGAATAAGAATGTCAAGTTTCCCTGAAAATAGAGACAGAAAACTTGTGAAGACAGATTCCAGGAAGATATCATGTAAAAGAACAGAAACCTACAAAAAAAAGAGGAATTTCCCTCGATTTTATTCAGTGTTGGGCCTTCGACTATTCGGTGGAGAGAATCGTTCAAATTGATGATGTTCAAATACAAATGTATTAAATTTCCATTATCAATAGCAGATACGTCTTTCTGTTAGGATAGCCATTATATTATAAAAATACTGCAAATCCTCCAAGTAACCTCTTGTTCCAGGTTTCGTTCATAGCTCTAAACTTTCATGAGACTTATCAAGAATATAAACTTGAAAAAATGTGGTTTGGTGTTTTTGCTACCTCATTTGTGAGGGGGTATATTTGAAGGCTAAAATACAACTGGAGCAGTTTTCAAAAATACCACCATCTTCTGGGGATAACGACTGGCTGTATTTATTGCAAATATAAAGCAGGGAAACCAAAAGTACAGGCATAAAGCTATCCAAATTCAGAAAAGAAACCGGCTATCAGAGACAGTTCTGCATGAACCTGCAAGAATACATTTGAAAAAATGTGACTCACTCTCAGAAGAATATTTGAACACAACTAACATAATAAAAAACGAAATGGAAGCAAATATAAACAATCAACTGAGTGAGATGCGAGTTGAAGGGGGCATTGAAACCCTTAAAAAAGGAGGAGAAGTCACGATAAGAAAATATAAAAAGCCACTTCCATTCCATAAGGGCGAGATTTGGAAGATTCAGCACAATAGGCCATCTGCCATTTTGCATCATAACAGAATTCATCTACGTTGGTGAAAACATGGTAACTGATGTCTTCACGATACGAGGAAAAACCCAGAAAAACAGGAACAATAAACCTGCTTTGGAAATCAGATGAGAGGAACAGATCACTTAATTACAGAGAGACAGTTCTTTACTGGAAAATGCATAACACATAAACAGACCACGAACGAGATTTTGGGACTCATACAAGAATAGACTCAAACAAGATCCACCAAAGATGATCAAAAACAAAAACAAAAATAACAATAAAGAGTTATGAACAAACATTTTTTCAATACAAACTTCCAAAAAGAGCCAAGGACACTTTACTCGGACTTGAATGGAAAAAAAATAGACAGACCATAAACCTAGACAGTTTTAAAGAAATAAAACACATCACACGACAAAGTGATCAACCTACTTCAGAAGTGTCTGGATAGAGGAGATGTCCCAGACAGGATAAGCAGAGGCAGAACAACCCTCATTCAGAAGGACATTGAAATGGGAAAGAGAAAAGCAACGGTAGACTAATTATGTGGCTATCGCTGACGTTGAAACTTTCGAAAAAAAATGGCTCTCACCTGAAGAAGAGAAAGAATGCAAGAATGTAACCAAATGACTCAATGGCAATATAAGGATTAACGATGGATCAATTACAAACAAAAAAAAATACAACGTGCTCCCGGCCATAACGTCGTGCTGGATAGTCGAATGGCTCAGGATGTTCCAAATTGAAAAAAAAAACAATGGCAGGTTTATCGTCAACTTTATGAAAAACTAGAAAGTAGACTTGGGTGCTACAATAAAAATAATTCTTTCCCTAATTACTGTTTTTACTAACCATGATACCCATGAATAGAATCTTGAAGAACAGCAAATCTCCAAAACAAAGGAAAAACCACCTCATGAATATGAGAGACATAAAACTATATGCACGGAAAGAGAAAGAGCTCGAAATGTTGCTTAGCAAATTGGAAGGACACAGCAATGACATTGAAATGGAATTCGGAACAGAAAAATGCGCAGTAATGGTGAATCACAGAGGAAGGCGTACAACAGCAGAAGGATTTGAATTACCAGACAATAAAATCAGAATATTAACCACACAGGACCAATATAAATACCGAGGAGTTTTCGAGTGTGACGCAATAAAACGGGAAGAAGTGTGAGAGAAAATGAAGTTATACCTTCAGAGTATATATATATATATATATATATATATATATATATATATATATATATATATATATTAGAGACTAAGCTAAATAGCAAAAATCAGATAAACGGATTGAGAACATGGGCACTATAGGTAGTGAGACACACAGGTCATTTTTTTGGATAGACAGGGGAAGAGTTTCAATAGATTTACTGGTGAAAATGGAATCTTTAGATGATGCACAAGGTTTTGCACTACAGAGATGATAAATAATGTGACACATCTTTGAATGAAAAAAATTCCCGTTAATTTAATCATGTCTTACTCCGCCTAGTGCTAACTCTTCAGCATCTTCGAAATCCTTTTGTTACTTTTGGAGACACACTCCAGATATGACAAAAAGAGAACCAGCCAAATATTCGAATCATAGACTGAAAAGCCGGCACAAAACAGGCAAAAGAACTGAAGAAGGTATTGAACATGAACGTCAGGGTATGTTGCAAAAATGATAAGTGTATTTGGGAAGAGATCAGAGGAGCTGGACAAAAGAAGAAAGGTTGAGATTCTGCAGACCATAGCATTAGTTGAGCTAGAGTAATAAAAAGAGTACTGGAAATACGAGTTCTATGACCTTCATTTGTCAGCAATGGCCGAACAGCCAAGATAAAAAAAAAGGGGAATCGAGACGGTAGAAACCATTACACTGCTTTGATATGCGAGGTCGACGCAAAGAAGGCTTGAGGCCTGAGAAGTCCCAATGTCACCCAGCCTTTCAGCAACAACTGCCATGCAACTGATGTGAAACTATAAACCACAGCACTGCTGCAGTCTGTGAAGGTTTTGAGAGGTGGGCTGGAGATTTGAGGAGACTTCCTATCTTTGAGTCTTCAGTTGCGACCACCAAGCAACTAATACAATAATAATAATAATAATAATAATAATAATAATAATAATAATAATAATAATAATAATAATAATAATAATAATAATAATAATAATAATAATAATAATAATAATAATAATAATAATAATAATAATAATAATAGACGTAGATATGAAGCGGGGAATCTGCCAGATGATTGCCGCGGCTGTACCTGCAGACCATAGAGTAAAAAGGGAAGAGAGTGAAAAACTGGAAAGATACCAGGATCTAGCAAGCAAACTGATGACGGCGTGGAATATGAAAGTCAGGGTAGTACCAGTCATAATGAGTGCACTCGAAACTGTACTGAGGACGCTGAAGGCGAGATTTGAGGAACTTGGGATAAAAGGAAGGATTTAGACAGTACGGACCACAGCACTGCTAGGATCTGCATGAATACAGAGGAAAATGCTAGAAATATAAAACCTACAACCCAACCTGTTAGCAGTGGCCTAAAAGAAGAAGAGGGAGAAAAATACAATGAAATGATACTGAATGCACGAACCACAGCAGTGCTGTAATAGGTGAGGGAGACATGAGATGAGAAGACGGCTCTCTGTCATCAGCTCTCAGCGAAGACCGCCGGGCAACTGGTGTGAAACTGTAAACTGCAGTACTGCTGTGGACTATAAGAGTGTGGAGAGCAGGGCTGGGGACTTGAGGAGACTAGCAGTCACTCAAACCACAGCGGTAACCCCCAGGCAACTGGTGTGAAATTGATGATTATAATTTTAGCAGCAGCAAACATAAACGACCATAGATTCATAACTGCATTTGTGAGCTTTGTGGATTAAAAATATTCAAATAATAAGATAAAATGGTCTCCTATCTATTGGAATTATAGATTGTTTTCTCAAACAAACATCCTATCATCGATTGGATCGCTGGTTTGAGATGAAAGTTAATTCGAGTTCCTGATATAGACAAATTTAAATTCGCTTTTGTGCTTATAAATCTCCCTAAATATCTTTCTTGATAAGTATGATCTTATATTGTGTTTACAATGATTAGTCAAGAAGAAACACGTTTACGTGTTGCATTGTTTTCTAATTATTTTGCGAATCTAATATCCTATTATTGGAATCTTCATTGTGCATATGCATCGCTGGTTATTTTGCAGTATAATCTAATGAGAATCTGCAAAAAGGAGATTCATAAGTTTTACTTTTTACTCTTTTGTTTCATTTAGTCAGTGGAATTATAGATTCAAAGAAAACTGGAAGAAATCAAATATCCTTGATATAAGAAATGAGAGAGGTATTTAAACAGCCAAATACGCATATTGTCGTATTACAAGGAGAGTGAGTCAAGACAATAGATAGACAGAGTGTGTATGTATGCATATGACCACATGAATACGTATGTTGGGAAATTGACTTTAACACTGAATGCATGTTTTGAATAGAATGAAGGGAAAAGGAAAATAGAATGAAGGGAAAAAATAGAAGATATCGATGTATCATATTGGAGAAGAGAAACAAAGAAAAAAAGAACTGAAAACAGCAAGAAATTATACTAAATAAAAAAACGGAATTTCTCTAATTTCAATGAGAACCTTTCGAGATATCGTTTGGACACTCATGAGTGTATACATGAATGTATGTACAAAGAAAACGGGGAATATATCTCTCAATCAATAGAAAAAGATCCCTCAAACTTAGTCACCCGGAGCCAACTCCTCTACGAAATTCGAAAGAAGTATTAAACTATAAAATGTTATTAAAATCCTTTTAGTTCTTTCAGAGATATCGTGTTGTCAGACGAAGAGACTAACAGACGTCACCAAATACACACACCTCTTTTCAATTTCCTTGACAGAGGTGAACAAAAAAAATCATACGAAACAAAAACACTGCTACTGAAATAATTGAAAGAAAGGACTGAAAATCAACAAAACGAAATAAAGGGGAAAAAACTTGAAGCCATTCATAATTGCTGTCTTATGTTCCTTACACAAGCGTAGGAAAACTACATTCTTTACTGTTTGTAACAATTCACAGTGGTTTCAAGCCTTTCACACGATGCAATAACCGAATGATCAAGCAGTTGGAGTGGAGGTTTTTTAATCATCGACGAGGAATCTTCAAATAAAAAAGGGAATCAAGCAAAGAATCACTCTAGAAATGTGAGCCTTTGGTAGAGCAAACTCCACCTCCAAGAACAAGAAAATCCCATTAGTCTTAAAGAGTAGAGTATACAATCAATGCATCCACCCAATTGTCACCCACGGAGCTGAAATATTGAATTCAACCAAGAAAATGACCCACAAATAGGCAACTATGCAATGTAAATATGAGGAATCAAAGTTAACATCACATGGAGGGACGACAAAATAGCACAGTGTAATATGGGGGAAAATATCATAGAAACCATCATGAAACTTGAATGGCAATGAGCTTGTCGTGTTACAAGAATGACCTAATTGCACGACTTACAACATGGATCAATACGGCAATAAGGCTGATGGAATATGAGAGGGTGAGACAACCTGGATGGATTAGGAGATATTGTCTCTGTGACACCAACGATAGAGACGTGTCTTTCTTGGGAAAGGCCCATGTCCAAAACGATAAAAGACTGATGATGTTGATGATAGATACTGAAGGCATTTTTTCCGCTGTCTCTCATATCATTTCTCTGTTTAATTTAGTGTATTTTTGATCGGGTTGATATTCATTTTGCTGACAACAAGCAACTTTCTTGTTTTATTATATGATATATGATAAACCCAGGCAGCAGAACTTCGTTTTACTTGGCTACAACGAGCCACTATAAGCATGTATTAGCGTTTTGGCCACTTATTGATGACGTGAAGTAATTGAGCATGGCTGAAGACCGAGATATAATTTAAAAAAAACATAGAATTTAATTTAAAACAAAGCAAATGGGAGTTTATTGATCTATTTATTGGTAGCATGGAATAGGATTATATTCATACAGTAGACATGCGAATTCGTAAATAAAAAACAAAACAAAATATGAATATCTTTCCGACAAAAATGTTTTTTGCTAGAAGCCCAGTCGGCAAAACATCAATGATAAAGTTTTTGTTGAAACTCACAGACAGATAATTCTGTCAGACATCAACGCTCACACTCGAAAGTATTGGCTTATGACATGTGTATACACAAAAATACAACGCTGCCACATACACTCACACACAAATATACAAAGAAAAAACAGACTAGGGAGATAAAAGGAGAAGCATTCATACATACACATCTAAAATTATCGAAAGAACTCTCAGAGCACTTATCGAATTGAAAGCCTATCCTTTCCATTGCTAGACAAAATATTTAATGACCAACATGCTACAGTGATTGACAGAGAATAGAGCAAATGAGTGTGCACTTGGCCAACTCTCTCTCTCTCTCTCTCTCTCTCTCTCTCTCTCTCTCTCTCTCTCTCTCTCTCTCTCTCTCTCTCTCATAACTTCTACTCAGACAGTAATATCTTTGAAAAGTTATTACGTTTATTGTCAACCTTGAAAGGGGCCAACATACGATATTATATATATATATATATATATATATATATATATATATATATGTGTGTGTGTGTGAGTGTGTATGTGTGTGTGTGTGTGTGTTAGTATGTGTGTGTGTACATACTTTTCTGTCTCATGATAGATGAATAGACAGATATGCTCGCAGACACATGGAGAAAGAAGACTACGTTAGAGAAATTCACTGATCTCAGAACCCAATTTCTAAAGGTATATCCTCTTTAATACAATCACATGAAATAGTTTTATGCGGGTGTATAGATAGACATGTGCATGTAATGAGAAATGATTGTAAGACAAAATTCATCTTTTCGCCTTGGGATCAAATAAACAAAACGATGTAAAGATTTGAATGAATTGAATGAAGACTGAATCATTTCTTAGAATTTCAATATGGAATCCCGTTTATCCTGTTCTGCATTCAGCATTACGTTCTCCTGGTTATCACAATGATCTTCTGTTGTTAAAACTCATTGAACTGAAAGAGGTTGTCAGAGAAAAGTGAGAGGGAATAGGAAAAGAAAGAAGAGAAAGGAAGCGTTCGAGAAAAAAGTGTTGAAGGGAAAGGCGCTGAAGGAAAAGAGTTCAGAATAGAAGTAAGTAACTGCGCAAGAAGAGATACAACGGGAAAAGTGGAGATGAATAATACAAAGAGAGAAAAAAAACTACGGTAAGAGGGAGGAGAGATCTTTAAGGTGATAAGAGAAAAAGGGGGAGCCAAAGACAGAGGAGAAGGAGGGTGAAAAAAGAAAAAAATAAGGATGATGGTCAGTGGATGAATGGAGGGAACGAAAAAGAAGGAAAAAAACGAAGGAAAATTGAACGACAAAAAATACTCAGCTGCTTGAAAGGCCAAAGGACACGGGGATATCATTGAAAATAGGCAGTGTATCGTAAGGAATTGCAAAAGAATAGAAAGGAACTGAGTTTATAAGAAATAAAAATAGGGGGAAAAGTCTTCAAAAAATTTGAGAGTTAAAACACAGGAAAGGGGATTACGAGACAGAAAAAGGAGAAGAAATAAAGTTAAAGAAAAATAATTTAATGGTGGATGAGATATGGAGGAAAAAAAGAAAAAATATGAGATTGGAGCATGTGAAAGAGAAAAAAGGCAAAATAAAATGACAAAAACTATCTCATGGAAGAGGCAAAAAATCGAAAGTAAAGAGAAAATTGAAAAAAAAATATTGGTCGATAAACTTGATAAAAATTTTGAACGATTGGAAAAATATCTAGAAAAGAATAAACAGAAAACAAGGTCATATTAGGAAAGAGGACGATACACAAAAAAATGATATTGAAAGCTGTTCTTAGGGAACATTATTCCAAATGGTTTCATTTCTTTACATTTGAACCTTTTCCTGATTTTATGAGCAGATATGTGAAAAAAAAGAGGGATAGAGATTGATAGAGAGGGAGAGAAAGAGAGAGGTAGAGGGAAAGAGAGAAGAACTGAGGAAAAGTGAGCGTGTTTTGATTCCTAGATATTAACATCATTCTATAATCTTGCGTATAATCTGCCTCAGTAAATCTCATGTAATAACATGTGCTTTACTTAGTTACCACAAAATATATTTTACATAAGCAGAAGAGATAGAAGATGCTGGAAAGATTGGTCAAGGTCTCGAACATGACCTGGAAATTCATTCCATCAGATCAACTATCAGGAATATGAGATTTTTGTCACGACAATGTGAAACTGCAAACCTGCCTTGGTTTTTCAACGAGCCAACAAGATAATTTCTTGAAACCGTTTCGCTCTAAACCATCAACATTTCCCTTTTGTTATCGATCGAATCATAATCAAATAGAATTAAAAGTTAGAAAAATAATTGTGATTATTGATACAACATTAACCAAATGAGAGAATTAACAGATATATTTTGAATTCTGTGATTTGATATTTTTACTTGGAAAGAAAATTTTTCTCTTCAGAAAAGGGAATAGTTTTTGGGGAAGAACCTGATCCTGTGATGTAAGCCTTCAATTTGGATTTTGGATGAGAGGAATTCTATCAGAATGATTGTTAATTTTAAATCGAAGAATCCATTGTTATGGACTGAGAAACAAGAAAAATTCACCTTGCATATCATATAACTGAATTTTTTTAAATCACCTTTTAATGAGAGTGATATGTGATACGATTTATCATCATCATCATTGAAATCAGCCCTTTGACATTCATCGTTGAACATACACTTCTACCACGATGCAGCAGACCTCTCCATCCTTGGCATCGCAGAGCTAGTATTTTCTGTATCAGGTCAGCTAATCATACTATCTTACTTTCTATCGGACACAGTTTTGCATATTATCTCTGAGGATCCACATTGTCCATGAGTTGTCAAACGTTCCTGCAACACATGTTGTCAATCGCCATTTTTAATAGTTTTTATATCTCCAAAACCTGTCTTTCTTCAAATATACTGTGCTATGTGACGTTGATCATTAATATATCCTGTTAATGTTGCATGGTTTTCGTTTTGCATGCCAATCTTTTGGCTACATTCCGTGTTTCAGCTCCATGGGTGACTATTGGGAGGATGCAATGGTTGTAACCCTTCCTCTTTATGACATGTTGGATATTCTTGATCCTGAAAGTTAAGCTTGCTCTACTGAAAGCTTGCTAAACTAGTATAATTCTTCGTTTGATCCCATCTTTTGAGGATTTTAGGGAGATTTGTTGTCCTAGGTAGATGTACTAATTTACTTTCTTCAACTCTGTGTTTCCAATTCTTATCGTAGTAATCGCCTTTTTGACGCATATGATATTTGTTGAAGTTCATGTAGAGGTCAACTTTTATGCTTTCTTTCAACTAGCATTATTTGGAGATCGCTAAGAGCACTGTCATAGGCTAATCTGAAGTGACTTGGGTATGATGCGTCTTTCTTTTTACGACATCTCTTTTCCCATTAAGACTTGGAGGCCTTTTCAACATCAAAAGGTGTTTTAACAAGTGACATTTTATATTTTGTTGCTTTCACTTTTACTCGATCTACTGAATGGAGATGGTCAATTGTTAAGTAGCTTATACTGAAGCTAGCCTTTCCCCTGATTGGTCTTCATCGAGAGTTTCGGTGATTCGGTTGATGATTATTTTTGTTAGGTGTTTGTAGATGCAGTTGAGTAAGCCTATGGCCAATAGATGCTGGGGTCCTTCGGATTTTTTTTTTTTTTGTATGACATAATGATTGTGGTGTTTCAATCTTTTGAGACTTGACTTTGTTAAGAGCATAAAGTTGGTTAGAATGGCTAGTTTACAAGAGAGGACTTTCGCAGCTTTTAAGTCGGCCGATGTTAATGATTTTTCTTTTTCTGTTTGTTCAATGTGTTACAAAGCAACTTTGAGGAAACCCCCGAACTTATTCTTCTCGACTTGTTCATTTTCCCATGTCTTTTTGTTCGGTGGGGAAGAGGTTTTGAAAATTTCCTGGGTACATTCAACAATGTGGTCCTCATCTGTTGTGTGTTATTTACTTGCTTTGAGCACACTAGTTATTTGCTTTCTTCCCGTACCGACAAAATTTTCAACAGTTCTCAAGCCCCCACTTTTGTAGAGAATGCTCTCAATCCCTGCTATCATGTATGTTCTTCAATCATCTCACCGTTTCTTTTGGATGGTTTTATTGCTTTGATCCTTTCTATTGTTTTTCTTAGTGGCTTGATGTTTCTGCGTTTTCTTGATTTCCTCTGAGAGCTTAATTATGGCTTCTGTGCTATTTGAATTAAACATATTAGCGACTTCAATTGGAGATGCTGTTATATTGCAAAATTAACAGGACTTTCAACCAATTCGTTCGGTATTCTGTATTCGTACTTTTCGACCCATTTTTTATTACCTTGTCCTACTTGGATGTTGAAGTCTCCCATAATGATGTTGAACTATTTTTTTTTTTGTTCCTTGGAGTATGCAATTCAATTGTAAAAGTTGTCTATCTCTTGCTAGGTTTGCTGTATCGTGGGAGCATAAATTATGTTCTGTTTGTACTTTTTTGAGAGATGGATGGTGGCACTGTCTACACAATATGAGTTGGCTTTGGATCCTTCAAAATTGTTCTTCATTTGTTTATGATTAAGAAAGCCAACTCCAATTCGTTTCCCTTTTTTCCGTAATTACACAGAATACGTTTCCTGTTTCGTTTGATTAGTTTTCTTAGGTTCTTCTCATTTTGCTAATACCGATGATGCACTTTTTTCTCATTTTCAAGATCGATTAACTGCATGTCTGTTGAGAGTGTCCAAACGTTGTAAATACCAATGTACAGTGTGGTTTTCTCAGTGACGGTACTTTGTTTGTATTCGAATAGTCGCAGTTCTTTGTCCATGGCATGTTGGTAGGCAAAGATGATTATGTGCGTTAAGTTTTTTTTCTATTTCCAAGATAAAATCAAAATTAATGTAAATTCAATGAGTTTTGTTGCACACAGATATTCATCATTGTAATGAGAGCCTGATCATTGGAAATATTCACCAGGCAAGGTAGACAGATGCTTTTAACGACTGCTGCTAAACAGTGTCATAACCTCTTCAGAGTTCTGGCAATGTCTACATCCTACTGTTGAGTTTGTATGCTTGCCTGTTTGCATGAGTGGTATGTAAGTATGTGTCTAGACTTCATGACAGCGTTTACCGTACATTACACGATTCTCGTTATTCTCGGTAACCATTCTACAATCCAGCAGAATATATACATTTTTTTTAATCAAGCATTTGACATTTTTTCGTACGTACGTTTAAATTTGAAACTCGATTCCTTTCTACTATTTCCCCTCACAATCTTTTCTGACAATACCATTTATTCTTTTTCAAGTATTGTATGTTCTGTTCGTGTTGTTTTCTTTTACTACAATGTCTGCTACTCGTTGTCAAAACAGATTTGGCGAAATGAGTTCGAATTCCCATTGCTGTTCTTTGGAAGAAAGCCCGAGTCATCATCTTATCCTATCATCAGTCATGTTAAGAAAGGCTTTAAAAATCCAAATCAAAAACACAGAACTGAAAAAAATAGACCACTTCATCTATGTACGACAATAAATCTCAATGAAATAACCAATAGAGGAAAAAATTAAGAGAACAATTACTCCAAGATGGCAAACTTTTGGGTAGAACGAGTAAATCCTTATAGAACAAGAAAATTCCATTTTTTTTCATGTGGTCTTTGCAGAAATAGTGGACAACCGATGGGCATCACGACTCACAACATGAATCCCCAGAGATCATATGTTAAACTGTGATCGACAAAATATAAAAGGGTGTCATAAGATAGAAAAGTTCAGAAATTATCGTCTCCGTGACGCCCCTGACAGGAAGGTCTGGCAAATCCAACGATAGACGCTAAAAAGTTGCTTATACCGCTGCTGATGTTGATGAGTAAGTGGGGAATCTGCTTTCCAGTAATTACCTTGCCCAACCAGATAACTAAAACACCAACAGCCTTGTCCTTTGTTGCTCGTGAGTATCATCACCATTATCATTAGTACTACAATCATTGAATTTTGATTACGTTACTACGTATGCATACATGCCCATTTTGGGTTAAAACATATTCCCTGCCAAGATTTTTATTAATTTGTAATAGAAAAAAAATGAGCGTTCCAAAAATTTCTGAAGGATGATTTGTTTTAGAAAAGAAACACTGCTAAACTTATTTCAGTGGAAGACTCGATTGTTCCAAATGGTATATATGAGATATTTCTAAATGCGTAATCGTTACTTTGAAGTGGATGAGTCCAATGTTGCTGACAGAATATCAAAAAAAAAATCTCACGGTTCATAACATATGTAGATCTATTTGTTCATGGAACTATATTTTTTCGTTGAGTGATTCGTCAATGGCGTGCATTGAAAGTGAACATGAGAAAGACAATGAAAGAAGATACTGGAAGAATCCACACTCTTCAAAATTTACCTGACCCGACCTGGGTTCATTGTGACGGTTATGTTTCTCCTCATTCCTGATGGACAGATCTTTTGGAGTAAAAAAAACAAAACCGTTTCTTCCTAATCTTTCTCTTCCGAATTTTTCCATTGCAACAATCACCCCTCTCCTTTTTTTTCGTTCTGATTGTTTCCTCCTCTTCCTGTCTTCACTTGATCTGATCCTTCAATCTTCCGAGAATCGTTTGCAAAAAGAGGAACACATCAAAACTTTTCAATTCCCTTCTTGAGTGATACGATGCATTCTCTAAACGTGACGGCTTTTGAATTCAATAGTTTTCATCTATAACAATGCATCAAGCAAAACTCTGTTCTCTCCCCCAGGGCCTGATATTCCACCTGCAGCAGATTTTTCGTAGTTTGATATCTACACGAGAGAGTGAACACGGACAGGGCATCATATTCGAATGAATACCATTTCAATATCATCCAATCTTCCGTTGCTACCACTAAAATACGCAGGGTGTGGTTACTGATAACACATAAGTAAAAAAAAAAATAGTCAACTTCTCCCAATTGTTTTAATATTTTCCTTTATTTCCCATTTTTTATCCATGTATATACTCTTCTCTGGTCTCGTACCGTATTAAGCTAAGCTCAGTGGATATCAATAAAAATGAGATTGTTTGAATAGTTTCTCGCTATATGGGATAATTTGACGATGAAGAAGATAATGTGATGCCGATGAAGGTGTTACCCATTACCTACAATGACATAACCCATTTATATTTCTAATTTTATGAAAGTTTGTAAATGCAAGAAGCTTGAAAACATGCTAGTCTTAGTGGAAAAATAAAATAACATAAAATTCTGCGTTGACTTGATTTTTCAGCTGCTGCTAAGCTTTGTTGTGAGTATACCAAACAAGACAGTAAATCATACAATGAGAAATTGAATAATTAAGAATCAAAACGCCATGGAAAGCGTAATGCAGTTTTGTAACGGGCAGAGAAGATACAATCTGCTACACCAAGCATCATTGTCGGTCCCATCCCTCAAAGACCTTCTGCCCTCCAGGCAAGCCCATTTATCCACTTAGGAGAAGGAAACTCTGACATAAAACCTTCGACCCAAGGAGCCCTCCGTAGTTAGTATCGTTTTTACTGCTTTGTGATGCAACTAAAACAATTATTTAATGGGTGAAGGCAGTAATAATCACACCACATCCAACCATAAGAATCTTTTTCCTCTTTGCTTCTGTGGACTTTTGAGGCAAATGTACGTCTATATGCTCAATGATCCAACTTGCTCTGAAGAAAAAGTGACGCATTTTTTACTCAAGTCGAGATTTAGACTGAAAGCGTATCACAATACATCAGCATATTTGGAGTTGGTTGCAGGTTCAGACGTAGGTGAATATCATATCAATCAAACTTAGATGGTAGAGCCTGCTGTTGCTAAGGAACTCAGATCAATATTTATTGCTTACCACGCCAAAATAAGTTTCTTTGTCGGCTTTGAACGGCTATCTTATGATTTTCTGATACGTATTAAAAGTAGTCAATTGATGATACATCAATTATAATTAATTATCAAATAACATCATGAACCTAAAAGATAGGTTTCCATTCAGTCATTGTAGCGTTTGTGATGGAGCTACCGGGGTCGGAAAGAAGGATGTTTGTTTGGGGGTTAGGGGTATGTGTCGAACTTTGGATGGTCACTTTGGGACTTATTTACCAAGCGTTGGTTCAATAATGAATCAACACTCAGTGTGTACGGGAGAGCAGACTTGTTAATGGCGACGAGAAGGCGTACAATAGTAAATTAACAGCCTTGGAACAAAGACAAAAGGATGTAACTTCCTTTCTCCCATCAGGATATTAGCAAAGGCTCTTTCGCACAAATACTTCGGAAAAAAAAAACAAAAAGCAAACGTTTCACTCTCTCGCCTTCAGAGACGCATATATTTCTTTGTTCTTCTTTCATGTTACCGCTAGCTTAGGTGATAATACGTAAAAAAATCTCAGGTGAATATGGAGGATACTGCAAGACTTAGTATGCGATTTCCGTGAACCTAGTTTGGTTATAACTGTCAATAATTCTTCACCGTTAAAGACAGGTTTCGCAATGAACGTAGTAGATCATTGGTATGTATATTTCTAGACCTAAACCTATGGAACCAACACTAGGCTGTTGGCATCGGAGAAAAGTTCACTTGAAATTCTTTATTGGCGTTTTCAGCTGCAATATGAATTAATTCGGATTTGAATGCGAAATTTCGTCCAATATCTCCAGTAATCACCATTATTGGATTCACAAATTTCCAATAATAACGGATAATCTGTTTATCTAAATTAATCTGCCACAAATGCAACTGTATTAGTAAACATTCCATTTTTAGCATCATACTCAACGACATGAGAAAAAACGACAATCTGTGTATACCAACCTAATGTGGTAAACTGAATAGTCTACAGCTAATGTTGACTGGGGCGTATTTTGTCGTTATATATATATATATATATATATATATATATATATATATATATATATATGTGTGTGTGTGTGTATATATATATATATATATATATATATATATATATGAATAGTGTAGCAAACATAACATAATGGATTTCTTCTGTTTGAAATTTTCGGTTGATATGAAACGAGAGGAGAATGAAGACGCCATTCTAATGATTGCTTTTAACACAAAATGGTGCACAAATTTGCTGTTTGGTTCCAGTGTACTTGTCTAAATAGAGTTTCCAGTGTCCAAATGCGATATTTCTTTTATTTTCTTATATACATAAATCTGGATTCATTTGCAAAACAATGTAGACTTGCTGATAAAAAATACGCAAGTAGGGAAAAAGTTCTGTTTTCTCCTTTCTGGAAATATTATCTGATAGGATTTCAGGTTACGAAATAGGAAAAGGATAAAAAAAATAAAGTCCACGAAAACTGCTGCAGTAAAAGAAGAAGAAGAAGAAGAAGAAGAAGAAGAAGAAGAAGAAGAAGAAGAAGAAGAAGAAGAAGAAGAAGAAGAAGAAGAAGAAGAAGAAGAAAAAAGAAGAAGAAGAAGAAAGATTGAATTAATGAGAGGGAAATATATATATACATATATCAGTAAGTTTTTGTTCTTTCAACGATCAGTATACCGTCATCACATGAACTCTACCTTTCTATTAAACTCCACAGTTTTCAGCAACACCAAATATTCCATTATACAACGACTCAGCTTAACATACCATCATCAAAATATCTGTGGTCTGGATACGCTAAAAAAAACAATGGTGCGTTTTCGAACTAGTATATCTTTCTAGGTAGGCTTGACTTTGAGATAGCAGAGCAAGGACAAACTCATATGCACTTATTCCTATTCCACTTTAAAAACTATATATATATATATATATATATATATATATATATATATATATATATGAGCTGGTTCGCTTGTGTGTGCCTGTGCCTGTGAAAGTATGTGTGTGAGTATGTGCTGTGTGTTCTGTGTACGTATGAATATTAAATGGAGTAGACTTGGATTTAGGTATTAGACATCTATGCATTATTGATTAAATGATTTGACACAGGGAGGTTGAGATAAGTTGTAATATACAACAACACAAACCAGTGATTCTGTTAAATGATGGCTGAAGAAGACCTTTGACATGATTTAACATGATTTTTTGCAGTTTCCTTTGTTAAGGTATTCTTTGCAGAAGAAACAATCTTTTAAGACATTTATCATCGGAATAGATCAATGCGTTGCTCTGAAAGCATTTTCCTTTTATTCAATGATGAAGAGAAACTATAGTATCGCCCGTAAATGGGTACACCCTTGCAACTTCTATTTCAAAGAAAGTTATTTTTCTCCTAAATCCACCCTGAGGGGATTCCTACTCCTGTTGAAACATCACACAACCAAAACAGATATCATCAGCTGTCATCTATGCCCAAATCTGCAGCATTGAATCTCTGTTGCCGTCCAAAAACGAGTACATAGTACGAAACAGGTTCATTTATGATCAGTGTTTGTTGTCTACTGCTTTTATTTCCTATTACTTGCCAGTTGTCTTTCGACAATGACTTCACTAGATCTGCTCAAGCAGACACCTAAATGTTCTCCCCCTTCAACGGTATGAATTTTTACAAATCGGTCTTGTTGTGTGATTGTCCGTCTAATATTCAATGTAATAATGTAACTTTGAGTATACAACAGGTTGATTCAAGTATGCTGTCTATTGGTGTTTAATTTTTACACTTATTTCCCTGCATAAATTTCAAATGGGTTTGCTTGTGTCTTGATATAAGTTACAGTTTTCCTATTTGAGCTTGACGGCATCCAGCGTGTTTAGTATCGTCATGGCGAGGCGAACAAGGAAAAATTATTTGCTATTGGAATAAGACATGACGCCTTCACTTTGGGAAAGTTTAATTGGGTTCTACCATGACTGATTTTCGTAAAACTCTGCTACATAAAATTTTGTGCTCACTTCTTCAAGGTGAGAGCGATCAAATTAGCGTAGAGAAAATCAGAGAAAAAAGGATATAACTAATATGAGGCAACGCTTGAATTCCGCCATCTTATGGGTATTGTTGGCCAAATCGATGGGATATGTTGTACACGTTGAAATCTTTTGAGTGGTAACTTCTTCATTTCTGATTATGCTGCTTATTTAATAGTAGTGAAAGTAACAGTTGGAATGCAAAATGACCTGAGCATTGCGATATAATACAAGATGAAGGATGAAGCAGTCTAAAATTATAGAGAACTTGTTTCTTTTGATAACAATGCAGGCAAAACCAAAGTCTTCAACTGGAACCGAACACTGACGATTAGCAACGGTGGAAACTACTGACGAGATTAAAGCATTAGTTTACAAATATTTACATCATCAAGAATTGAGATTACTCACTCGTGGTCCTGAAAATTGTGTAGAATGAATGAGGAAAATTTTAAAGTCAATATTCCATTAGAGTGGATATATTGTTAAAGTAATAAAAGAAAACAAAAAAAACTTTAAAATTCAAATCTGTGACACCCAATGGGTATCGGACTTGGTGCTCGGCAGTAATGATTTGCAAGTTAGATTGCCAGCCGTTACTAAATGGCAAAGCGCCTAGATCTGCAGGATTTGATGCCAGTGCGCATGTGTGAATATTCATGTGTGTGTGTGTGTGTGTGTGTGTGTGTGTGTGTGTTTGTAGGAGAGGGTCTGAGAGAGAGAGAGAGAAAGAAAGAGAGAGAGAGAAAGAAAGAGAGAGAGAGAGGCAGGCAGACAGACAACCTATTGGGCCACTTGATATTTAACATTATGAAATTTCAGGTTCGTGAAGATAGATGAACTTATCTTCTCTCGTTTTTTTTTTCTTTTTAAAAAGAGAACATTTTTCTTCGAGCTGCCACTGGAAGATTTCAGGCCAAATAAATTGTCTGGTGCCCGCTTTAATTTCCTATGTTCTTTCTGACATAACTCAACCAATGTTTAAAAATAATATATACCAGTGGTGTTAAGTTTCTAGACGAACCCCCCAGCTAATGGTAAGTACTTTACGCAGCAGTAGGTGTTAAGATAATGCTATGCTCCCTTGCAAGGATCACACATTTGTAATGTATCAGCTGTTTTTTTAATATTTTTATTCAATTAAACAACACTTCTGATTAAACCTTGCAATGACTAAGTTGCTGTTTTTTCTTTGTCCTGATAAAGATTGTCGGATATTTGAACGTGATACTTGTGAGTTATTATCTTTCGGTATATGGAATATCAGGATTCCTGCTAAAATCGTATGCATCCGATAAAACTAGATTCCTAATGTGATCTCTCTCTATTCTTGGAAGTGCTTACCGTATTTTCATGGAAATCGTCAGTATAGCTGACGAATCAGCAATGGGAAGAAAATATTAAGAAAGCAGTCTTTTGTATGGTCGAGAAATCAACGAGTTGGACATGCGGTCGCTTATGTTTGGGCAAATGGCAAATGAAACAGCTATATGCACATATGTACACGTTTGCACTCACACACACGTGCTTGCATACACATACAAACACGCAAGCACTCATACACAAACACACACACACACATATATATATATATATATATATATATATACACATATACATATATATATATAAATAGTAGAATGTGGATTAGCTACACAAACTAGCTCATGTTTCTGCCCTCTCCAGGCCTAATCAGGCGAATCTGATTTCTTGTAGCGAATCCACATTTTACTATTTATTACCAGCTCTACTCTAAAACAACTTAACTTCATGAGTAAAATGTTGTATGTATAGAGCACTCTATAAAATAAATCCATTTCATTTCAGAAAAGGTTTTATATTATTGATTTACTATCATATTATGTTATAATGATAGCCTGATTTATACTACATGTACCGTATATATATATATATATATATATATATATATATATATATATATATATATATATATATATATATTAGTTGCAACAACTGTTATTGCTGGCAAAGTCCTTTCCTATCTCCTATGACGAGCGAAATTGTGCTAAATTCTACAATATCTTGCTGATGAACTTTTCTATATTGTCCGTCCATCGTGCTCCAGGTATTTTGATACTGCATTTAAAGTCCACCAGGCACTAATTGGTTAGCCTTTATTTCAAACTACTGTTTTTTCTTCTTGCTATGTGCTCGGTCAATCTCTATTTCTAAGATTTTATTAAATACTCGCTATCGTAGATCCTGGTCAGCTCTTCGATCCATGTTGATCCTTCTCTATCACGAAGACCTATCCCTATCATTGCTCTTTCCGTTGCCCTCTTTGCTATTCTGGATTTCCTGCACATCTCTCCCCAACTTTTCCTAATTCTGCTTCCAGCGTCTCATCACAATAACTTGTCATTTATTCATTGTGCGCTCTGTCGTTCGAGCTCGGTTCGAATCTTCCCAAAGTCTGATAGCTTTTACTATCCTCTCCATGTTTTCTTCTATACGTTTATCGAGCTATATTTCTACTAAGTAAGAACGATTAGCCCATTTCAACTCAATGCTTACCTGGACACTTGAAACAACTCCCTTATATATATATATATATATATATATATATATATATATATATATATATATATATATATATACATATACACACACACACACATATATATATATATATATATATATATATATATATATATATATATATAAATCGGGCCTATAATGTCCGTAATGCTTGCTTTCATTTCTGTTCACCTGCTATCCCTATTTCCGCGATTATGATGCATTCAATTGTAAAATGCTCTTAAATATATGATATATAGTATGTTAGTAATGCTTGTCCAAATTGCTGACTACTGACAATCCCCTGATTTTCAATGGATGCCTGAAGTAGAACTGAACATATAGTTGCCCAATCATCTTAGTAACGCTCGCCTTATATCCTGACTACTGGCAATCCATTTTTTTTCCAGTGATTTTCATCCCATAATATGTCGGGTGATGAAACATGCTTAGATTAAAAATTGAAAAATTCGGCGGTCAATCATAGTATTCTCCTCATTGCGATGATTATTTGGCTTGCTAAAATGACTATAGCTATGCGTGGAATCGATGGAGTACAGAACCAATCATTGGGCAACAATAATGTGAAATATTTTGCCGACTCGTATATTAGTTTCAAATGTTGTCAGCGCTAATTTTTCTTCTGAAGTGATTATTTCCTTATTTTGTCCCTCACTACACGAATTTTTTGCGTCATTGTAATAGATAAAATGAAAAAAAAACATTGAAGTATTCGTAAAACCAACCTAACCAACGATAGCACAGGTTACATAAACAACAGCAAAATAATTTACGCAAATTCGAAAACTAAAATAATTTCTGAGAAGTTACTTCGTTTTGTGACATCATCTAGGTTTGAAATGAACTATATGCAACATGAAAGTTTTAAACTCGCTCACTGATCTTTGCCAAATCATGCTATCTTCGACACAATACTATATTCCTTGAACATATAAATACCGGAGAACGTACTAGCTAGTCAGTCCAAGAATTGCAAGTTTTCAATTGATTTCCAAATTTGCCAGGATATGTCCGGTAATAGTTATTCGTGTGTGCAAAATAATCACACCTGCACTTCTCACGAATAGTTTTTCAACTATCCCAGTATCGTTGCCCCTCCTCGGTTATCTGTCATCCGTCTATCAAGGAAATATATTCGTGGTTCGAGAACGGGGAGCTAGTATCAAGCAGTCCGACCTCGATTCGTATAAGAACACATACCACTGAGCCTTGTCATGTCTGAGGCAAGCACGATAAAGTTTACTCAAATTAGATGCTTGTTTGTTCGCTTAGAGGAGACACGTCGAAGTGTCTTGGCACAAATGGATGTTAAGATCAAGCCGTGAGCGCGTAGAATGGGGAAATAAGGAAAATGAAAAAAGGTGAGGGGGGAGGCAACAAGAACTAAACGGATGGAATTGAAAGTAAAAAGGGCGGTCGAAACAGGTGAGCTTTTAATGTCAGCTGCTCCAGTTTGGAAATGTCAGGGACGCCCGGTTGTGACGTGCTGTGCATGTCAGTAGTGAACGGTGAACAGACAAGCTGACGTATGTACTGAATGTACATGCAATGAACACTTCCGAGACCAGTGATGCGTTTTATAAAACGGGTTGCAGGAGGGTGAAAGATGTTGGGCAGCGGAAACTCGAAGCGGCAAAACAGCACACATTAGACTTCTGAAGTGGATAAGTATTGAAGGTGGAACATCGATGGAATATTTCATAGAAATATGTGGCTGGTGATCATCAGAAGTACTGATTCCTCGACGAAAAAAAAACTTCTGTGACTCATCTCTGAGGCGATCGATCTAGCTGTCTGTAATCATTGTGCACTCGCCGGATACAATAATACAGATATCTCTCCCCCCTCCCTCTCTCTCTCTCTTTCTCTCTCTTTCTCTCAGTACATATATATAAATATATATATATATATATATATATATATATATATATATATATATATATATATATATATATATATATATATATACGGTGCACCTGAAAATCTGTTGACTATGCAAATCAAGTTAATATTTGATACAAAATACAATCTCTTATCAATTCTGAAACGTGTATTGTTCTGGTTAAAGTTATATTGTCACAAATTGCATCAAAATAACCGGTGGGAATTTATACATGTATTTTTTTTTTTTTTTTCAGAGGACATTATCATAATGAATTGTATTTGGATGTTATTCCATACCACACATCATTTGATTCTGTTGAAACTGAGTTTACTTACATAAACGACCCAAACAACGAATTTGATAATATTACAAATAACGAATCTAATATATATATATATATATATATGTGTGTGTGTGTGTGTGTGTGTGTGTGTATGTGTGTATTGCCTAATATGGCAGCATATTTTCATCAATACATCGTTTATTGAAGATTGTGTATGAAGACTGTATTTTATTATTTTTTTTACTAATTATTTCTCGTTTTTGTACAAGTGAACGTATCAAAGTGTATAACTAATTTCCAAAATATCGAGCGATTTCGGCGGTATTGCTTGCCTCCATCAGTATCAGAGTGGAGTTGTATTGTTCAATCTCATGGTAGTTGTATCTTGTTTGATGTTATTTACTGTAAAATTTTACTGTCCAATTTAGTGTTTTTAGTTTGCTGCTTGTCGGTTGCTATCAGTATTCCAGTGACGTTATTCTGTTGTGTGTGAGGACATTCTGTTTCTGTTCGGAACAGTTTCTCAATTATCAAGTGTATTCAATCAATTAAACAAATGATTAAATAAATATTCCATCATCATCATCATCATCATCATCATCAGTCTTTTAACGTCAGTCGTCTGACATAGGCTTTCCCAAGAATCTGTCACATTTCTCTATCCTGGTTGTCGCAGTGCCAATATTTTCTGAATTTGTCTAGTTCATCTCTCTATCTTGTATTTTGTCGACCTCAGTTTTGCATGAGGTCTTTGAGGATCAATGTTATGAGTGGTGATGGTTATGTTTCTTTCTTTTTAGGATTATTGGGATCGTCTTGTTAAGCTTGCTCTGTCGATGGGCTGCCAACCTAAGGTGATTCTCAGCTTGTTAAATATCCAATATTCAATAAACTCACTAATCATTCAATTTATCTATGATATCAGTACATTGACTAAGAAAAAATCTCAAGTATGGGACTTTTTGAATTTATTATAAAAAGAAAACATTACCTAATCTCTATGAGGGAAGTACATCATAGTTAGCAATTTCCCTTAAAAGAGATAAACAGTTTCAATTCACTTTCGATGCTCTAAGAAAAATAACAGTTTCTGCTTGTTTTTTCCTGAGAAGAAAATTTTTCCCTTCACTTCGGGACCGAGAAAAAAAACCCCTCCCTTTTTTGACCCCTGAAAAGGATGATGAAGTTCCTCCTCACTTTTGAAACATCAAAGACGAAAAATAAGAGTTTGCTCTCACTTATGATACTAAAAAGGTTTTTTTAAAAAGTTTCCTTAAAATTTTTACCCCTATAAATGATTTTTGACCCTTAAAAGGAAAGATAATTTTTCTCCTTTTTTTAACCCCAACAGAATAGAAGAAATTCCTTCACTTTTGTCCACTGAAAGGGCAAAACTGCCTTAATAGTACACATACCCCACCTTTATAAAATAGATAGACATAGATAAATAGATAGACATAGATAAATTGAAATGATAATGGAAGTAATACACATCCTCATATAAGCGACATTAAATAATGTCTAAATATTCAGTTGCAGTTAGAGAAAATGGAGTAAAAATCCTGCTCGCAAAATAACCAAAGTGGGCTGGATGTCTTTCAAATACATACACATGTTCTCTAATCACTATCCGAGATCTTAAAGACAACTTTTTCATTGTAGATTGCTCGAGAGATTATCCATTCAAACAGAGTTTATATTTTCCACCAGCAGAATAGATCGATGATTATCGTTTGTTTAAAAAAGAATTTTAAATGCAAAAAGCATGTTTGCGTGGTACTATTTAATGAATCCAAGATGGCGTCTCAGTAAGCTCGAGGGTACTTCAAACTAAGACATGAGAGATCTATGTTCAAATTTAATTGATTCTCTCTGATAATAACAAAAGTGAGCAGAATTTACATACTTGTGGCATGTATGTCATGTTTTATGCCTCCTACAGATGTTTAGTAATAGTACTTATGCGAAGAATCTCAAAAGCTATCAAAAATCAAATGACTGTATACAAATGCACTCACGTATATGAGAATCGTCAGTATAAGTATACTGAAGGAGTATAAGATGAAGATGCTTACATCTTATGAAGAGATTAGTCGAGATTACATGAAAGTTAATGTGCAGATTGACTGTAACTTTCAGACTGAAAGGATTTTCATCAACAGAAGAAAAAATTAAGCAATAAAATTACATATATTTTTATTAGGTGTTTCAGAACTCGTTCACTGCAACAAAATATACAAAAAGTCTCTTTCTTTCATTGTTTAGCTTTTAACTATTTCAATATATTCCAAAAATGTGATTCACAGTGCTGTTTTCACTGGGAAGAATTACTATGGAAACTGACGGTTCAAGTAATAGTTGTAAAGAGGGAACGATTGAATTAGGAGAAAGAAACAAAGAAAGAATGAGAAAAAAAAAAGAGGAGAGAAATGAAAGAATGAGCAGATATTGATGTAAAGAAAGAAAATGAAGAACTTCGAGTAATTGGGGAAAAGGAGAGAATAAATGTTGAAGTTTCTTCCCTCTTGCTCAATGAAACATAGCGGAAAGAAAACCCCTTACTGCGATCATCATCCTGTTAGTGTCAGTCATGGAACAGACCATCACCAAGATTTGTGAGGCCTCTCTATCATGGATATCGTGGAGCCAGTATTTTCTGAATTTATCTAGCTCTAAATGTTATCATACTTTCTGTTAGCCACAGTTTCGAATATGATCTCTTCGGATCTACGTTGTGATTTGTGATGTCAAGCGACAGTCTCACGTTCTTGCAACATGTCCAGCCCATCACTATTCGAGTTTTTTAACAGTTTCTCCATTTCAGATTATTGTCTTTTCTCTGATATACTATGCTGTTTTGATCCTTCCATGTGATTTTGAGCATGATTTTCCAATGTACACATTGTATGGTTCTCAGTTTAAAGGTCAACTTTTCGGTTAGGTCCCACATTTCAGCTTCATGGGTGACTATTGGTACACACATGTACATATACATGATTATGGCTTGGTTCTGCTAAAAAGATCTGGGAGTTTTTTTCCACGTCAGTTCATACCCTAAATCGGTGGGTCCTCTACGTGAATAGTCCAAAGGTCTGTGCAATGGAGTTTTCCCGGAATAAATAGGAATTCCCCGTTGGCACATTGCTATACAGTGGAAACTATGTTCTTTAGCATATTCCTTTGAATGTTTTGTTGCAACAGAACATTATTTCCATCAAAAGTTTATTCTTCAACTCCGATCTGTGCTGTTTACAGAATGCTGTACATTCACAGACTGAATTAGGTTGTATTCATTTAACCACAAAAATGCATGACATTCGTTTTGGCTGTTTCTTTTGTGTCGATTTGTTTTCCAGAGGAACGTTAGGTGCTAATATTTCTGTTGTAACAATAATGTTAATCCAGATCCTTACTTTACGTCAGTGGTACAAAAATACGACTTTGAAGTATTCAGATTACTTTTGATGTGAAATGAGCTATTCAAATGATTTTTTACCTTTTCAATTGTGTTCAAAAAAATTTTCTGTGTGTCCAAAAATGTGATTTCGGACGGTCGTACGTTAGACGAAGATTGAGTTTACAGTCACGTATAAGAGTGCCATCGTGGATAGAAACCCCCAAACCAATGTTCCTCCCAAAAACTGACCCTTATTCAAATGTATCAGAGGCGTTGTTGATCCAAAGCACAAATGATTCATCAGGAAATTTTTTAGTGCTTTTTTTTTTTACAGGTAACATATCACAATCATTTTACAGGTTTACAGTTAGGTTTCTCATTTCTTTCATTTGCAATCGACGAGACAAATGTTTCCGATCCCCTTCATAAAGTGTTATGAGAACTATAGACATTAATACAATTAATTTTACCAGTAATCTTACTGTGACAGAACTTAGAGATAAATAAGATTCCTGACGCTTCCTAAATATTGCAAAATAAAATTTAAGACGTTTACTATTGAAAGGAAATCATCAAAATGAATAGTTTATTATTTTTATATAAAAACCTGATAATATATATATATATGTGTGTGTGTGTGTGTGTGTGTGTGTGTGTGTGTGTGTGTGCATAATTAGGTGTTTGTGCGTGCGTGTGGTTGTGTATATGTGTGTGTATATGTGTGCGTTGTATATAAGAGAACATTCCAGTCTTTCAAATAAATTTATAATACTAACTTGTTCCGCTTCTTGGCATTGTGAGAGCAGCAATTTCAAATGAAACAATGCTGAAATGTTCATTTATTTCAAAATAGTTAAATTCAGAATTGTGAAGCATGTTAGTACAATAAATTTAATTTAGATACAACTTTTCCCCCTGAATATCAACTAAATACGTATCGTCAGATATATCGTATCCATTATATATATATATATATATATATATATATATATATATATATATATATATATATATATATATATATATATATATTTATATATATTTATATATATATATTTAGTTAGTGATTATTAGCTCGGATGATCGTAAATATCTGACATCTGGCCATACAGCTGAACTCTGAGTAATAAACTGTCTGTAAGGATAAATTGACTCAAAGATCACCATGGATAGATGCTGATCTCCGAAGTCACTAAAGGTTATGATACGTCTTTTTAGGGACACAGCTGCTATTTGAAAATAAAAAGCATAAAAGGGGATATTTCGTGTGACAACACATAAATTGTAACGCTCCTAAGTTTAGATATAAATATTTAAAAAAAAACATCAATTCAGATGCCGGTATCAAAGCAATATATAGCAGGAAACTGGATGGCTAGTTTCGCTTTGCACTAATTACTCTGGGAAAGGCATGAATATGACTGAATTGATTTTGAAAAAATTCTCTTCCGACAAAAACTCACTTACAGTAACCATGTAAATTGGTACAACATTTTGAGAAAAGGGCTTTCTCCGAAATTGATTTACAAGAATAAAATTTCGTTTTATGTCTGATATTTGTTTATTTATGTCCAGGAATCGACACAGACTTTGTTCAAATTTGTTCATTTTGTGATAAAAGCGTAAAAACTTGTCATAGTGATGATATAAGGTGTACCGCACAATTTCTGATATGAAGCCTCCCAGAAACTAAATTTCCTTATATATAGTTGCTAGGCAATATTTCCAACCTAGCAATCCTATAAATATGTCACAATAAAACACAAATTTTTGAATCCACTCCAGAATTTGATAACTCGTTCTTTTTATCTTGTAGCCCACTTCTCTTCGAAGTTAAATTAGAATACATTGATCAATTTTTGAGATATGGTGTGGAAAGAAATTGTGGTGCCCTAAATGTCGGTACGCTCTTTTTTTTTTTTTTTTGCTGGTTTCTATATTCGCTCTTGGCTCTTGATACGACATCTCATAAAGTCTTCAATTAATTTGTATGGATCCAAGACATTTTTATATGTCATTCCATAAAATATCTCCAACATTTCTCAAAGAATTCCGATGAAATATTATGGAAGGTGACCCCCAGGGTGATGGAGAAGTAATCATATTCTGGGTCGGATTCATAAATTTATCACTATTATGTGTACTGGTGTATTATAATATCCATAACTCATAATGTATGCCTGTAATAAGGCCTTTGTGTGCCATCTTGAAAATCATAACTTCACAGAGTTCAGACTACGATGGACTTTTAGTTTGTGACTGAGCACACCTGATACTACAAAAATACGTTCGAGAAACTTTGGTTATGAAAGTTTATAAGAACTTTAAGTTCATGCTTTATTAACAAAGTGAGCACTTTTTGCAACCATTACCTGGACTATATATGCTTTTGCAATTCTTTATTACGATGCACAAGAACTAAAAGCTTTCTCAATTGCTTGTAAGCCACAATTTTCATAGAAATAACACTTTTTGACCAGTTTGGTATTGTCAGCATATTTTAGAGCAAATAGTACAAGGTATAGTGGATTCATATAACTGCATCGACATTATATATATATATATATATATATATATATATATATATATATATATATATATATGTGTGTGTGTCTGTGTCTGTGTCTGTGTCTCCGTGTGTCTGTGTGTGTTCCCCTTTCTGGCTCTTACCCATTATAATTACATACATCTGAGATGCGGAAAGAGATGTTTTTCTTACTGAACAGCCCCTTCTTGTAATATCCGATTCATCTGTCTCTGGTGAAAGCCGAAAATAGGTCCTTCTGAAAGATATCAATTGACCTTTTCTCATCGTTCACGCCTGGCTGTTTCCTTGTATTCTTTGAGTGGGGCTATATTTCTCGACTTTTTCAATTATACATATCTGTTCTCTTGTTAAATAAAAGGATAAATTATTGCTTATTTCTCTATCCAATATGATTCTATCAGAACAATAACCTGTTCGTGCGAAACTCAATCACTCAATATTCAATCACGATATATATATATATATATATATATATATATATATATATATATATATATGGTGCGTTCATGGAGTTCCTACACTGAAAGTAGTCTTTTTGGGCGAATAAGACCTTAAGAATGATCAGTTCACACATAGTACCATTATATATATATGTATATATATATATATATATATATATATATATATATATATATATATATATATATATATTGGAGTATGTAATTTGCATCGAAAATTTTATGAACGCTCAAATATCCTGATTGTAGGTTAGTCTAATAGATTGGAAGCACATAATTGAAAGAAATGAAAATCGATTGTCCCTGCTGGAGTTCGAATTTGGTCCTTGGATTCCATCTTCTCTGCCCATAACTATTCAGCCATGGTTCTGATAGAATCTTTCAAATCGAGGCAGAAAAATATAGTTTCCATCGGGAGAGACTTTGGAGTTAAGCACCTCTTATACTTTGTCATGTTATCTTTATGGACATTCTTTTAGCTCTAACGGTGCATATTTTGTGCAGCTATGAAACTTATACACGATAACACACTGACAAACGAAATATTCACTGTCTTTATGGTAATATATATATATATATATATATATATATATATATATATATACACACACATACATATATATGTCTATGTATATGTGTGTTTGTGTGTGTGTGTATGTGTATGTGTGTGTGTTGTTGTGTATGTGTTGTTGTGTGTGTGTTGTTGTGTGTCTGCATGTTTACCTCTGGGAATGTTTGTACAAAGTAATATTCTGTAATGCTATTAAAAATCTCTCGTTATTTGCTCTCTCCATCTATTCATTAATACGTTTCTGATTATGTTTAGTTTACAATCTGTTTTCCACTCACTCAAGCACGCGGTTAAAGCAGTATATAGTATACTCTTGTAGCCTCTCAATTCAGTTCCGTCTGTGAATGGAATATTTGCTTTTTATCATAACTTTTTCTCGTCTAATTGGAATTAAACAAATCTCAAATACGAGGATGCAAAAAGTAAATGCAGTCTCTTGAATGGGCTTAGATAAGCAGACATGAATAAAGAGAAAAAAACTGAAATAAACAAGGCGTTAAAAAGAAAAACTACTGAAGTAAAAGTCTTCAAATCGGTGAAAAGACATCATATGAACATAGCGAAGACCAATTACTGGATAACATAAACACATCTGAGCAACAACAAGCTAGTGATAACAACACAATGTTGAACGCAGAATGAATGGGTGAATAAACCGAAAAATATATAGTTAACCAAGAAATATTTGATAAAAACAATAGTGGATTTTGAAACTTCATAACATTTTCAAAAATCAGTTTTTCATCTTTTATATTATCTCTATATAGCAGCAGCAGCAACCGTTGGAAATGCACTGCCGGATAAAGGACTTCCCTGTCCCTTCCACGACAACCGTGATCGCATTAATATATGTCTTAACGTCTCAACTTTCTTTATCTTGTGCCTGGCTTTTCCTTGCTGCGATCATCGTCCCTCGAGCACAAATTGACGAGCATTTCTCTAGATATGTTGTCCCTGGTCCATCCCCATTTCGTCGCTTAAATACTTGTACGATATCCTTCACCCTGATTCCCCCCGCGGATCTGTGTTGATCTTTTTCCATCATTAAGAGTTATTTCTCTCATGGCTCTTTCGAGTTCCCTCTGTGCTATTCTGGATTTGTTCCCGAGTTGTTTCCTGGTTTACACGTCTTACGTCAGAGCTGGTATTATGCATCAATTGTATAGTTATGTTTCAAGCATATCAACAGTTTGCTGTTCGGTATGTCTCTATTTATACAATGTGTTTTCCAGTCGATCGTTATGCTCTGTCTTATTTTATTTCCCTAGGTGTTATACAGTTGTATCGCCTGATAAACTTCTTTTAAAACTACATCCTCTAGTCTTATGCCCTTTTCCGAGACTTCATCATTTGACATTCATCCATTCTTTTCTCTGTTCATCTCTAAGTCCATTCTATCTTTCTTAATATAGATCACTTAAGATGTTTTGTACAACTTCAATTTCTAGAATAGATGCAACGTCATCACAAAACTGTATATTTTTCAAATGTTCTCCGTCTATGTTTACTCCCTCATTACCCCAGTCCGTTTGCTAAAATGCTCGAGACTTTTATGCTTTATATTGAATCAAATGTGATTTCTACGTAAGCCAAACAAGCTAGTTTGCTGTATTTTGATGTCCTCTTGATTAGTTAATTTAACATGTTTATGCACCCTACTGTTTGGATTTCCTTCCATGGATTTTGATAATCTATTTCTCCGTTGTTGCGTAAATAGTTTGGAAATGTTAGTTTGTAGAGGGACCGAATCGCAATAGCCAAGGTCTTCATCAAACCCTTTTATTCTATAGTTGAACCATTATTCCTATCTGGGGCACTTTGTATGTACATTTACACCTTCATAATCTTTGCCCGAGAAAAGATCCATAAGTATAACACAAGAAAGAAAACAATATTGCAAAAAAAATAAAGATTTCATTAAATTGAATGAAGGGGTAAATGGTAAAAAATTGTATCCCTTAGATTTGAAACTAAAGGACCTGCTCTCCCCAGAGATGATCATATTCTCGCTCGCTACTTTTTATTTTGTTTTTTTTTTACCTTCTATTCTGACACCCGATCATTAAATAAAATTATATTACAAGATTTTCCTAGTCTCCAATCAAATGCGTTTAAAATTTTTAATAGGGGTAGAAAATTGATTTATTAAGTAGAACGTCATATTTTCGTAGAAGACACAAGCTATTTAGAACACTGTTAAAGACCTCTGCTGGAAACAGCCAGGTATTTCGAATATCACTGGTTTCTGTTCTTCTGAATATTAGTTAATAGTTGGAACTGGTTTCTTAAAAATATCTCAAACAATAAGGATGCCGTTCTTTTCTAGTATAGTTTGTTTTCGACATATTTTCGTGCAAAGAGATATTCCGCTGAATAAGATGAAACTCAATTATCTAGTGCTACTATATCAAGATTGATTTGAAACAAAATGAGTAACAATGCAGAGCTTTGATGTTTTTGCTCAGCAACTTAAAAATATCATTTGCAGACACAGCAGTTTCGAGAGAAGGTTCTCAATGTGCAATTACTGATATGATTTAATATTTTTTCTGTCTAACTAGATCCCAATTACACAGTTACACTGTACTTGCAATTGTATAGATTCTGCGAGCTGTTACAAATTCAAAACAATTGACTTGAACTTGAGAAGAGCTGCCAACTTTTTTACGCGTGATCTATATTCGCAGCCCACCTAACATTTCAGTCGCAGCCTGTTACCCTTTGGGAATTTCTAACTGAATCTTTTATCATTCCATAGGGTTACCAACTACGACAAACACGTGAAGGACCTTGGAAACTACAACAGCTGAAACAAATTGACTAAAATAATCTCGATAAAGATGCAGTGTGTAATAATTTTGTAATATTAGAAATTTACACGGAAATTCATTTTTAATTATTTCATTTGTTGCCATTTGCAGTGATATGTGTCAAATAATGACTGTTTCTCAACCATTTGAATATATGTCTTTGGACGATTCTCAGATGAAGATTAGCAATGCTGAAATTTACACGTTTGCCTGAACGAGCGATCACATGATTTTGATGAGATTGCAGTCTTGTTCAAAATGTCCATTTTCTATTCACATGCAAAAACATAAAAAAATGGCTGTTTTTGAAAGCTAAAAAAACTCAAAAACCTATACTATAACATCTACCTAGGAAATCAACAGAAGTTCTTGAAAATATTCAAAAGAAGAAGGAGAATGAATACAGCAAAGAATTTGGCTAGAAGTTTGCAAGCTTTCAGTAGAGCAAGCTAGACTTCCAAGAACAAAAAACGACTGATCCTAAAAAGAGGGCTATACAACGTAAGTGTCGATAGTGACCTTTGGAGCTGAAACATGGAACCTAACCAAAAGATAGGTCCTCATACTGAGAAGCATGCAACGTGCACAAGAGAAAATTATGCCCATGGAGAGATCGTGAGACAAGAAAAGGAGAAAAAGACAAGAGTACGGGATAGACGAACAAAAAAAGGTCAAATAAGTTTGGCCCTATCATGTTGCAAGAATGTTCGGCAACTACTGAACATCACAACTCACAACGTATATCCCCAGAGATCATATGCAAAATGCTGGCAGGCAGAAAGTAATATGGCGTGAAAAGCCAGATAAATCCGGAAAGTACTGGTTTTGCGATGCCCACGAGGTCTAGTGAATCTTGGGGATAGTTCATGTCCAACAACAAATGCTGAAAAGCTGCTGCTGCTACTGATGATGATGATGATGATGATGATGATGATGATGATGATGATGATGATGATTCATTTTAGGGGGTTTCTCTGAAATAAAGCATTGTTACTCCATTGATTACCAAAACTCTTTTTGAACTTAAGAAGTTGGCAGTCTCCCAGCTGCATGCTATTGTGTACAAGATTAGACATTCGTTTGCGTCAGACTTTTAAGCAAATAACTTTCAAACGGATACCAGTACGGAATAGTCTCATCAAACTCCAAACTTTTAATTGTAACAGTAACTTCAATTTGGAATGTGAATAAAAGCACTTTAGTTTGAAAATAGTTGGGCATAGACGTAAATCTGCTTAACTCAACAGACAAGATATTTGGTATGAAACAAAAGGGCTCCACATGCTATGTAAATATATTCAATAAAATATCATCAGTGGACGACGGTTAGTTTCTACTTTTCTTTTCCCTACCATTTTCTTCTTTTGTGTTGGAGAACATGTTTTCCCACCAAAGGCCAAGCAATTTGGTAGCCTTTTCTATTTTACTCGATGTTGCCGGTCTAT
This sequence comes from Thysanoteuthis rhombus, assembly GCA_963457665.1. NCBI lineage: Eukaryota > Metazoa > Mollusca > Cephalopoda > Oegopsida > Thysanoteuthidae > Thysanoteuthis > Thysanoteuthis major. Next base: position 33,688,484 of record OY735200.1, on the reverse strand, counting down.
AAATCAACTAAGAGGGAATAAAGATCGACAAAAGCAGACAGCCGTCAGATTGTAAAAATAGTTTTGTTTTGGATCGATAATACACTCATCTTTACACGCGTGTATTCAGAGACAACGTTTGTTTTTGTATATACTCATTCATCCGAGTGTAATTTTGAATGTTTGAGTGCGTATACGTAAAGGTGATTGAACTTGAATATTGAAAATGGAAGCGTTTTTTGTTTTGTTTTTTTCTCTTATTTAGCGCTTGGTACAAGGAGCCAGAAAAGGTATCCGTATTATTTGAGATTTGATCTGGTTCAAACTGTAATTCACATAGCTTTTCTGGCTTGATTGAGTAATCGCCCAGACCGTAAAGATTCAAAATTCGAGGTTTTACGCAAGCCAAACGATTGAAAGAAGACAAGATACCTGACAGCCGTTGAAATATGGGCTTGTTTTGAGATGCGTAATTACTTTTACGTCGAGCCTTCAAAATGTCAGGGTGCCACACCTTTTTGTTTATAAGTGAATTTAAAGCCAAATTTGAAGGCAAAAATCGAAGCTGACATTAGTACTTCCTTAGCGATTTCTATGCACGATGGTTTAGAGTTATCTTTTAGACAGGAAAAATAGGTATCATCCTCCCTAAAAAAACGAAGTCACTATCATTTTATGTTCTAATTCGGGATAAATACCTTATAAGGAATTTATGATACTTCTTTTAAAAAAGGCCATGTTTCTGTATAGATGGTAAGGATACTAAGTTGAACTCTATGTCCTCCAAACTAATAGGCTTTGAGGACCTACAACGATTTTTGTGAAATTTTCATGAAATTTACTCAACATACGTTGAATTGTTTATTTGATTATTTGTGCGTTGATCCAGAAAAACTAGGGTCCACTCATACATGAAGTGTGCAAAAGGCCAAAAGTCTATGGCCCCTAAAACATGTCAACTTACACATGACTATATTGAGTATATCCCTTGGTAGATTCCAGAACAATCTATCAGATTTGAAAAAGGAACAAAAAAAGAACTTACTAATGAATATATATAGCGGAAAAATTTATCGTATTCAAAGCGGAGCCAACAAAAAACGAATTATATCATAACAATATGACTCACAATTCACCCCAAGTGACTAGGACAGATAATGAAGCGAGCAAGAAAATTGAATAAGTAGTTGTACCCTAACAGATGTGTCACTTGCACTTGACGTCAAACAGGTCTGATGAAATACTGATGTAAGGAACCCAAACGGAATTTGAAAGACTGGGATGGCTCTGATTAAGATTTATGCATTAGGAACAACGTAGGTGGGCTAACTTCTCTAAACGAGCGTCCTGCGTCAACAACTCTCTCTCTCTCTCTCTCTCTCTCTCTCTCTCTCTCTCTCTCTCTCTCTCTCTCTCTCTCTCTCTCTGCCAATTATGTTCGTTTTAGTCTCTCTGAAAAGCTCGGCTTTCCTCTCGTGCGTCGAAAAGCCAAACGTAGAACTTTACTAATAACAGATGACGGCACAGGATTTTCACCTTTTTTTTAAATCTATTCCTCTATTTTTTCCTGTATTAAAAAAATATCAACAACTTTTTGCATCTTATCTTTTTAACCATCTGCAGTTGCATTCCCAAAGACTCTGTCTACAAACACACTGGTCGGTTTCCTGATCTATGGTCTGGTTTGATGAATTGTTAAGTTACGGAGACATTGTTAGATCACGTGATCTAGATCCGTGTTTCCCAACCTTGGGTGCTGGCACTCTCAGGGAATGCTTGGTACGGGAACATAATACTTGAATTCCAGTACGGAATATTTAAGGAAGGGCTCTGGCCATATCGACTTTTGATCAGCGGTGTACTGGACTTACAAAAGTTTCGAGAACACTTATCTACACATTGTTAGGTTGGGTTGGTATGTTATGAATACACTTATTGGTCACTTGATGGTTCTTACATGATATTCTTTAAACCAAGAGGACTTATTTGACAATACCTATCCCCCTACATAGCGTAAGACCTGTGTTGCAGGGTTTGGAGGGACTGGTTACAGGGCAAATCTGACTGCCCCAACTATTTTCCCTGTTATACATTTTGATATGCGAGAGACAAACCTGTTGGCATGGGACGTCTAATGATGAGTAAAAACACAGAGCAAATCAACACTTTTGAAATAAATGCTTGGCAAGTGACAGCATCCACTTGAAGCAGTATTTCCTTAATGATTCTGTCTTGCACACTGATAACTGAAAAGCCGCCCTTCACCACCTGACAAATTCATACATTCAAAAAATGACTGCATTGGAAAATGGTAAGCACATAAACACACTCACACGTGCGTGCATACACAGACACACACGACGCATCTGTGATAATTCATAAGTACACGGATACATTTTGCCCTTTGTAGAAGTGAGCTCCAAAACACATTCTGCCCTTTCTAGTGATGAACTCGAAAATATATTGAGAAATGGAATCTGGTATCCAATATTAATTTCCCTCTTTTTTTTACCTCCAAATCCAGATAAAATCAGATTACTTGGAGAAACATCATCACTGGTGAGAGAATTACTGTGGTAAAAACCATGGAAACACAAAAGAAGTGAAAATGCAATTATTTTTTCATTACGACCAACGGAATAGTTGAAAACAATAGAAATGCTCATCCTATCTCGCTGTGACCTTTCAGGTAACCCTACAGCTTGTTTTTTAGGGTAACCAACTTTATCCGTAATTTCCTTTTTCTTTAAAAGGTTCCCATAATCTTCTTATGCTGTGTTTGTCCTTTGAAACCCTTTATCTACTTCCCCTACCCCTCTTTTTTTCTGGATTTCTTTGTTTCACAATCTGTATTCATATAGGATCCTGTCCATCTATCACTTTATTAGTCTCCATTACTACATCTATCTATCTAGTTTCAGGCATACAGTTGAGTTAGATTTCCTTTCGAAGTTGCAGCATATACCAACTTAGACCAGTACGATGCTTCAGAAACCTTTTCAAGAACAACTTTGGTCGTACAGAATTCGAGGTAAAATAGCCAAAGGAAAGTAATTGAAATTGGAAAACCCCCAGAATTAAGATAGGATACATTTAATAAATTTAAGATTGCTGTGAACCACTTTCTGTGACTTAGTGCAAGTGAATTCTATCAGCTAAGATTATGTAGAAACCATGCATGCATGAGGCCCAGCATACGTGTACGAAGTTTCTGAATTTTCTTGTATGAACGAGAGAGAGAAGGGGGGTTAATGGGAGGAACTTTTGTATCTTTGTCTGTGTTTGTTTATGTGTGTGTGTGCGCGCAGGTGATCGTGTGTGGTGGATACACTTGGCGCCATTACCCCTCCAGACAATAGGGAGGGGGAAAGAAGATTTTCCTAATCAGTTCCGATCTTAGTAACCTTATCTTGATTATATTTAGATGAATTCTCTTCAACCATTCATAATTTCTTGATTAGCATTTTCTTTCAAGTTAATTTTAGTTCCTTTGCATTGCAACTACTCAGTCTGTCAGAGTAAAAAGTGTAGATCGTAAATAAAGAATAATCTCCAGACGAGACTCTCGTCTAGTCGGTAAAGCAGATATCATACATAGGCCAACTTCCCAAATTGAAAGTGATGCGAGTTCGATTCTAACCTGGAGCTTTTACTTAATTTCCGTTCTGCACTGCTTACACTCTGCTGTAAACTAATGGACTAGTTTGAGATAAAACCGAGGTTGTACTGAGTTGTTATTCACATAATAATCTTTGTTGTTCCTTTGTAAAGGTGTTTTGCCGTATTATATTGGACTTCGATTTTTTTAATTGGGCAGCTCTATACATTATTATTCAATTGATTTTAACAGTAAATTTTAATCCTATATTATTAATAGGATTAAAAGTTACTCTTTTTTCTAGTTTTTCTTATTTTATTTATCCTGTCGATGAGATCAGCATCTCGCTATAATTATAGAAAACAAGAAAATTACGCATTAATTTGCTTCAGTAAGTATGTGGAGAATAATAGCAGGGAACAAATGGGAAACATAACTATCTAAGCAAGTTCTGATTCTTGTTGCTGCCAAAGATTAATATTGTTTACAGCTTGAAACCTGACATTTAACCATCTATCCTGTCGAGTGTTGTCCGCTCACAGGCAGGACTACATGAGCAAGGATAAGGAGGTTATCAATCAGCACATAACAGAAGTACTCTTTTCGTAATCACTTAACCCAACGGATAAATACCCACATACGACAAAACACAGAAGAGTGAAAAGTAAAAATAAAAATTAGTTTTGTACTATTGTTTTCTATTAGAAAAAAATATATATTTTGAGTTGTGAATTTTTTAACTTCGATGGGAGAAGTCTTGTTGAATTGGTATCTGGTTGTGCCTCGGTTGTCAGCTAATCTAAATGCCGTGATTGTTTATAGAATCCACAGGCGACAGCTGAAATTGAAATTCGTGATCAGGTGGAAGGATTGACAATGAGCTGGTGGAAATGAGAGAGACAGAATACGAATTTAGCAAACAAAGGAATCCTCCTTTTTTTATCCAGAAGTCGGATGGGACATTTAGTCTCTTTGTCACTCTCTTTTTATTTTTTTTTTCTGCTGGGAACTATATATATATATATATATATATATATATATATATATATATATATATATATATATATATATATATGTGTGTGTGTGTGTGTGTGTGTGTGTGTGTATGTGTGTGCGTGTGCACGCGTGTGTGTGTGTATATGTGTGTGTATGTGTATGTGTGTGTATATACATATACATATATATATATATATATATATACACACACACACATATAATCTCATGATCTTTCTTTTCTCAGTGTTTCGGTAAATACATCTGCTGCTGCTACGCCATTGACCATTCTAATCGTCTCTTAACTTCATGTCTCGTCTACCCCTCCCTCCAATCAACATGACATATCCAGGTCTATGGTCGTGTGGTGACTGACTTAATCTGACCCCAAACTCCGCTAAGCTAATTAATTCTGGTCTTCTTTGTTCTCACAACCGAGCTTGGCATCTTTATTAACCAAAAAGACTTTCTTGTTCGTAAGGACCGCCCCAACCAATCACAGACAACAACCTTGTGAAAAATCTTGAAAAGGCTTCTGTCCTCCAACGGCCGTTTTCGACCAATCAAAGACAACGTTGCAACCCAAATACTGTTGCTATGAGTTTTTAGGAGAAATACCGTCGATCTACCAATCCTACAAAACAGTATTTAAACACTAGTATTTGTCTTTTCCCTACTCTCAGAGAATATAAACTTTCTGACGGAATAAAAACCGCTGATGTAAAATGTGTATATTATATAAGTATAAAACATGGTGTGTGAGAATACAACATGAAGCAGACTTGTTGAAAACACAATTAGTGAACGGTAAGATTCAATTAGATGTATTTGCTTATATCGTTTCATTACTTTCGTTGCCTTTTAGTTTAGCTGACCCTGTGCTAGACTAGGAGTGGATATGAATCACATTGTATGTGATCAAATAATCCAGAACAAAGAATTAGAAATGTTATCACATTTTGTAGGAAAATTGGCCAATAAATTAGAATTTCATACAACCACATCGTTTCAGATTCTCTTTTCTTGAAATCGTATTCGGGCTAGGAAAATAGTGTAAAGGATCTTTTGAGGGAAACACAGAATTAGAATTAAAAAAGCACTTCACAGGGAATAGGGGAATCCTCTTATAAGATTGATAACAAGTCAAAGGCAACACAAGAATATAAGATGCACTGTAAAGGATAATGAAAGCGACTATCGAAGATTGAAGTCCCATTATATGGATGAAGAGCATCATTAGTATTTTTCTCTCATTACCTGCCGTTTCTGTTGGTAAATTCTAATCCAGTGTTCTCGCTTATCCTCTAAGTATGACAAGCAGTGAGATGTCAACTTGACACAAGTTCTAAAAAAAAATATAGCCTGAGGTATAAAGCTAGCAGGATTTCAATCAGTTCAATATTGCTCCATCATGTAAGAACCGCTTTTTGTATTACGCATATATTATTCAGAAAAGCCAACTATTTGATGCTGCACGTGATGTTTTGCTTGTAACAATTATTATCCAAATTATCTTAGGGAGAAACCCAGCTTTGTTAAATTTGTTAGGATATTCAACATCATAACGTTTCTTGATTGTTGTTTGACTATAAAATCAGAACAAAAATGATTAACAAAGCAGGAACGGATAAATCTACATATAAGTACGCATCTGCACATACACATTGATATGCTTGTATGTATACACGAATGTATTATCAGCAATCTTTTAGCGTCTGTCGTTTGACAGAGAATTTCCCAAAGATTTGCCAGACCTCACTATCTGGAGCGTCGCGTACCGAGTACCTTCTGAACATGATCTTGCCAGACACAGCTTCGCATGTGATCTCTGGGGATTCACCCTTGAAGTCATAATATCCATTGTTCGTGATGTTCATCCTTGCAATATTACCAGCCCATAGCAAATTATCTAATGGATTCTATGATCTCCCATACTTTTTTTATATTTTGAAGTTCTATTATTTCTCCACGTGAGGTTGAGCATTATTCCTTCATGTGCACCTTGCATGGTTCTCAGTTTGAGGATCAATCTCTTGGTTAGGATCGTTTCAGCCCAATAAGTGATGCATAAGTTGTAGACCCATCGTTTTAAAATCAATGGGATGTTTTTGTTTTTGTTCTACAAAGAGCTTGCCTTTTGAGGATTCCATGGGGATTTTTCGTGTTAGGTTGATGTAATGGTCTATCTTTTTCAGGGCTGTGTTTTCAATTTGGATTTTTGTCTTTGTCTTGAACATGATTGTTGTACATGACATTTGTTTTACTTATTTTCATGTCTAGTCCAGTTTTTTTTGTACGCTTTCTTTCAGTTTGTTTAGCCTTACTTGTAGATCCTGAAGGTATTTGTGAAAAATGACAATTTTGTCAGCAAATCTAAGGTTAATTGGGTATTCACCGTCTATTCTGATTTCCCAAGTCTAGTTTTTTAAATATCATCTTGAGGTATGATGTCAAAAGTTTGGGTGAGCTGGTATGACCTCGCTCCATTTCCAAGATTGAAGGAGTCAGAATATTTATGTATCCTGATAAATGAACTGCTGTGTCGGTATATATGTATCAAGACTATGCCATGTACAAAGTGTACGCATTGTTGTACGATAAGATTGAGGATTTGGGAGATTTCCACTGTGTTAAAAACCTTCTTAAAGGTAACTAATACAACAGCGTGGCATTCTATACTCTGCTACTTTTGTTGATTCAATGAATAGGAATGGTCAATGGCTGAGAAGCTCCATTTGAATTCAGCCTGCTCTCTTGGTTGATATCTATCCAGTGCTTTGGTGATTCGGTTAGTGATCACTTTGGTATGGGTTTTTTTTTCACCATAATTAATGATTCCCCTTTCATTCATTTGTATATCACACTTTTTTTAACAATTTTCCATATCAAAAGTTCAGGTGCAATTTTCACTCTGAGTTATGGATCCTTTTTCTAATAAGTGAATTCCAGAGGTTAAATCATAAGATGACGCTTTTTTCCTGATGATATTGTAATATTAAATAGAACCGTACTTTTTTTTACTAAGCACACTTACACAACATTGAATACAAAAGAATCCAATGAAGCTGCTACTTAACCTAGGCCAGAGAGGAATGTATGGATGTATCCCTCTCCCAGGGGAATTGGTGTGAATTCGACATAACAAGTCTTGAAATTGAAACACGGTCTGAATTTTATTGCACATCTTCAATAAATAAATGCATTCATAAAATAACTACTTTTCTGGCGCAATTTAAGATCAAGGTCAAATGATTGGTATTAAGCACTCTTACTGACTAAACCAAACTGACAAGCCTTACATATCTACGTAAATATATGTTACATCTACGCAAGTGTTCAATTTATTCTAATAAGTAGATACACATACTAAAAATATATTTTTCATAATTTTGTATTCTTACATATAAAATAAAAAAGTTGCAGTAATCTTCTCCAGTTGGGATAGAAGTAGCAGTGGACCCTGCACCAGTCAGATTAGTTTTACACCTTTTTCAAACATTATTAGCCTACTAACTGCTTAAGATGGAATTTTTTCTTATTGCAGTTCCATGGATAACGTGAAAAAAATCGTTTTATTGTGAATAATGGCAACTCAGTTTTGAAACTCAATTTTTAAAAAAGACGTTGGAAACTCAATGTTCCAGTACTAAAAAAATATTTAAACAGCTATACATCCATTAGTTCAAAGGCACCTGTCACAATGCTTATTTTCAAGAATAATGAACGTCTAATGATTTTGACCCTCACTGGGTACCAGAGTATTACACATTTATGACAAATCCATGCACGTCACGGTTTAAAAGCGTACAGTCAAAGACATGACACACTATTGTCTTAAAATTGACTTATCCTGGTCTTAGTGTAAGAATGTTCCAATTTTTTAGATATCCACTAAAAAATGGGAGGAACCCCTCCATAAATCTACTACTAACTGCTTAAAGATATACACTTCGAATTTCCATACGTCCAACTATTTTCCGATGTTATTCAAATTTTTGATTTCTAATAGAATTAATCGAATCAAGAAATTTATTAGAACCGTACAGAGGCAAAACAAATTTCCCTTATGCTTTTAGCTCTCCTCAGTAGCTCGAAGGAAACATGAAAATTGAACGCCGACAGGTAAGAGATAAAATTTTAAAAGAGAAATGTTTTTCAGGTACAGTGAGTTTCAACTTGGGGCGAAACCTTCCCCCGTTTTTATCCGTCAGCCATGAATCTGAATATCTCAAATCCATATTAGCAAGAAAGAATGGAAATGCTTTAGGCTTTAAACCCAATCTGCAATATTTTTCACTTTTATGAATTTTCAAATACTAGCTGGTTGCATTAAGATTAAGTTGATACTTTCGTCTCGAACAGACTATGTTCATTGTTTGTACTTATTGAGTTTTCACACTAGATATAACTGGTGGCTTTTACTAGAGATCACATGATATAAATTCTTTCCAATACTCCAGTCCTCTCTTCCGAATAAAAGTCGGTTTGTCTTGATGTTGTTTTTTGTTTTTGTTTTTTTGGTTTTTTGCATTGTTTTTTCTAACAGGTCTCCATTTTCTCTCAGTTTCTTTCAATTTCATCTGGAGTCGGCTGGAATGGAGACTTGTGCTTTCTAACAAATTTCTTTCTCCCTCTTCACTTTGACTATACCTGGTTTTGGACTACACGATCGTTTTAATATCAGAGTCCCGTAAGATTTAGTGTGTTTTGTTCAGAAGGATAGCTTGCTTGGTTAAACCCAAATTATTTTCACAGTTCCCACTAGATCAACTTCTTAAGCAAGTAATAGCTATTTTGAAATCCTTTTGAACATCCTTGATCGTCCATGTTTCTGCAGAGTCGACAATTGTATATTTGTGTGAATTCGTAAAGTGATATTCGTGACGACTGCTCTAATTTTTCATGGGTTGTATCAATTCCTTTACGTTAGATAATTAAAAGCATTAGCTGTAGTTGTTCAAATCGTAGAGTTGTTATTATTGGTCAATACAACCTGAGCCGGATATTGTCATGATTTACTTAATTTTTTTTCTCCACTCAAGATCTGAAACTATTAATTTCCTTATCCATTATTTCCTGTTTTTCTTTGTTTTGTATGTATCATTCCGAATATATAAGATTAATTTAGAATTGCTATGAACTATAAAAATGAACTATAAAAAGATATTAAAATATCCTCTTCACATCCGAGTTTTCATCAACAATTTCTTTTGTGTGTCTTTTGATATGCCCGTGTAATCCTTATTCTCCCGATTTCGGCTTCTCATTTCATTGTTTTCTTTTCCTATAATCGTCTTTTCATCAAGTTTACTTCAACACCTGACTGTCATGATCAGTCAATCATAACTCTGCCTTGTATAATCCTTAAAGCCCCTGGGGGCGGAGCTGACACAATTTTCGATTCAAACAGGTTCTTCTCCTTCCTCTCTCAACTCTAACAAAATCATCACTTGAGTGTAAAGCATTATGCATGGTCGTCGTACTTCAATCATGATTTATCTCACGATGGACACTTGTAATGGATTCATTACTCTGATCACGTTTCTGTCTTTGAGTCTAAGCTTTGAACCCTTCCTTGTTTTTCTGAGATTTTTATGACCTCTTCCTTTTATGATGGTCGGCTGATTTTCGTTCGGTCTTGTCCGTTTTTCTTTCAGTCAGCTGTCTACATCCACTTATGCTGTGATTTACAGTCAATTCCACTACCATACGACAATGTATCCACTGAGCATTAAAAGAAAAAGTTTATTTTGTTTTGTCTTTACAAGCTATGTCTTAGACATATTTGGTCTTGATGCATTCAAGATATTCCGTTTTTTCTTCTTAGGAATTCCCCCTGCAAGACTATGTAAACAACTTTCCATCGAAATTTGCAAATCCTGTTATTGGTGTTAATAAGAATATGTGTATTATTCTAACTCCCACACCGATAGATTTACGTTCTTCTTCCACGAAGACTGAGTAACAATAAGTTTCCTCTCATCCCCAACACTATTATCTTGATGATAATGAAGTCAATATTTCGCCTGCTGTTGAATCTCTAAAAAGGTATTTTGGACAGTTTTCTGGACTCAAAACGATTTATACATACTATTACAAAATCAATATTTAATGAATTTTTTGCTGGCAAACGATTTTATTACAAGCCTATATATAATTGGTCTTAGTTCCATATCTCCCCAGCAGATATCTTGAACGATAGATATTTTCATATACATGCTCAATCACATCCATTCATAAGTGCATGCGACACACTAAACAAAATGCTCATATATATATATATATATATATATATATATATATATATATATATATATATATGTATGTGTGTGTGTGTGTGTGTGTGTGTGTGTGTGTCTGTGTATGTTGTAACTGTGATATATTATTTTGGAACTCTATTTGGGATGATCAGCTGTTATTCCTCGTTATTTGTATCATTTGGCCTCGACAGCACAAATATGATAAACAATAGGTTACTAGGCTAAATGATACAGTCACAGTGTAATAAAAACAGATCATTTCAAATGGAATTTCAAAGTAATATAACGTGTTCTTAAATATTTCTTTCAGATCATACATCCATTTCCTAGATACATACACATACCTGTGTATGGACGTGTGTCTGTGTGTCTGTGTGTTTGTGTGTGCTGTCACACTATGTGACTAAAGTCCATACTAACGTAATAATTCTCACATCAAGTCATCGGTAATTATAATCAAAATTTGTAGATACAAGTCAGAATTCACAAACTACTCTTTCTATGTTCTTATCATCATATCGATACAGGGGACACCATCGTAAATATCATCTTACTTTGCAAAAGCCACAAAACTCGCTGCTTTGAAAGACAATCTGGAGAAAATTTGAATACCGGATCTGTTTTGACCTCAAGAGGATATAACTCCGTTTCTATTACCATCGTTCTGACATTGCGGGAAAAACACACCCAATTTCCACCTACCCATGATTTTTCATGTTAGAAAAACCAATAAACAACATATTTGCAAGGCTAAAAGGTCTTTGGTGCTGTACTGAGATGTCTGTAGCAATGAAAGTCTCAAGAAAGACACGTCTATACAAATCAAAATCTATAAACCGTTGTGCTGTCAACCCTCCATAATGGCAGCGAATCTCAGATCTTCTTCGATGTACCATAGTGACCTGCCCTAGGTTTGAACTGGAATGACTTTTTTACAAACATTAAAATCTTCAAAATTGCCAGTAAAACTGGACTTTACCCCTAGGGTCAGACTTTCCTCTGTAGCTGAAGATGGAAAAAAAATCCAGTTGTATGTTGGCATCGTCGACCCTCATTTGGTTTCCAATGAATGTAAAAAAATCTTGTCATGAATTTTTGTTCGCAAGATCACGCTATATTAGTATCTCATTGATGGATAAATAGATAGATGAGTCCTTGTTGAGGATATCTATTTGATGACAGTTTTTGCACAACTAATGAATGGACAGGTAAGTTATGCTTGATAAATAAGAGAACAAAAATGTAGCCAACAAAGGAGCAGCACTGCAGACAAAGAAAGAAAAATGGGCACAAAATAAACTACACTGAAAATTCAAAATAATGTTGCAGACGAGAGATAATGGACATAATCTACCAAAGGGAACCTGAAAAGTGAGGAAGAATCACTCATCATGTCTGCCAGAAATAAACACATTAGAACAAACTATATCAAAACGAAAATCGACTTAACCCAAAAAGCGAATGCTGCCTAAGCAAAGAAAAGGATGAGATTGTAAGCTCCACAAGTAATGAATTTAAACAACTAGCCCAGAAGGAGTGTGAAAACTAACACGATATGGTGGCAACAGTGATGTATTGGGAACTAAGCAAACGAATGGGATCTAACCATGTAGAAAAATGGTACAAGCACGAACTGGAAACAACCATGAATGATGAAAGTCATAAATTACACTGAGACTTCAACATCCGAATTGACCACCTAATCCAAACGAGAAGACTGGACCATGTAATCATGGACAATAATAAAAGGACCTTTCAAATTATACATGTACAAGTGGATCATGGAAAAAATAGGGAACTGGGTCGGAAGTTGGCAGGATTTCAAAACCTGAAAAGGGTGTGGGCTAAATAAAGGAACTGAAGAAGGTGTTAGCCATGTAAGTAATTAAGTTATAGTAGGTGCACTCTGAACCGTACTGAAGACATAGCACTGCTGGGAACTGCACGAATACAGAGGAAAATGCTAGAAATATTAGATCAACAACCCCAGCTATTGTTGATCTAATATTTCTAGCGGAGAAAATAGGAGAGGGGCGGAAAAAAACAGAAAAAAAACGCTACAACATTCCACCTATGGTAGTAGAGTCCTAAACCACATCGCTGCTATTATAGATGAAATAAATGTGAGAGCAGGGCTCGAGACGCGTGGAAACTTACAGTCACAGCCTTCCACTATGACCACCGGGCAACCAGTGTGAAGTCATCAACCTCAGCACTGCCGGGGACAACGAGAGTGCGACGAGGAGGGCTGGAGACCTGAGGAGACTTGCAGTCAATCAGTCTCCAGCTGTACCCACCAGGCAACCGGTGTAACAATTAATAATAATAATAATAATAATAATAATAATAATAATAATAATAATAATAATAATAATAATAATAATAACAATAACAACAACAACAATAATAATAATGATAATAAAAAAAACATCAACAACGACAATAATAATAATAATGATAATAAGAATAATAATTGCTTTGGAAAGAACCTCATAGAAGATTGCTAATTGGAATACAATAGGCCACAACTGGGTCTACATCTTCTGGTTTAAATGTTTCACAACTATACACGAGACACTTGCAGGGCAGCTAAGCAAGTACATGAAAGGAGTAAAAATCCTCGATAGGTGACAGAAATAAATATTACCCTGGTTAAGGAAGATACCAGAAGTAAAGACTAACTCCAAATAAGTACAAACCTAAAGTATGTCATCCCATGAGGTGGTGAATTTAAGCTGCACACATGGCTGGTGAAATATACGCTACTCGTTAAAAAGCCAAGGACTCTTCCCTGGATACTAAGAGAAGTGAAAGAAAGAAAGAAAAACACAGCCATTGAGTGGATAGATTACAAGAATGATTATGACATGATCCCACTACCTTGGATATTATAATGTTTAAAGATTTTCAAATATCTAAACAAGATGAGAACTTCATACTGGAAGCAACCGGAAACTAAAAACTGAAACTAACCACAGGAAGAAATAACCTGGCCATGATCAAAATAAGAAGAGGTATCATCTAAATGACCTTGCTATACTCCGTTTGATGCCATATTAATGACATCAACGGACTGCACACGACAAGAATGGAATCGAAGATTCATTTGAAAGGCTGGGATTTTAATTGTTGATTTTCCACGGAAATTGGCGTAATAACATTTTTCTAGCCCATTAAGTTTTACAAATATCAGTACTGAGGCACCTTTACCAAGCTTGTCTCATCGGTCATTTGCAATTGTAGTGAGTTCGATCCTTATTGGTGGCCCTAACACAGTAGTTTTGGTAAACTTGGTAAAACGCTGACACATCAAGATTATGACTATTGTCATAAGTTCGATTTTGACTGGATTCACACAATTTTTGTCTTCAGCCAGACAATAAATACCTAAACATTAACTGTAAAGTTCGTCTTGTAGCGGATGCAAAGCACTTTACTTGACCTTTAATATTTGTATTGCATTTCGGATGAAATATACCCGGTGATATTTCTATGTAATTTGAGCACAGAATGAGGTAATTCCAAAATTAATTTTCGCGATTCAATATTCGAAATGAATCATCTTTTTGTCGCAGAAAGTGGGTAAACATCACGTAGCAATTAACTTTTGATTGACTTTTCTTCGATAATTAAACTTTTTACGAACTGTTTGTCATCTGTTTCGTTGGATTTTTTTTTTCTTGTAATTGTGATAATGGAATTTTGATCAGTGAAGTATTCCGATATTCATTGACGTTAAGTCTCTCATTTCTGCGCCAGAAGCGGTATTTTCATTCCATGCGATGCAAATGATCAAAACGAAGTGTATTGCATAATTATTCCTTATAATTGATGAATTTCCCATCATCCTGACTTGTTGCCTTCATTAACTGGAGATAAAACGCGACAGGGAAGAGAGAAAGAAGAGAAGAATGCGACCACAAAATGGAGGAAAGATTAAACATGAAAAATTTGATTGAAAATCCATGGAAAAGGAAGAAGAAGGAGAAAAGAGTTGAAAAATCATTATGGGATTTCTTTTCATCAAAAAAATGGACGGTGAAGATCAGTTTGAACAAAATATGAAATGAGAAATAATTACTGAAACAAAAAATGTAAGTTGGAGAAATTGGAATTGGAACAAAGAGAAATAGAAGGTAACTATGGATATAATTGCATCGTAAAAAATTTATTAAAAAAAACGATAGAGATAAAAGGAAAACTTACAGATCTAAAATATGAAATAAAGTAAAATCAAGTAATAAAAAAAATATGACGTTGACCGCAAAGAAAGAAAATGAAAACAGGAAAAAAAGAAAGGGCTCTAATAAACTCAAGGGAGACAAAAATAAGGAGAGAGGAATAGGAAAGAAGTATTGAAGTGATTACAAAGGAGAAATGGGAAAAGATGGAGAGGGGAAGATTTAAAAAGCAGGTGTGAAAACAACTGAAATAAGGAGAAAAAAATTAAAGAGAAAAAATTACTGTAGGTACGAAGGAAAGAAATGTAAGTACAGACAGACAGACAGACAGACAAAGGGAAAATGAAGCTGGACACTGGCTGGTGGAATGGAAATCTGAAAAGTTAAAGAAGAAATAAGAAAAAAAAAGATACGAGAGTGACCGCTTGAGAGACTGAAAAGAGAGAGAGAGGGGGGGAGAAGAATGAGTTTGGACAATAAAAGGAAATTGGATTATGGATAGACGAATTGAAGATAGTATGGGAGTGAACGTTTGGAAAGAAAATAAACATAAAGGGAGGAGAAATTTATGGGGACAGACAGGAAGATAGCGAGAGGAGCATCAAGAATTGATTCAGGTAAACAAAAAAGGGGCCAAAAGGAAGAGAAGAAGAAGAAGAAGAAGAAGAAGAAGAAGAAGAAGAAGAAGAAGAAGAAGAAGAAGAAGAAGAAGAAAAAGAAGAAGAAGAAGAAGGAGGAGGAGGAGGAGGAAGAGGGAGGGAAAGAACAGAAGTGAGAGAAGGGAAAAGGATTGGAGTACGAAAGTCATGATGAAAATTCTAAGGTGAGCGAGAAACGTCTCGCAGAAGAATGGGAAAAAAGTAAACAGGAGAAAAGAAAGGGAACAAATCGATACGATGAAATGAGAGTATGAACAAAAGAGAAAAGGATTAAAGCAGGGATATATCGAGAAAGGATGTAAGAATTGAAGACGTAGAGAGGAACTGTTCAAAACTAACAATAAGGTAAGATTTTAAAAGAAAAAACGGAAAGGAAGCTTCAAAGAGCACGACAAACGGAAAATCAGTCGTAATGGGAGAATTTAAAACGAATTAAGTGGTAAATGTCTTCGAGGATATCGAGTAATATTAGATATTAAGGCTTTCATTTTTCTCCATTCTGTTATCTTGACAGTTTACTCCAATTTCTTTCTGTGTTTCGTTTCCAGTTTTCCTAGCTATAAATTCTGGTTTTTATTGCAGTAATTATTCCTTGTTTCATGTTTCATTCCTACTGACCTGTCTTCTCTCTTTCTGTTGCTCTTCCCCCTCACTTCCCTTCAAGTGAACTTTGTTCCCAAATTCTTCTCCCCCTTTATCATCCCCTTCCTCTTCATCGATGGTTTCTTCTCTGTTCTCTCTTTTTCCTTTTTCTTTGACTTCCCCTTCTTTTCCTCTTCCTCCACGGCTTCCTCATCTTCTTTACTATTTCTTCTTTTCTTAATCCCTCTTTTTAAACCTCTTCTTTTTACTTTTCTATTCCATTCTGAGTTTCATAGCTTCCATTATTTTGTTTTAATCTTTTTCTTCTCCATTTCCCTCGATATTTTCTTTTCCCTCCTCAATTTTCTTCCTTTTTTCCCCTTTTTTTCTACATATATTTTTCAATTTCTCTCGCCTTATTTCTTTTCCACTTTCACCCTCTTTTCTCATTAACTTCCTACGTCTAAGAAACTTTTGCACTCTCTCTGTCTCCCATAGTTTCACTTATTTCCCGTTTCTTTTTTCAAAAGTACTTTTTTGTCAATCGACAGAGCTGAATAGTTCTAAATGTCAGATAGCATCGAGTGAAAAACGATCCACAGAATTTTAATTGCATGACTCACGATGATCTCTCTAGAAGGCGAATTCTCGACTGTCCATACGCCATTATCATCAGTTACGGTTAAAACCCTACTCATAGCAAAACAAAGATTGAATAGACAGCAGCAGTCAAGAAATTTTTTTAATGATTTCTTTTCTATGCTTTACAATCAATTTCACAAAATTTGTTTATATATAACCAGATTGAATCTATCACTAGAGCCGAGAGGGTAGGTATCTGGTCTCTAAAAACACTGAAATAAGTTCGTCCCTAGCAGCATGATCCATAAACGTTACTTTAATAGGAATATAGTTCGAACAATATAATGTGCTTATAGTTGTAATCAGGTATATATAAATATGTGTAGTTCTCAGGATAGTCAAGTAGGTTGATTCAAAAATGCATTACCAAAACTTGATTAATGTAATGTTGGATAACCAGTGATGATTTGACTTCTTACAGTACGTAACTGTGTGTAAGAATAGCTTGCTAACTGTTGCTTCACTTGAGGCTAAATCTCCAGTTTAGTTTGTTTTGTTTTTTTTTCTGATCAAAAGAGTAGTTTTCTAATGAGACCAAAAATTGTATATCTTCATAAACCAAGTTTCACTTTTCACAAGGAATAATGTACCAGTAAACCCCAGTTGGTTGAAGTCTAACGTCAAGTTCCTGTAGTCGATCACAATATGGGGTACCATGTCAGGTATGGGCCACTGTGGTTTTTTTTTTCAATATTAAACTCAGATAGTTTTGATCACTTTATAATATTGTCAGTGGAAGAACTATTTGGTGACACAGAATCTATGTCCCGGCAGGATCTTTCTCTCCTTTGTTTGGATTGCTGATCATCACACCAATGTACATCTAAGGATTAATAACTCACCGAACTTGAACCACTTAGAAAATTTATGAGGGATACTCAAGAAGATGTCCAGCTTGAGTCTTAGCAATCGTGCAAATCTCAAGAGTGCTATCGAGTCTGCCCAGGCGTCCGTCACACTGTCACACCTGTGTAGTGCCATCGACTAGGTTCTCAAATGCCATGATGTATTTAGGTGGACATTGACGTTAAAGAAGGTCAAACTGAGTAATGATAGACATTCTGAACCTATCTTTAAATTTGTGGCCAAGATACTCTATTTTATTGATAAAGTTGTCAAAATATTATATTCTAAAGTTGAAAAGATTGATTTTTTAGAATTCTTCGATTGGAATCGTTTCTTTTTTTCCACGATTTTCATTATTTTCAACATACTTCTATTTAATTATGGCAATACATCGGCGAGAGTCCTTCACTAGTCAGTCAGACTCAAGGACATAAGTGATGGGTGCGTATTGATAATCAAACGATACACAACCAAATCTTCACCAGATGCTTAACCATTGCGATCTTACAACAGACTAGGCTAAGCTTAGTAAATGCCTAGGCATTTGCTGCAATACGATGATTTGAAAGCTATCCTGAATGTGAATTCAAAGCTACCATTGGTCGCTCCTTATCCTGACCTTGTACCAGATTAAGGTAAGCCAAGTGAATGCCTAAGTAAATAGCAGTAAGTAAAATTGCATTTCACTAAATCGATTCTGATCTATCATCGTGAGGCCGAAGTACACGTTCATTGTTGAGATGATTATCATCGTCCCTGAAAGACAGAGAAGACAAGCTGGCGTCAAAGATTTTAATGGCAGTGTTCAGAGGCCATGTCAACCAATTGTCCAGCTATGTTAACAAGAAAACCCATAGACATAATGACTGGCAGGAATCGCTTACAACAGATGATTGTTCAGCACAAATAGGATATTCATTCTTTTCCATTATACCTCAACGAGCAAATCTTTGATTCAAACACGAGCCAGAGTCCTTCATAGTAAGAATATTTGACTTTTGAATACAAAATAATTCACTCTTATGAAGGAAAACAAGCATTATAAGTGGAAGTTCTCATCCAAGAAATTCTGGTGGATACTTTGATTTGGCTTGTCACGTGGTAATTGTGTCTTTCTCATTAGTGAAAGACAGTCAATGTTTGAGCCTGGATAAAAGCTGAGGATTTCAAAAATGGATTTTCAAATTGGACTGGCATAACACAAGACTTTTTTTTTTGTTTGGCGACCGTCACATGATGGGAATGACAGTTGGTTCGTTAATAAAGTAGATTCGATTCTCACCAGGTGCCGTACTGATGTAGCTGTGCACCAGACCAAATAAGCTCAGAGAATATCTATACCGGTCGATGTATGAATAGACATATTTGATTAGAGCAGATAAATAGATAAATATTTACCAGGCAGGAGTTAATCTATCACTGGATTATACTGTTTTGATATCCAATGAACATAAGGTTCACTCACAAAAGCTAATTCTTTTTTTGGAGAAAATGATAGCAAGTAAGCTAGCTAAAAAAAAAAAGAAATTATATATAAAAATAGACTGACGTTTGTGCGACAGTACAAAAATAGCACTCGGCCTGCCAACTCAACGTGTTGATTTCACCCCTTCGGATCATATTTTGTCGATTTGGGGTCGACAATGTGAGTCGGGATGCCCAGTGGCTGTGTTCTTGTGATACGGCCAGCGCATTGCCATTTAATTTTTTTCTTGTTTCTATGATATTTCTGATCCTTGTCTTTCCTCTAATCCACTGTGCTGTCTTTTATCCCCCCCATGTGAGGTTGGGC
>OY735200.1:33618952-33663952 GCA_963457665.1 Thysanoteuthis rhombus | reverse complement strand
TTCTCCTTTAGATTACGAACAGAGAAACAAAAAAGGAATGGATTTTCAGTGGCCAGGGGTAAGGACAAACGATTTGCTATCCACCACTGCAGATAACATGATATTGAGACTGATCTTCGCTGTGTATAATTACATGTAACCTTCTGTAAGATTACCAAAGAATGAGTAAATATCCATACCAAGCGTGTATGACCTTATTATAAAAATGTTGAAAACTATTTAAATTGATATTTATTGGAATTTCAGGACTCTGATCATCGATTATTTGCCTGGAACTGCATATTACAAGAATAAAATCGTTCTTCCTTTTTGTTGATTGCAAACTTGACCTTTTTTTCAGTAAGTTGAGAAATGATTCTTTACACGTTTTGTAACTCATGGCTCTGAACTAATCATATTTTTTTCCTTTTAGGTAAGTGAGAAAACGATGGAAGGGTTTCGTTTGACAGATCCTCTCTCGTAAGTTTGAGATTTTACACTGTTTTCTCTTTCATGCGAACCGATTTCATCCACATACACAAATACTGCGCAAAGATTTTTATAGGGTAAACATTCATAAAGATTCTCCTTTTATGATTCTTAATTGTTTTTATAATGAATAGGATCGACAAGAAAGAGATATTTAATTACGTCTGTTCAGATATAGTTTCTTTTAAATAACCACCATTTTGAACTTTTCAAGTTCTTGCTCTTTCAATGATATTATGCATAACATTTCGAAGGGTATCGAGTCCTAGTCCATTCAGACCTGCAAGGTATGCAGACCATAACACCGCCGATCTGATAATGCAGGGTCATCCTGTACACTTCCCTTTGCTCATATATGATTTCTCAGCACTTTTAACGGAACGTTTCCATATTCGTGGTTGACCATAAATGGAACCCAACTTTCGCAAATGCACAAGCAAACAACAAATTATCGACTAAAATGGCGGTATCTGTACGTTAGAAAACGAAAATATTGATAGTATTCAACGTGAAATTCTATTCTTTTTGTTCGTTGCTCGAAATTCATTCTATATTAAATCACCCATTTTAAGGAACTTTTCCCCGGCCGTCTTCTTGGATTTCACTGAAATAAAAAAAATCACAGACACTCCAATTCCAAAACTCAAGAGAAATAAAAGATAAAAAAACGAAATATTTGGCCTATATCTCCGATAGTTTTGAAATAAAAAACTCTAGTAATTCTACAGAACTTTATGCATTTTGCCGAACAAGACGTCCTGAATAAATGGATTCTACAGATAGAAAAAATTATCCCTGGTCACAGAGTTTTAAAAATGTATATGTCACATCAAAAAAGCTATAAATGTTGGAGTTTGAACGGAAAGGCTCATTCGGCAAGATGCATAAAATTTCAACGATTTTTAATTACGAAATATGAGGAATTTTTTTTTCAGCAGAATCTAAGAGGCAGCCCCAAGTGGTTTTATATGGAATGACTTTCAATTGTGTCTTTTTGTGTGATGAAATACCGAGGGCCCCTTTATCTTTTAATCTTTTATTGACTTTTTCCTGTCTGTGGATAAATGGTATGTTTTTAGTGGATGAATGTTAAAAACTTTAGTTGCTTTCTAGTTTCAGTATCTAAAAAAGTAAACAATTGATCCACAGACAGGAAAAAATAATATATATATATATATATATATATATATATATATATATATATATATATATATATATATATATATATATATGTATATATATATATATATATATATATACATGTGTGTGTGTGTGTGTGTGTATGTATGAGTGAATATATATCTGTTCACTGTGTTTCTCTCTATCTCTCTCTCTCTCTCTTTCTCAATATGTGTGAGTCCAATCCATCCCAACTCTGTGTACGCTCATGCAGTGTTCAAAGGTCAGCAGAAGAGATGCCAGTTGATTTATTCGGCTTAAATCGACCAAAAGTCACAAAACAAACACACCAATGTTATCGCCAACTTCAAAGTACGAGAGAAAACTTGTTTATAAAACGTTTAATAAGATATTGTTTCGGGATTATTTTTTTTCGTAAGTGCACGAGACCTTACATTCAGTCTTTTTTCACCATGCAGTTGTTCACCAATTTTCATAATACTGGTTTATCATAACATATCAGCGGTGCTCCGGTTCAATTTCACGGGCCCCTTAGCCCTATGCTCCCTCCTGCAATTTTGATGAATCTCTAGCAGCTCTCTGCTGAGTTTTTTTTAGAGACAAAAAAATCAAAAAATGAAATAACATTAAAGAATTGAAACCTTTCAAAATTTCTATCAAAAAATGTAATGTAACTCCCTGCGTACAGGTATACTAATATTAACCACCATAGCTAACTCATTCTTTTCGTTATTAATAACAATAGTAGTAGCAGCATTCATAACTTTATTATCATTTTATAACCCACACAACTTATGGAACAACCCAATCACCTTTTCGTGATTATCTTGAATATATAGAAAACAATAAAACCTATAATATGGAAAATAATTAAACTAACAACCTTGGTCACGTAAAAGTGAACCCGAAACACTGGAAAATAGATTCGAGTAAGAATTAAATACCTTCCAAGAGGATAAATATCTGATGATTTAGCAACATACTAATAAAGAAAGTATCTTCAAGTAATTTATAACTACGAGACAGTTAGGTATATTCGTTATGAAAAACAGGAAAAAATAATTAGCAGTGACCAACAACTGGAAAGAAAAAATGAAAGAAAGGGAAAAGATAAGCAAAAAAAGAAAAAAGTTCCCCTCCCAGCAAAAATAGAGCTCGCCCCTAAACGTCCTAAATAGGCATCTACATACATACATACCATTGTGTCAACCACAGACAGAGGTTTCTAATGTATCACATCTCTTCAGCATGGCTATAGACTTTCCATTATCCAATCTGGTACTACGAGGCAGGTTTGAAACCTTCACTTCAGACCTGGGGCCGATATCTTACCTCTGAGCAACGGAACTAGACGGTTAGCAGGACTGAATTGAAGCGATATATTTATTTACGCATAAATTCCCCATCTACCAGAGTGCTCCATTCCTATGGAAGAGCATTGCATAAGCTTACAATGGATCAGTCACTTCACTTAAAGAGTGCTCAACCCTGAATAGAGGATAATTCATTATTGTGTCTTCCACAGACAGCTGTTTTGATGTATTACATCTCATCAGTGTGGCTATAGACTTTCCATTATCCCATCCAGTAGCACGAGGCAGGATTGAAACGTTCACTTCAGACCTGATACATATATATATATATATATATATATATATATATATATATATATATATATATGAATATATATATATATATATATATATATATATATATATATATATATATATATATATATGGCAAGATTAGATAAGGTAATTAGGCATAATTATTGAAAGGAAGGTGCATAAAATTACGCAGCCTGACACGTAATTATGAGGTGAATATTGGTCTCACATTTTCACTGTCTAATTAGTGGGATTAACATTATCCATTGAGTTAAATGTATCGATGAGGAAGGAGATTGCATAGATATTTGAATAAATGGATGCTTCTTTCAACAGTAGACTGTGTACTATACATGTACACATTTATGATATAAACATGTATACATAGAGAGACAGACAGAGAGAAAGAGACAAAGAGAGGGAGAGAAAGATATGTATGTATAATCATCGTTACTTATATACGTATGCAGTATATATATATATATATATATATATATATATATATATATATATATATATATATATATATATATATATCAGCTGTCAAATTCATTGAACCCCAACTCATTGCATAGTCTGTATTTTTATAAGGATATTGAAATCATTTTGAACAATAAAACATGATATAATGAAGATGCTGTCCCAAAACTACCTAACTATCCATAATTACGTGTTGATATTGATAACTTCGATCATGAAAACAATCGATGACGGAAAATAAAGTAGAATATAATCGAGTTAGACGGGAATTAATCACATAACCGAAAAAGTCTATATCGTTTTTTTTTTGCCGTATTACGATGCAGTTGCTGGTTTTTGCAAGTATTTCGAAATACTTCGGCCCCACGAGAAGGAATTGTCGTTAATGTTACTTGATTAGCATGCCAATACTGATTGTACATAACATTTATAAAGGCTAATTATTAAAAAGTTCTCTACTAATTTGATGAACGCAGCCATCAACGCTATAAATTACACAGGAATCCATCTATCGATGCACATTCTTTTAGAAGATAAAACACTTTAGTACTTTTATCTCTTCTCTCCTTTTCCCTCTTTCCTCCCCCCATCTCTCTCTCCCTCTCTCTCTCCCTCTAACTGTTTTTTCTCTCTTTCTGTCTTTTTCTATTTCGTTATCTCTGTCTCTGTCTCTCTTTCTGTTTTGTCTCTCCTCTCATTCTTCTCCTGCATCTCTGCCTCTGTCTCTCTCCTTACCTCTTTCTATTTCTCTATATCTGTGTCTGTCATGCATCTCTCTCTCTCTCTCCCTCCCTCTCTCTTTCTCTCTCTCTCTCCCTCTAACTGTTTTTTCTCTCTTTCTGTCTTTTTCTATTTCGTTATCTCTGTCTCTGTCTCTCTTTCTGTTTTCTCTCTTCTCTTTTTCTTCTCCTGCATCTCTGTCTCTGTCTCTCTCCTTACCTCTTTCTATTTCTCTCTATCTATGTCTGCCATGCATATCCCTCTCTCTCTCTCTCTCTCTCTCTCTCTATATATATATATATATATATATATATATATATATATATATATATATATATATGTATATATATATATGTGTGTAATAATCCTTGCCTGGGGGATAACTTCAAATATAGGCACGCAGGTAATGTTCAAAGAAAATAGAGATCACTAGATCGAGCTTCACTTGGAAAAGTACCCGAAGAAGATATTCTGAATCAAAAGATTGAACAAATGTTTTTTTTTTCCTTTAGTTTGACTGTATATCTGGCAACAGATCATGTGTGCTTCCCCCTTTAGTGCCAGTATGAAAAGGTTATCCAGGGGTCCAACCTTGGGACAACAAATGTTGTGATAACCCATGGAGAGACATGTCCGGTTGAATAAACTAAATAGATTGTCCTCGAGCCTTGTTATGATTTTTTCAGAATCTTTGTCCGAAAAAATTGCTCGGGGTTGTCCAACCTTTACAAATAAAACAGAAACAAAAACATCTTATTTAGCCCCAAATTTTTTCATGATTTGCTCGAAAAACTGTTTTTGATTCCAAATTGACTCGTGTTGGCTCTAATGACTTTAGAAGCCAACCACTCCAATCCTATTTTTTTCCCAAACAAGTTATCCTCTCGTTTCAATTTAGACCCTAGAAAATAATTGTTTTGTTGAAATATGACTAGAAGGGTTATTTTGATCAAAATTTGGTATCTGATGACCTTGGATGTTCATAGAAGTCACCATCACCTATCCTTTCCTCTTTTTTCTGACCTGGTCAACCCTACGTTCTAATTTACCCCCAAGAATGTAATTATGTGGCATCAAAATGACTGAAAAAGTTATCTTGATCTAAAATTGACCTTTAGTGATAGAAAATAACTTCAAAAGTCAGTACTACCCATCCAACTGGATGCCCCATTAACTACTCTACTATTTGTGAGGTGGAAACAAATTTATACTTCATTGCAATGTTATTCTCTTAACTGCCTTATATGCCTACAAATGACCAAAAGTGATATCAAATGACATTAAATGTTTCACTAAATCAAACTCTAATCCCCTTCTGCCTCCACCATTAGAGGTTTCTTCTTAAAATCCTAATTTGGGTTTCAAAAGAGAAGAATTGTGGCGAATATCTTGGAAGAGTTGTAAAAATTGATCTCAGTTGACCATAAATGATTTTTGAGATCAATATTGCATGACCTTTCCCATGAAAAAGAAATTAATCTTTTTTGTCATAACCCTTTTCCAGGTGTAAAATTGTGACCTGAAACTTTGATAGTCAAATATAACAGATGCTTGGTGCCCAGAATGGCTGGCAAAATTAACTTTGACTAGTCTGTCACCTTTGGCGGGAGCAGACATACTCATATGCTTAGTCATGCTCGGATAATTGGTTAGAAATAATTAGAAATTACCATTTGTGACCTAAACTGATATTACCTATTATTTTGGACCAGAAAAGCAGTAATCCTCTGCTGAATCTCATGGGTAAAATTATATGGCCAAAAACATGGACAATTCGCTAGAAATGAAAATAAAAGACTTGTGGTGGTCTCTAGTAACCTTTTAGCGCAATTTCACAAAATTTACAGCCCTTACTAAATTTTATTTCATAGGCACAGAAGTGCGGCCCATAAACTTCGGAAATTTGGTTAAAATCATAATAAATGACTCCCAGTTACCGTAATTAACCCTGAGGTCAATCTTATATAGACTTTGACATAGCCGTGAAAACATGTATCCAAGATTAGATTCCAGCACGTTAGATATAAAATTGTGACCAACAACATTGAAAACTTTGTGACATCGAATAACCCCACATACTCTGTGTCATAAGTTAGTTTACTGAGTCTCACTGCAAGACATAAGGAGAATGTAATTTTGGATAAGAAAAAAGAATCAATTAAAACATTCGATTGAGCTTGCCGGTTGAATACGTTCTTTTGGCTCGAAATCCCTGCCAATCTCAACGGATCAGCACTAAATTTATGACACATGGAATTTACCAATGTGTTAATTTTGACACAAAATTAGGTTATGTTTGATATATGCGTTGGTTAATATATTACAGCCACAGACACTGCCCAGCATATGATGAAAACATTATTCTGGCTATGAGAGACATTTTTTTTGTTGTATCGTTTGCGACCATTAGCAAAAGTCTTTTTCCGTTCATTCTGTCAGATGTAACATTGGATATTCATTTGCATTATTTCTTATTCTAAATAAACTTTTGAATTCACATATGCCTAGATGAAAACATTTTATCGCTATTAACTATTGATATCCCATTAAAATTAATAGTAGTTTTAAAGTATCATGGTTTGCGGTATATGCCATTGCACAATATTTTATTGTACTGACCATCATTACGTGACCAATTCATTCACATCAGAATTTATCAATGTTCAGTACCTTTATTTAAATGAATAAACATATTCATTCAAAATTGACATTTGCAGTATGCTGTAAATGGGAAAATGGTTATCGCACTGACCATAGTAATATTACCTTATATATAGCGTATTTCGAAATACTTGCAAAGACATCATCTGCAGCATTTGCCGCTGGACTTGGACCTTCCAAGAGATTCATCAGACCTCTGTATCATGGGCGTCGCAGGGCAAATACTTTCTGAACTTGTCTATTTCGTCACGCCATCTTATTTATTGCCTGCCACAGATCATATGATCTCTAACGATCCATGTTGTAAGTTGTGATGTCCATTGGCTTTCTGATATATTTGCAACATCACAAGCCCATTGCCATTTGTGATCCCAAATGTATTCTATAATATCCCGGATTCATGTTTTTCTCTAACATATCGCACCGTGGTGTGATCACTCAATGTGAAGTTGAGCATGATTTTCTTTCGTAAACGTTGCATGCTTTGGCTATCGTAAAGTATAGTACATTTTTTACTTGGAAATACAGTAACAAATTTATTCAGCTCTCTTATCTACAATACATACAAATATATATACTTTTTTGCACATATAATATATCATGTTACATTTAATCTATTGTATTGTCTCACATTTATTTCAAAATAATATCACCAGGTTCTTTGGGATGATTTTTAAAAAAAGAAACTTTCATCCATTTATCTCATTTTCTCCTCATGAAATCTCTGAAGAGCTTGTTGATCGACAGACCAAGAGGCTGTACTTTGTGAATTACAGCAATTTTTGTTTCTAATTGACGTCACTTTTTCTTTATTGCTTCAATTTTCTCTCTCAACTGGTCCTACGCCAATATAGCTGTTTTTTTCTTTTTTGAAAAAATATCCTGTCTCCTTGACCAAACTTTGTCCGACCCGCCATTTTCGTCAATCCTGCCTGTGATGTGTGGGTATTATAATCCCCGATGAAAATTCGTCCTTCAGCATAGTATTTCTTCTGAAGATGAAAAGGGGATAATTATGTGCCATCAGTACACATGACACAATTGCAATATAATTAATTTTTTTCATAACCTGCTCCTCTAATAATTTCACTTTTATTACCAAGCAAATCAATAGTCTTGTTAGAAGGAACATCATAAATGAGGGAGGGGCTTCTTCAATGTATCCAATGTTTTCTGATATTAATTACAAACCAGTGTTATTCCAAGGCTTTAACTTCATATTGATGGGAATCATAGTGCAGGTCCTCATCGATTATCGACTTAATTTCATAAACAGGTAACACCGGCTGCAGTGCCATTTTCGAGCTCTTTTTATTCTTCTCAAAATCTGGCCTTTTTCAATATGGTTGAGGTCGGCACAGCATGACCATAATTCATTTCATTGGTTACCCAGTTCTTCAAACTGTTTCATTCAATCTTCTCACACGGGCCATCTTGCTGTTTTGCAATGAAGATTGTGCTTTCCCTTCTGTCCTGTTATCTGCTGGATTTCTTCTTGACCTTTATTCCTACTCAATTTTAATACACTGGACACCACATTGGACTTAACTTTGGTTAAGGGACACCGAGATATGTTTTAGGTGAAAATGCATCCAATAATCCACAGATCGGAGAGACCTGGCTGGTTGATCTATTTATTTCTCAGAAGAGAGTGGCATGTATTTTAATAGAGTAAACACACATGATTTAAACCTAGCGTTAATGAATCTGCCGAATTAATGATATCAATAAATGCCGAAACTATTCTAAGATAACTCGCAATTTGGCTCATAACTGACCTAGTGACGCTGAGACCAAATTGGTCTTTGTCAGGATAAGATGGCCCATGATATGGGACAAGTTGGTCTCCACTGTTAGTAAACAAAAACGATTACTCTGAACTCTGAGCTATGCATTTTTTGCATCTTCTTATACTGCCCTCAAATTTAAAAAAAAAACACATGCAGAAAATAAGAAACACTTAGCTTTTCATTGGTGGTTGTGCAGTTACCACATTTACCTGACATCGAACCTGTCACTCGCCAACAATACCTTCGATGTACAGATTTTGCACATAGCTGTGCATGTTTGGCTAATACCATTCACTAGTTTTGAAACCTGATCAGAACATACCATAAACAGGTTCACTTATGATAATCAAAATCAATTTTGAGTGATCCAAAACTGGTACAGGTCGAATTCCCGATGCAAAAAGGCAGCGATTGAATTAGCTGTGTGACCAAAATGACTGAAAAACGCTGCATAGAAAAATAATCATCGGTATATTTGTGAATAATCTGGAGGAGCAGGCCGTTGATTTCTTATCAAATAGCAACACAAAATGATGAAAATATTTCATTTTCTTTATATAGCGTTTCATACATGTATTTTTTCATGCTCTTATTTTTCACATTACTGAGTATAATGTGTTCCGATTATTTGTTTCGAGGATTTGGCTTACAGTCTGCAGTTGTACGGAATGACTTTTGATGTACATAGCATAAAAATGATAATTTTTCACTCAGAGAGGTTGAAGTAATTGTTGCCAGGTGTGGAAGTTGCAGTCATATGTATGAAAAGAGCCGTTTATAAAACTAAGAATAAGAATGACTCGGCTTTAATTTTTTTTTCTCATTCTATTAATCTGGCTAAGAGTATCATTCTTTCTGTCTCTTTCTATCTCGCTCTCTCTATCACGCTCTCTCTATCACTTTCTCTCTCCCCCCTCTGTCTCTCTCTCTCCCCACTCTCCCTCTCTATATATATACATATATATATATATATATATATATATATATATATATATATATATATATATATATCTTTCTCCCTCCTCCCTTAAACCCAAGTGTGTTATAATTCCCCCAGCTTAACCTCAAACGAATAAAACTAAGATAACATTCTTTTCGCTTCAAGACGCCCAAAACTTCACCCACATAAATATGCCTCCACCCCACCGTCCCTCACGACATTTGGATTGGTATTTTCTCATTTTGTTTTGTTTTTTTTTTTAAATATATTTTTATACCCTCGCATTTTGAAAATAATACTTGTAAAATCTTGCATCATTATTTCAATACACCTTAGTCTTGATATATGTACGATGTCTCTTATATCCAATCTTTTCGAGTAGATATCAGCCTCTTCCCACCCACCCACCCCTCTCTCTCTCTCTCTCTCTCTCTCTCTCTCTCTCTCTCTCTCTCTCTCTCTCTCTCTCTAGAGATACTGATATTGAACTTGAACTTGAAATGTTTGACAGGGATCTGTTTACCTGAGGGAAACTCCCCACTCTACTGTAGATGTTCAGGACACTCCTCTTTGGCTAATTTTAAAGAATTTACCTGGAATTTTCTAAAATGACTATATTCAAATGATTGAGTCATTTCTCAGTAGCGTAGAGCAATAACACAAATACATCACTACATTTGTATATTCAGAACACCAGAGTAATATATCAACCAATTTATGTGTCAGTTCTTACCAAGATACTCTTTTACTCTACGAATATAATTGGCTTTTGAAGTTCTTTCCAGATATTCGTTATTCCACTTCATTGTTTATAATCAGCAAGTGAAAACATAAAATCACCAACGCCAAAATGGTATTTCTGAAACAAAAATACTCTTACTTTTATACAGTTATTATATACGGCTAATTTCCCTGTCTTTGTTGCTTTTATCATAGCGTGTCTACTCTGTACCTTAAAACTTTCCTTGGATGTCCTTCCAGAAATCATGAGCAGAGCCATTTTTTTTTCTGGTTGCACGGGGTTATCAGAGATGCCGGATGTGACGCATGGGAAAATGATAATAATGACAGAAGAAACCTGCCCAAAGGAATCATTGGTCAATAGCCAAAACGAAAACAAAGTTATTTGTTTTATCAAATATAGACGTCACTAGTATTCGGAATACTTATGAAGAGTAAATAGTAGAAATAATAACTACCGGTACTTCGTCTATAATGTAAATATACGAAATGGCAGCGTATTAGCCATCAGAGAAGTTGGAGTATAGCTATATTCAGAAGATGTTTCTTGGTTGGAATTCGAATCGTAATTGATTGGAGTAGCTAAGGAAAAGAGTGGTCATGGGGATGAAGAATGAAGAGTTCAAATCTTGCTAGGGGCTTATTTTTCATTTCTGATCCACACTGCTCTTTAATTATCGTTGAATGACAAACAGAAAACTGTGATGAAAATTGCTCAAGTACCACTAAAAAAATAATCTAAGTCCTCATAGTTTGTGGGCCATTTATTACAACCGAGGTTGTTTATGATTGTCCCATCCAAATTTCGTTGAGGAAGGTATAAATTTACCTTTACCTCTGCTTTGTACGAGCCTAAGATACTTAGCCAAAAAGACTCGTCACTCATCATCTCACAATATTTCACAAAGAAAAAAAAGCAAATGTAACTACGCTGCCTACTCAGTTAGTAGCAGAAGAGCTGTTACAGTCACCATCAACGTTGATGAAGCCAATCAGTTTATTACAAATCATCGAAAGATTAAACTTGTTTATCTCTGTAATCTGATAAAAGATGGACAGGAGACCAAAATATTTATTTGAGTCCAATTGAAATCTCAAGTAGCGATGGGCTGGCCACGTTGCAAGGATAGCTGAACACCACGTTTCGCAACATGCCCCTCAAAAATCACACACAAAACTATGACCAAAAGATATGAGATAGCATGACGAACTAGACGCGTTCAGAGTGTATTAGCTACGCGACGCTTATGATAAAGAGATCCAGCGAATCCTGATAAAATCTATGTCCAATGATGGAAACCAAAAGATTGATGATGATGATGATGATGATTGCATATTGAATCTGTACTACGGCTTGAAATCGTCAGTTTTCTAACGATAACAAGAAAAATATTGCAATTTTAAATCTCATGCTATTATAACGATAGTACACTACTAAACAATATCATCATCAGTCTTTTATTACCCGTTGTTAGGCATAGCCGTTCCAAGATCTGCTACATTTCTCTATCATGGGCGTCGCGGAGCCAGTATTTTCTGAAACTGTCCAGTTCATCTCTTCATCTTGTATTCTGTCGATATTGATTTCATATGTGATCCCCTGGAGATCTATGTTGTGAGTCATGATGTCCATCGATTGTCCGCCATTCTTACAACATGACCTGCCCATTGCCATTTAAGGTTTTTGATAGATTCTATGATGTCTCGAACTTCTGTTTTCTTCCTGTCATACTATGCTGTCTTGTGATCTCTCTATGTGAGTTTAAACATGATTGTTTCGTGTGCCCCTTGCATGTTTCTCAGTTTGCAAGTCTGTTTCTTTGTTAGGTTCCATGTTTCTGATCGATTAGAGACTATCGGGAGGATGCATTAATTGTATCTTCTCCTTTTTTTGTTTTTTTTTAAAACTTGTGCTTCCTCTGCCGAAGGCTCCTTATCTTAGAGTGATTCTTTGCTTGATCTTTTCCTCTTTCGTTGGTTTCATAGAGATTTGTTGTCCTAGGTAAATGTAGTGATCAACATCCCCAGTTTTATGTCTTCGATTTTGACAATTATGTCCTTATTCTTTTGGGGTCACTATATGTATATGTCTATTTCTGTAAGCTACTTGAAGATCATAGAGTCACAGCTGCTTTCGCACGGTTTCAGCAGGATCTGGATTTTAACAGCACTGTCTTTAAAGGCTAAAGTGAACCAACTGCCCTGCTATTCACCTATATCTTTTGATGGAAAAAAAGCAGATCAACACCTCTCGCAAGAGAATTAGTGCAAAGTGGACGAAGTTCAAACCTGGTCCTGCAATTGAGTCTCCCGTGCATCTGATTTTCTCCTTATCCCACGTGTTTATACAAGAGAAGTTTCTACTTTTATTTTAGTAACGCAATAGCGCAGCTTAAAGTTAGAACAATACAAAAATGTTTGAAGAGGGAGAAATTCGAATCGTGCCAAATATTCCCTTTGTCAGTTGATCATAAATCATGGTTGGATGCAGCGCTTCGTCTCGTTTACGTTGCTGTCTCGTCGAGAAAGAAATCGAACATTTTACCTGATTGATTGTCTTATTTGCTCAGTTTTTGCAGAAGTGAACAAATATGCTTGAACATTGATCCTCGGCATGTTTGGTCATGCTGACATTTGTGAAATACATTATTGCGGTAAAAACGAATATTGTAGACTGCGTTTAAATAAACATTTGGTTAGACTATTCTTGAAGGCTCGATTTCAATTAATAGAACTTATAGCAGGTATGTCACTCTGATCCGCATGGACGCTTACGTTACATAGCCTCTAGAAAAGAATAGATATGGATCGAGTGTTGAGACATAATACCAGTACGCAAGAACATTAATTGATATTCATCAATCATAGCACGGCACGATGTCACACTCATGAATGTCTTATTGAGAATCTAATTTACTGAACAATGATGGTCTGAGAAACTAGTTTATTAAATGATGGTCTAAAGTACGACAACCTAATCATCAATAACAAGGGTTGGCTGCGTCTGATTCAAGAATGAGTGGTAATGATCAGCAAGACTCGCACAAATCTTTCATGTACGAACGGGATTTCATCTTTTAGATTATGAAGTTCTAAAGTTCTGAAGATGAAAATATTACTGGCAACAATGAAGGACCACTGGAAAAAAACATAGACCTAAGGAAGATCGCAGAGCATATCGACCGAGACAATTCGGAAAAGAATCAGGGGTAAAGATATTAGGTTGAATAATTATGCACACGACATGCCACGGGGAATTACAATGAGAAACAAGCTCATGCCTGCACCTAGTTTCCACTTTATTTTTCGGAGATATTTGTTTTTTGATTATCGAACATATTTTCTCCGTCACCAGAAAAAAAACAACAGTATGGTAGAGTAGCAGTAAATTCAGTGGAATGTGAGAGGAAAAGCCGATACCTTGCTTACGCAAATGCTATCCGAATGCAACCGCAAAAATTCAGACATAGTTATTGTTTCATTTTAATCTGATGCTAGAGTTACTTCACTGTGCTTGTAAATCATTAAAGTGAATGGGAGGTTAGAATTATCTGTTTGATACAGGCTAGCCCTGATAATGCGGGTTACACGAACTGTTTGTTTGTTTTTTGTTTTGTTTTGTTTTGTTCTATGGAATACTATTCAAAGACGCACACAGAGCGAATGCAAGAGTGAAGCCACTGAAGCACATCCAATTAGCGTGTATCAGCCTGTGTATAATGCAAATGCTGAACAAAAATGTAGGCTAGACATGACTTGTATGGATTCCGGGTGCTGTACATCATAATACGGCTGATATTGATCCTAGATGTAGCTTTTATTTCCTTTATTTTAGTGTTTATGGCAGTCATCTATTCTTTTAAAACTGATTATTCCAGGTTCAAAACTCTTGGATTCAAACTTTGATCGTGCAAATCCCTGGAGACCTTGATCAATTTGAATAATCTGAAAGGTTTCTAAGATGGCTCAGGGTTAGGAACAATGAACAATATTTTTGTTGTGAGTTTTATCCAAACTGAGTGCCCGACGCTCATATAATAGTACCAGACTGGGTAGACTGCTCCTGATACAAAAGTAAATATACTGTAAAACTATTCACGGAAACGTTTAAAATATTTGGACAATCTTTTGTTTGATGGAGAAATAGAATGGGAAAGGCCATCTTGAATGAATAAAAGTGGCAGGAATTTTTCAATGAAAGGCCCCCAAAAGTATAACTATAATAGAAGTGGTCAATAATGAAAATCAAATCCATTACTCCAACTTTTAAATTCATTCCATTGTAATCCATGTGAAACACATCAAATAAATACGAGATTGGATCACATCTTAGCAAGTTCAATACAACAACATATTCATATGATATCATATCATAGCAAGAATGGAAACTGAAAAAAAAACACTTATTCCTAATGATAATTTTTGTAGCTACGACGGAAACATCCAACGTTCTTATTCTCTTCTTAGGTATGAACCAAAGATTTTCTATTCTTTGAGTGTGCATCTCGTCACAGTAGATTCCACAAAATTACTTTTATGATGACGACATCATGCTGTTATATGCTTTCATATAACGAGTTCTTTGGATAGCCATCAATCATCAGTAGAATGTTCTATGATCTAGGCTTCTAATGTTTTCCTGTCTCAACGAAGAAAGTAAACGAGTACCACGTTCTAATCCACCGAATACACACACCAGGGAACCAGCTTCCTCTATTATATTCCTACAGAAGTTATACAATCGATGGCTGATCATTTCCGTCGAGGACCCCAATTTTGTAGGTCTCCTACTGCACGCATTTTCCACAGACTTCTCCAGAAAAGTTTGCCCGGTCAAGGATGGTAGTGGTTTTGTGTACTTCTGCATCAAAAGGCGATATTGAATGGAGGCAAGTGTGAGATCAACTGTCAATTACTAGCAAAGCACCCTATAATCACTTATGAATCTGAAACATAGAACCAAACCAAGAGACAGACTCGTGAACTGAGAAGCTTGCAAGGTGCACACGAGAAAATCATGCTCAAACTCACATAGAGAGATCACAAAACAGCATAGTATATGAGGAAGAAAACAGAAGTCCTACACATCATAGAATCTATTACAAAACTTAAATGGTAATGGGCAGGTCACGTTGCAAGAATGTCTGATGACGGATGGACATCATGTCTCACAACATGGATCCCCGGATATCACGTGCAAAACCGAAGCCGACAGGATACAAGATTGAGAGATGAACTAGATAAATGTAGGAGATACCAGCTCTGTAACGCCCATGATGGAGAAATGTGGTGGATCCTTGGGAAGGTCTATGTCCAATGACGGACAATAAAAGAATGATGATGATGATGATGATGATGATGATGATGATGATGATGATGATGATGATGATGATGATGATTACGCTGAAGCAACTGGGACGGCGTAAAAAAAATGATCAACGCGAATGTTTGGGGGCTTTTTTGCACATATTCTTCAAAAATCATTTCCTTTCGATGTCCGACATCACATCTTGTTGATTACTGCAGTCCAGAGGTATCATTCTACCCTCCACACAATTAGCTTTTCCTGGTCGTATGCAACTTCCGTATTCCAAAGGTTCTGCGTTGATTATTGAACACTTAGAAAGTATTTAATTTGGTCGTACGATAGACATTGCGGGTGCATGTCGACGATGATTCATCTTTGAATGTCACACGATTTGATTAACAGCAAACTGTTTAGCAACCATGTTTTTTAAAAAAGGATATGCTTAGAGAGACAAAACAGCGTTTTTTGAAGAACTGTATCTTAGAAGTAAAACACTTCGATGGCTTTTTCCATTATTTTGTTGATATCTGACCAATAGTCGTTTAATATAATTGTGGGACCCTTGGAGGAATTTGTTGAAGAAGGTAATTATTTGGAGCGTAAATTTAGTTACCGAATAAATTTAGCCATTTAAAAACCATCCAAAATAGAATCTAGCCACTTTATTCCACTCAAAATGGCTGTTTTTTTCTTTCGATATCAAACCAAAGATTGCAATTCATTAGTATGCATCAGAGCAAGATTTGTGCGCCTCGCTCAGAATAGATGCATTTAGTTAAGCTTACTCCGACACTTAATACGAACTCAAAGTGAGGATCAAACTCACAAGACGTGTTATGGTCAGCGATACTTTCTTGTCAACCATGACATTCTAGCAGGCTCCTATCTTCATCAATTTTTAATAAAATAAGCAATATCTGAATATTCATCCATTTATTTATTTTGATATTCAACCATGTTTACTCACACCAGGGAATACACGAACGCTTAATACATCCTCGATCCAGAGATATTTGGATTACGGGACGTTCTCCCGACAAAATGAAAGAGGTAATCTGATAAAACTGTTTGCTGATTTGGCAACTTCTGCCAAAATATGGAGACCCAGCTGAGGGTTAGGTTACTTATACCAAGAAATGAAAAAAACAACTAAAGATGAGGCTACTGTTTCACTATTTACACTTTTATTCAACTATTTACCTTCTTCTTAATATTTTTGGGCGGTATCACAAATTCTCTCAGACTGGATTCCCCCCAACTGTGAGCAAATAAATTGGCGCGAATCGGAATGTTCTTAAAAGTATAAACCCCTGATGAGATTCGAACTCATGCCCCTCTATGCTGGAAGGGGGGCTAGATATCCATCGTATCACATTTGCCATCTGCACTACGGGAACTCCAAATCATTAAATTAAATATTTCGCCCTACCACGACTTCTGCACCGTGTTTTTCGTTATTAACTGATAGCGATAGTTACGGCAAACATGGCTATTTCATTTTTTTAGTAGATGAAATATTGCGATACTGGAATGAATAAAAATGTTGCTCACAACTACAGATTCTGGCTAATTGTACTGAGAAGGGAAAATGCATTATGGAAACGTGGTTACTTTTACCGATGGATGATAAGATAGCCTGAGATATGAGGAAGCAAGTAAAGACCAGGCTACTCCCGCTGAAAAATTAAAAAAAATCATCCAAGATATCGCCGCTTCTAGAAAATGATGGATGCCTTAGCAATCAAATAATAAGAGTAGACACTAATAAATGTAGACACTACAATTTGAATAATGTCGAGGAAAATTGAAAAAAGAAACGAAATCTCTTATCACAACTACCAAAGAACATTGTAAAACATTCCTCAACGGTGAAATGTCTTTTTTCTGTTGTCTAATGGTTTATTTATTGGAATTGTCTCATTTCTTCAGCAGGTTATAACGGATTTACTGCTATATTTATTTTTTATAAGGTAGGTTATTCTTATTCTATTTTCCTACTATTAGTACTTTTGGGGCAATGAGTTAATGATGGGAGAG
Source organism: Thysanoteuthis rhombus (assembly GCA_963457665.1). Lineage (NCBI taxonomy): Eukaryota > Metazoa > Mollusca > Cephalopoda > Oegopsida > Thysanoteuthidae > Thysanoteuthis > Thysanoteuthis major. The sequence continues at coordinate 33,646,060 of OY735200.1, read as the reverse complement.
TTTGTCCTAATGATATTGCTCACGTACACTCTTCTCCGTCATCCATCGCATCGTACCAAAAATGAGACATTTTTGTCAAAATTTATGGCGACAAGGGAAGCATAGAGATAGGGATTCATTCCTTTCCCGAGGGTATTACTGCAAGAAGAATGCATGGCATTCCAGTTGAAATTTAAAATCAGTTTGCAGATGTCATGTTCAGTAGTAATGGTAAGAGACCGATTTCAAAAATTAGTCACTTTTGTTTTCACCTAGAATTTCTTTAAGCACGTTCCAGTACTCGAAATTACGATAAGAGAGATTTTTATTGACCAGGAGTTAATACAAATGTTGGTGACATGGCTCTCATAGGTATGATTAATAGCATACATAGTGTTCATTATATCCGATCTTTTTTAGTTTAGCACTCATTTCAATATATTTTTTAAAAATCTTCTTTTCCATTTATGATGCAGTAAAGTTCACATTTTGTTCAATTATTTGATGGTTCTTAGCAAGCAGTTTATGGTTTATATGTTTAAATAATTTTTATATTTTGTCTGACTATTACTGGATATATGTAAACAGACGCTGCATTATATATTGAAATGATTTTTGTTTGACTGGGTTAAATAAAGGTTTCATGCAAAGACTTGTTTACATTTTCGAACGTTTTTTATTCGTATGGATTATATAATGGTTCTATCAAGATAGCTTCTGATTCAATAGGTTGAAATAATAGTAGTAAAATCAGAATACACCGAAAGAATGCAAGGTAAAACAATTGACACAGATACAGAAAGTCTGATTTTTTTAAGAACGCACAAAACCAGAGAGGTGCTGTGAGTGCATGCAAACATTTAGGTACACAAGGTTTTCAATGTGTCAGCTCCACTAAAAAAAGTGCCAAGTATGTATAAAACCCACTAAATAATACTCTGTAAACAATTTGGTTTCGTTTCGTTTTTGCAATTAACTTAGTATAATTGTTTTTGTTTTTTTTTAATCCTTAGGGAGGATCAAATAATATTTAAACATTAAAGTCATTAAAAAAACGTAGAGACATGTCCAGCTGTCTCTTCCCAAAGGCTGTAGAATGCATAGTATCAAAAGAAATCGAATATTATTGAGGAGAGATATGGGAGAGCAGGCATGTCACTAAGCTATATATCTGTGAATTTATCGGGCCGATTGACATGTCGGCTTGATTCGGTGTATTTTGCAGAATCTGATGCAGATGTTGAAAGCTCATGGGCAGTGTTAGTTTCATGTTGAGTAAAGTGCGTCGGAAAGTCGAGATAAGCCTGTTTCAGTCTGCTAGTGTCGACTGTATCCGTATGAATATTTTTTCCTCAATCTATGTCTCATGTCAGCCCTAATGAGATTTCCATCGGTACGGCGTTTATCTCACGGCGGCTCCAAAAGTCAAATATCTCCTTTGGCAATGTAACCTCAAAACTTTTAAGAGACTCATTAGATTGAAATGAATCTGCACAGCAAAAGCTAAGCAGCAAAAAGCGTCCAAGCAGAAAGGAGCGAATCAGGTTAACAGGCTGCATATTCAAATTAAAACGTAAAAACAACTATGATGTATCAATTTTCAATGGTATTATCGCACATCTATCTATTTTTATATGAGTTCGTTCAGATATCTCTCTCTCTCTCACTATGTCTCCCTCTCTCTCCCTATATATATATATATATATATATATATATATATATATACGTGTGTATGTATATATATATATATATATATATATATATATATATATATATATATATATATATATATATACGTGTGTATGTATATATATATATATATATATATATATATATATATATATATATATATATATCCCCTTCTACAGTACTTGTCATAGGTATTCCATTGAACGGACATTTTCCTTTGCATTGCTTAGTTCTGAGACCTAGAAACGGGAATGTTCAGCGAGAAAAATCCAATTTTTTGCAATCTCCTTTACAATGCATGCATTTAGTTATGTTTTATTGCTCTGAATGCAACGTTTCTGATTTTTTTTTATTTTCATTGTATGAAATTGAAAAATTAGAAAAAAACACAATTTTTTGTTTCAATCCTTCAAAAAGTCCCGTTCAAAATAGATTGAGGATATCAAAGTGCTGCCCAACTAATAGGCTGGTTTGGATCACCCTTGCCAAAATCCCATATAGACCCCACAAAATTAAAGATTAAAATCAGATTTTGTGGTTGTTAAAATACTTTTACATCTAACATAGACGGATTACTCATATAAAAGGTACTGTTTTTAGGTATTTGAACATGCTCTATCCTCTGGTTCATGTGGCATAAATCCACACAAAATTATGATATAAACAAGATATGGGCTTTTTATGCATGCGTATATTGATCTTAACATGCATCTTCCTTGCTTTCTCTCTCTCTCTCTCTCTCTCTCTCTCTCTCTCTATATATATATATATATATATATATATATCCATTTCTCTCTCTTTCTCTTTCTCTCTCTCTTTTTTATATATATACATATATATTTTTGCACGTAAATGTATATGCATGCACACACACACACACACACACGCACACACACACACATATATATATACATATATATTCTGATAATTGTAAAGAGAGTATATTGCCGAGTCTTAAACCCAAAGATAAGACGTTGATGCTATTGTGGGTTGAAAAAATGCTTTTTTGCTGCACCAAATGTGGTTTTCAGGTAGCAATAATCATTTTATAATCTAATTGATCAAATCAGTCGTTTATTTCTGCGTTTGAATGTATCTATTAATTTGTACATGTATTTCTTTATTTGGTGTTTGTTAATTCTTTTATGAATCATTGTAATTAAATTCTCTGGGGTACGTTAAATGGCCGCTGTCTCCTGAACATACTGATGTTTATACTTGGGATTGGATGCCTTTTGCGATTTAAGAAAATCATGCCGGGTTATAAGTAACTTACTTACTTCCGTGAAGTATTTCTGCGTTAGGATATTTTACTTAATGCATTTGTTAGTTGTTTTGTAGTTGTTATTATCTTATGTATTGACCTTACTCAATTTCTTCGTGATATGAAAAAGTTGGTATGACTATTTTAAAAGCAACAAAGACGCTGTGTCTTGAACCGAAAGATAACATGTGAATGTTACTAATGGAAATAGAATGCATTTTGTACCAAGCCGAGGAAGATACTAGCATTTCGGTATATCTAACTGTGCTATCTTTTTCCTTGTTTGACCTTTAGTTGGTTATTTAATATGTTTCATATTTAAAGATAAACTGATCGTGTTTCAAGCCAGGGAGGAAGAAAAACGCCTGTACAACTAATATACATTCTGTTGTAGTCAGATGTCGGGGCTTCGTAGCAGTTTTGGCCTCAACGTACCTGATTAAATTCCGATTATTATCAAACCATATATGTTCCAAGATCTGGCTGAGTGTACACTAGTATGGATATGATACTGCTGCAATTGGAATGAGAACCAACAAAGTATTATGGCAACGTGAGGAACCCTGCTGGCGAACCCCAGCTTCGTATTATAATGCTTCGGCCCTAAAACCATGCCATGGTCATCTTTTCATGACGGTTATTCTTGAAGGCACAGCTGCTGTTGCATAATTCAATCTTATATATATATATATATATATATATATATATATATATATATATATATATATATATATACATATATATAAGTGACTGTGCATGATAAGTGTCCAACGAGCCATTTCTCCAAAATTAGAGAAAAAATCTAGAAAGAATTCAAATGTTGACTTTCGCATTTATTTTTAGATTAAATATGTTCATTTTGAAGCTTGGATAATCCAAATTATGGTTCTGTTGCATATTGCACTGATAAACATTGAATTATTACAAGATCACAATTTATAAAGTGATATTTTTGTTGTACAGCCTAGAAAACAACTACGCACATGTTTCACACATTCATGCTGTAAGTATTTTAGAAACATTTAAATGCACGATGAAATCAAACGTTTTGACAAAAATCAGCGATTATGTTCAAGTAACGGGTCCTAATTATATTAGATACATTGTTATAAGCATCAAGATTATAATGCATGTTGGCCTAGCTCTAAAAGAATGAACATTGTAGCTAAAGAAAAAAAGAAAATATCGCGAGTGCATTTTCGTCAAACTTTTAATCCGATATTTGTTTATGTCAGCATAACTACATGCCATCTGTTACTTGTTACTTTGAGAGGTGATGGTCATCACAGACTAACTGCATGGCCCGAAAGATGCTATAAAAGTCGAAACAAAGATCTACAAAATTAAGGGATACTTCAGTTTGATTTTTCTGTTAATATTTATTTTTCTCGAATATATATATGTATGTGTGTATGTCTGTTTGTATGTCTGTGTATGTACTTGTGAATGCATGTGTGTGCATCTGTGTGTGCATATGTGCGAGTGTCAGTCATTCGCACGGTATATATATATATATATATATATATATATATATATATATATGTATAAATGTTAATACATATGTGTTGAATAATCATTTCTAACAATCATATCATTATGATATTAGCAATAATTCAGTATTTTAATTAATATCTCAGATATATTTTTTCTGATTTAATTTTTCCCGTCTAGATTTGTATTTGCTCTCCCCTTACGATTAACCGTTTTCTGTTTGTTGAATAACTTTTTTTCTTGATTCTTTCAACTTTTTTTTTCGGAACTTTCGTGTACTTTACTTAAAAGATTAATAAAAGTATACATGCATCCGTGCATATCTACATTTTTTATCCATTTCATTTTATTCTCCATTTCGCACCAGACTCAACATAATTAACTCAACTGGTATTAGTCACGCCCAACACAACCATTCTCTATGGTTTCAACCATCTGCTACAATTGCACCAAAGATACGTAAATGCAAGACAAAACAAATACCCCAATCGATTGGCAATTGCATTGAACCGAGGAGAGACTGCGCGGTGGCGTTTCCTGCGTGTATGCAGAGACTGGTTTGAACAATCTATTCGATCGATCGATTGATTGATTTGAAAAAGTTGAATTCGATTTTCGGTTTTTTTTTTTCAGATTTTTTTCCCATTCATTTAATTATTCATTTATCATTTTCATTTCTTGTCGCAAACTTTTTTTCAGTTGCTTTCTCATTGGATCAATGATATTCTTCTTTTTTTTTTTTTTTTTTACATCAACTGTTTTGCTTATAACTTCATATTTCTCACTCTGAATATGTAACAATTGCAGAACGAGTTCAGGTCATACGGCCCAGTGTCTATATATATATATATATATATATATATATATATATAGTACATCTTGTACAAATCAGGTTTGCAATACAATATGATATAAAACAATGTCTGATATGTGATGGATTTATTTAATAGAGTGCTCGATGTATTCAACTTTAAATTATGAGTGTTGTGTAGGTTTAGAATATAGCCAGGAATATAATAGAATGTACATAAACAGAGCAGAAACATAAGTGTATTTGTGTAGCGAATCCACATTCTTTATATATATATATATATATATATATATATATATATATATATATATATATATATATATATATATATATATATATGCAGCATCCAATTTCTGCTAGGGTGTCTTGTTTATATTACTGTTTTGTTTTCAACTGATGATCCCAACATGTGACAATCTATGCATTGTACTGCAATAATAAAAAATTGGGGAAATGAGGAAAATATTGGAAAAAAATTGCATATATTGCATTGATATATATTCCGAAATAGTTGATTGAAGTGATACGAAAATATCTCCTGGAAAAGATCTCTTTTGTTAAGTATTCAAAGCTGCAAAGCTTTCAAGACTATCCCGGGGAGTCCTTTCAGAAAATGCCTTCATCTTTAGTGTAATCGACTGCCAAGAATCAGATCAAGTGCAGAAGAAAATAGGTAACGCTCCATACCGGAGCCCCGCCCAGCTGTCAGGCTTACTCTGGCTGGCGCTGTTGAAAAATTTGGCCGTCTTGTATAGGTTTTGCTGGTCATAGGCAGACCAGCAGAGGGAGTAGGATTTTCTCCTAAATCTTCGTTTGTGATGATGTATTATTGTATACTTTAGTCTTCACCGAAGAGAGGTGGACACCGTCACGACAATATTACCGAGTCACCCAACGATGGCTGCCCCAAGTTTGTCACTGTCTACGAACATTAGCTTTTTCATACGAATATCAATCAAAAACTTTAAATATACGGATTATCCTAGAGCACAGTTTCGAAAATTGGGTCTGTGGACCACTGGGGGAGGGGCTGTCAAATAATGCCGCAGTGTTCCCATTGAAACGGATATTGCGAATTTTGCGACCAAAAATCCTCATTATTCATTGCACAACTAACAAAGAATATTATTGTCCTGTTTGAGTCAGTTTTTGTGAAGAAAAATCGGATTTTCCTATATTTAGTGGAGTTGTTTTCCGTTGTACTGCTGAGATATCGGCAGAGTAGTAGTAGTAGTAGTAGTAGTAGTAGTAGTAGTAGTAGTAGTAGTAGTTTGGACGAAAACACACGTAAAAAATCTCAGGAATATTACCAGAATCTTTTAGTAAACAAAAATACGCAAGCAAATAAAAACATATTGTAATCACACTTGGAACATCCTTCCCATGCGTGTCAGTCTGAAATGTCTCCCTTTATAATCCAACATTTCATTCATTTATCAATCCATTCATCTGTTTATCCATTTATTGTATTAAATGCTCATCACAGATATACAAAAATGTGAATACCTCGTAAATATATTCCCAGCGAAACGAAGTTTAATCTTTTGTCTCCTATAAAAAGGCTTTGATATGAAATACCATCTGTTCAACTTTTTGTTTCTTATATTTCTACGTCATAGTTTACAAACTATTTTGAAGATACAAAATAGGTTGGCTAGGAAACCGATATCCTCGAATATCTCTTCCTAATTTACTCGACAAGACTTCGCTGGTAAGTTATCACTTCACATATTAATATATCTTATTCGCAACACTTGGTTGGGAAAAATTCATAATTGAGACTTTTTACCGGAAAATAGATATTCAAATTTATTTATGCACAGAAACAGTGGATAGGTGTAATTCTTTCTTCTTTTATTGATAATAAAGAGCGTTGGGTAAGTGAACGCATGGCAAGTACGTTAGGGTTATGCAAGCTGAAAAGCCTGGATAATGCTGATTCTTTGGTTGATTAAGTTAAGAGACGATTACCAAATTCCACTGGGCATAGCCAAAAATTTGATATTTTTAAAACATCAAGAATTTCGAGAATTTTTAGCGTCTCACAATGAAAAAAAATATCGATTCCTTTCAAGTTACACAGTACAGATGAAATAGAGCCATACACGTTCAAAATATTTGCATACTCCGACATGGAATGTAAACATGACACTAGCCGTGTGGACCATCACTATTGCAGTGAGTTCGATTTCCATTTTTCTTTTATACTTTTGATGTTATTTATTATCATTAGGTTGTGATACAAGTCAGGTGAAGATGGTCTACAGGTGGACGTAAATTTGACTCCTGCAACATCCAATTTCTTCAATTGTTTATTCTATTTACGATGTCTATGTCGAATGGCATATTCATGGAATTAAAACGGGATATAGGTTCGAAATGAGTTTCGAATGAAGATAACACATTTATCATTATATGCATGCGTGTCCGTGCTTCTATTTTCTTTTCCATATTCACTGGTCTATGGAACTGACACGATTATTCAAGTAATAATAAATTTTACAAATGTATATTTTATTGTGAAATCATTCACTGCATTATCTTTAGATGCCAACATTCTGTATGAAGAGATGATACCCCAAGAGTTTACCCTGACTTTCTCCCATCTATACTTTTTAAATTGTTCAATCCCTTCTTCTACCCAGCCAATACACACATACACACACTTATATATATATATATATATATATATATATATATATATATATATATATATATATATATATATATATATATATAAATGATTGCATCTATTTTTAATTCAATTATCTTGAGTAGTTTGTCATTATATTTCACATGCTGCAAAAGTTAATTTTTTAAATTCAGATTTTCAGCTACATCAAGAAATAACAAAATTAAATTTATTAGTCAAACGAACTCAGTCATGACTTGAAGTCTGCTAACGTTTTTCTTTCATCTAATCTGCCTACGTCTGAGCCGGCTTTCGACCAGCACAGCCACCCCTAACCTTCTCAATGTACACAAGCTGAAGCCAGCTCCTCTACTATAACTATAATTGTCTCCCATTTTCCCAAGACAGAACCGAAAAACAATCCAGAAAACAAAAAATGACATTGGCATTTATACGCTAACACACACACACACACACACACACATATATATATATATATATATATATATATATATATATATATATATATATATATATATCATTTTAAACATTTTGTTCTCCTACTGTAACTGTCTTATGCCACTTGTCGAATGGACAATACCACTTAAATAGATAGCCGCACGTCATGCCTAATAATAATCAAGTAGTAATTATAAGCAGACCAGCATCTACTTAATTATACATAATAACGCCCGCACTGACCACTCCTTCCGGCAAAAGTGGCGGAACCAAGAGACGTGGAGAGGTACATATGCGGAAAATCTTCTGCAATTTACGCTTAAATGCAGACGTTATTAGTGAATGACTAATTTTAGAGCGTGCAGTTTTTAGGTTGAAGCAATTGCGCCCTCTTGTGGTGTCGGCTGTGACCACTCCTTTTGTAGTTAATCATTTTCATCTTTTCTTGTTTCTCCCCTTTTAATTCTATTTATATTGATTTTATTAGCACGTAACTTCCTTCCTTCCTTCCTCCCTTCCTTCTTTGCTTCCTTCCTATCTTTTTTTCTTTCTTTCTTTCTTTATTCCATACTTTTTTTTCCTTTTTGTTACGTTCTATTGTGGGCAAAGCGATCAGACAGCGTGTTGGTTTCTTGCTGCTTTGCACAATGACGTCTCCTTAATGTGTTAAATGGATGTTCAATAATCTAACATGCACGTACAAAACAGGACTGGCGCATCGAAAGGGAAGCACAAACACCTGACTTGAAAGAAATTACTGTCTTCAATTTTGTGAAGCTTTACTTTTTTTTTTCGTCGAAACGTTCGAAAGTGAGAAGTGGGGGCCCCGGTCGATCGTCCCCACCAAATTTCTGAGGGTTTTATTGGTTATTGTTTTTTTGTTGTTGTTTTGTTTTTTGTGCAAGAGGCGAATTTTAAACGGTTGGATACAACAGTTTGATGGGCCAAACACAAGAGGTATTAGATTTCAAGATGGATAGCGTTCATCATCATCATTATCATCATCATCATGTCTTCTATCGTCAGTTGTTGGACACAGACCTCCCCTAGGATTCGCCAGGCTTCTGTATCGTGCACGTCGCGGTACCAATATTTTCTGGTCCGGTCCAGTTCGTCTGGCTGTCTCATAATCTACAGGCCCCGGTTCCAAATTTGATCTTTGGAGATCCATGTTGTGGGTAGTGATGTCCAGCGGTTGTCTGACATTTTGTACAACATGTTTCATGTTTCCGCTTAATCAAGGGGATGCATTGGTTTTTATATCCTTATTTATAGGACTAATTGGATAATTATCCATAAAATATCAGAACAACTAATTATTTCTTCAACGTTTTTTTTAAATTTTTCAACAAGACGGAGCGATAACAGAACTAATCGTCACTTTTTCTTCCTCTGTGTGTTGCGACGGAGGTGTGTTGGCTCGACGAAATCGGAGTGTGTCTGATACGCTCGTGACAGATCTTTTCACTGATTTGAAACTTAACATCTTAGAAACTCATAAGCCAACGTCACTTTGCCCGGATTGGTCAAGCTCTATCATGTGGTTGACTCACATGCCTCTCCTACGCGAAAAATACATTTGTTAAACTAATTGCTTCGAAGCTGTCAGAACATAAAATCGTTATCTGTTTTTTGCAGACTCAATGTCTGCTAAGGCGAGTAGATATCCAACAGAGGTTAAGGATCAATTGACTCCTATTCCTCAGTTTCTGGCCTTAGGGAAATACCCACTAACACTACATACCAATACACTCACACACACATGCATGCACACACATACATACATACACATGTACGGCATATATATATATATATATATATATATATATACTCTTTAAAGCTCTTTAGTCATACCTGTATGTGTTTCACTCACAGACAATCACACGGACGGGAACATATTACTAACATTTAAATATCTTCAAAAGACCTTTACGTATTTTGTTTTGTTTTTCTAAGTCTTCATCTTATTAAATACTTTCCCTTCTTTTCTTTCTCTCTTTGATTTTTCTTATTTTTTTTTTTTTTTCCTTGTCTCTGACGTTTCTTTTATTACTTTTTCTCCTCGTTATTTTGGCGTGGTGAGTTTTTTCAACCAATCTCTGACATCAATTCCATTCTCATTTCTTCTTTTCTTTGTTTTCAGTTTTCTTTGCAAGCATCTTCCCTCTTTTTTTTTCTCCTCCTTCAATTTCTTACATTTTTATTCTTCCTTTCAGCTTCTTTTCCTGATGAAATTATTTTACAATCGTCCTTCTTTGCTTTTTTTCCCCTCACTTTTTCATCATCTTCTTTTCTGTCATTGTTTATTTACGTTTCTTCTTCCATTGTTCGTTTCCCATTACGCTTTCCTTCTTCCGTTCATTATACACACTTCTGTTTTCTTTCCGGGTTGCATTATTTAGAATTATATCCCATCCTTTTTCTTTCTATCAACTATTTCCCTTTTCTATCTTTCATCTTTTTATTGAATATTTCTTATTTTTTTTAAGTTTTCATTTTCACTAATTCTTAATTTTCTTTTCTGTATTCTAATTTGTTTTTCGTTCTTCTTCAATGTCCCTTTTCATCACTTTTCCAATGATATACTGGAGTGTTTATTTTATTGAAATATTTTGCGACCTTAAATGTATGTATTGTATATCATTCATTTTTGTCTTTTTATTTTTTACTTTTCATATATAATTTATTCACTGACCCAATTTTATATATCTCTTTACAACGACATAAATTTCCAACATTCTCCTTTCAACCCTTCTTATGTGATTCGACCACAATTTCTTAAAGAATATTATTAGCACCATTCATTTATTCCTTTTAAAAAAGGAAAAAAAATAACTGTACATGAAATGAACCTGATTTTCCAAGATATGCACAGACAAAATATACATACACACGTCTATGCATGCCTGGCTACGAGTCGGTCATATATATATATATATATATATATATATATATATATATATATATATATATATATATATATATATATATATATATATATAAATATATATATATATATATATATATATTCATATATATATATATATATATATATATATATATATATATATATATATATATGAGCACTCTTTAAGTGAGGTAACTCACCTATTGTAAGCTTATGCAATGCTCTTCCATAGGAATAAAGCACTAATGGATGGGGAATTCATGCATAAATAAATATATGGCTTAAATTCAGCCATACAGACCGTTCAGATCCGTAACTTAGAGGTAGGATTTCGGCCTCCGGGTCTGATGCGAAGTACGTGGTACTAGATGGGGAACAGGAAAGTCTATAGCCACACTGATCAGTTGTAATACAACGAAACAGCTGTCCGTGGATGACACAATATATATATATATATATATATATATATATATATATATATATATATATATATATATATATATATATATATATGTATATATATGAGTGCGTCTGTGTGTGTGTATAAATATATATACCGAGAACTGACATGACTATCATTACAAGTTTATACTGTACTTTTTTCTAATGATTGATTTTTTTCAATAGAAAATTAATAACTCCTTCTTTCTATATCACGATGAATGATTCAGTAGATATAGTGCTTACCAAGGGCATGGGGTGATATTGAATGCAGAACCATGGTGATTTGTGCATTCATATGAAAAAAATTAACAGGACATCCAACTGTCAAAGATATCTACGACTCTAACAATCCTTGCAGAATGAGGGTATTCAGTGCCACCAACGCCGTGTAAAAATAAATCCGGAAAAAAAAGAGAAAATCATGGCTAGAGAGACGAATATTCAGGCTGAATCAATGTCCTGCTCCGTTGAGATCTGATATCAAATTGCTGCTTGGACAGTACACAGGCAATGGTCACTGATGAATATGCCCATAGTTCCAAAGAAAGATTCTGAAATCACTGACAAGGTGCAGTGAGACCATTATCCCTCTTTAGTCATCTGGTGATGAGAGAGTGAAAATGTTACTCAATTTCATTTTTGTGAGTTAGGAGTCAAAACAACTGCAATAATCTACCTGTGTGCCAAATCGTATATTCATATGTTCTACATTGTGGGTAATAACTTCGGGAAATTGGCAAAAAAATCAACTCAGGCAACCTTGAATGACTTCTGAGGTCAATAATACCGATATCTTTCACGAAGAAAATTCGTATACCTATGCCTAATTACATAGGTTCTAAATTATTACCGTAAAACTTTTAAAATTGGGTAGAAATAAACTCTAATGACCTCAGGTTCAACGTCGCTTAGCTTGTTACATGAACTGAGAAATGTAACCGTAGGCTCAATTTCAGCATCCTTGATTCAGGATTAAAAAACGGTGACTTTTGACATGGAAATGTATAGATGTGCTAATATCAAACATCTCTGTGGCCTGAAACTCTGATAATTGTCTAGAAGTGACATCTAATGACAGTGAATGACCTCAAAGACCATATCCGCATTACGTATGATCTTCAACTCACTGTTATTCCTAATTTTCTGTTCCATAAGTGCTAAATTGTTGCCCCCTAACTTGAAAAATTGCAAACATATATATATATATATATATATATATATATATATATATATATATATATATATATATATATATATATATATATATTGTCTTTTTATCAACAAACATATATAAGGAAAGAAAAATATTAATATAGCAATATATGACAAATTGAACACTCGATCGATCGATTCGCAGGCAATATAAATATGGAAACGATACACATGCAGCTCTCTCAAATAATATAATATTTTTTCACTGTTAATTACATCTATTATGTATACGTAGAGAGCAAAGAAAATACTTCCTTGATCAATCAACTGTCTTCTTTATTGCGCGTCTTATCACATTTTAGGACATAGTTTTGGCAACTAGAGTTAAACAGCTATTCACTCACTTTGCTCACTTAATAGAAACATTATTTCATTACTAGCAAGTGAGAAGAATATTTGTTCCAGCATATACTCACTAAAGTATTTTGTATTTTGTATGCTTGTGATCATGTTAAGTGTTCACGTGGGTACACGAGATATTAAGTTACCTTGATCAGTAAAATGAAGGTTTCAATGGTAGCTGGGCTCTCCCAAAGTGAAGCCTGACACAATCATTCAGCATTATTTCCCCTAATTGTGTCCGTTGAGGTTTGTATATATATATATATATATATATATATATATATATATATATATATATATATATATATATATACAACTTATCTTCACACTGAAGTGAGAATCTTAATTGATATCATTTTTGTCGGGAAATTCATTACTATGTGTGATACAAGGTTGGTCATCTTATAAATATCGCCCAATAAATAATGAAAAGTTTAGCAGAAATCATCGGTTGCATAAATTTGATGGATCTAATGAATTTTTTTCCATTCGTAACACTTCAAACCCATTGTCAAATGATGTAACTTGGAGGGTTTAAATTTCAATTTATCAGTTTCACTTGGAGAAAAAAACAGCGTCGAGTCTACACAGTATTAGGAAGAGACTGAGCTCGTATCATTTCAATCATGGTGGTATTGTTTAACTTTAGAATCAGGGCCCATCAAAAGTGTAATAGCCGAGAAAATTGATCGAAATCAGACATTTACGATTTTTTTTCTCACGTGATCAAGATAATTATCTAGTCAAGGATACAGGTGGTAGAACTAAGATGTCGGAACGTGATGGAAGGGTAGATTTCAGAGCACTTTTAGGAAAAGTGATCACTTGCCCGAATGTTGAAATAAAGCGTAAAATACACAAAGAGCTTATCATACGAAAAAGACAAGATTATAGTGCAGGAAAAGATTGAAGTGTCGAGCTGAAATGCTCTACAGACTTTTCAGATAAATTTGCGAGATTTCATCAACCGTGGGATGAGGAGTCTAGCTGTGATAAATGTTCACAAACAAGACATTGATGCCTTTGATCTTAACAGTTTCAACTTTTTTTTCCGAAAATCTATGTTATGGTAACTGAGTAAAACTTGAGATCAAGCAAAGATGTGCGTTTTTACTAGATATATCAATCTACTGTTTCTGTATCATTTTTAAAGGTTGACTCTTCCACGTCTGATGATGTTATGCAAATTCAAATCTGCATTTTTTTTATCTTTGTCTGTCATTTATTTTCTGTTGTTGCTTGATCGATTGATATATGGATTGACCAAGTATAAGAATTTCTTCACATTATCCATTGACCTCATCTCCCATGAAAACAATGTTATTTATAATCATCAATTTCCAACTTTTCTGATCCAGATTTCTCGGTTCTTCTCTCGTCGTTATTTTCTGAGACACTTGCATGTATTACTATGGAAACAGTATGCTGTCATCCTACTGTGTCCACAAAGATTTTACGGTTGATGCTTTTGCATACTAAATCTAAATGTCTAGTTGTTGCCCCCAAATTGATAGTGATCATTGTTATTTCTGTAAATATCGTTTATTTTTTTACAGCTTACTCCCTCCTGCCTATTGTCGGAGGTCACATGAGATGAAATGATTTCAGAAAACTCAGCATTTTCCCCGATTCTGAGATACTTGACCGCATTTGATTTCATTCTGGGTGTCCTCATCTCTTTTCTCAAAAAGTGATAAGTCAGTCTATACTTCCTCGTTGAATAAATTTGTTTTATAAAATCTAAAATCATTGAAGAGCGAAAGATTTTTCTCCTAGTTCCTAATATATGATTGAACGTGGAGAATATCACTAGACGTTCGGTGTAAATCGTACGATACCACCGTTGTGCAGATTAGAGAATAATAAGATTTATGAGATTGTGGATGTCACAGTTCTAGCAGACTTAAATGTGAAGGTAGTTAAAGGGTTTATAAATACGTGTATCTTACCACAGAAACAAACATGAAGATTATTAGATGGAGATACAAGTTGTCCTTACTATTTTTATGTTGATGACAAAGGTGCGAAGAATGAAGATTTAAAGAATATTCTCATTGTTATAAAGTGGATTGGTACAAGACACAAAAGAGATTGTGCTCGATTTAGAACGGAGAGGAAAAATCCAAGATTGGGAGAAGAAAAAAACGAGACGGTGTTATTTTTATTTTTCCTATTCGATCACTGTCTAGCCACTTTTCTAGAAAGATTCAAAGAGAATTACCAATACAGATGTCTCGACTGAAAGAAATGCTAATCCTGCCATCTTTTCTTTATCAATGTTTATGTCCAAAGTGACAAAACTTTGTTCTTGTAAAGCTGTCTAGCGACGCATTACGTACGTCTTTGTCTCAAAGTGATCCTTTCTTGCCTATTGACTCTACCAATGAAAAAGAGATTCAATCAGTTCATCTATGCCGATCTTTTTAGCTACGCAGGCTGTCCTTCCTCTCATCTATATATCTGCTCATATCAAACAGACAAAGGAGTATATCCAGGTGAACTTTACAGAGACACCACTAGCTTGTTTACTTAGGTAGACAGGAATAAACGTGCCTGTTTACTCTAAACCCCAATTTTGATAAGCTGAATCTTCCAGATATGTGTGACATTCTCAAGGGAATTTTATGCTGCACTTTCTGTTTCCTAAAGCAGTCAGCATCTCTAAAATATCAACCTATTTTAACTACAGGTCTTTTTGTTTCCAAAAGTCTAATTAAATAACACACTAATACACTTAAGATCTATCTATCTATCTATCTATCTATCTATCTATCTATCTATCTATCAATCTATCTATCTATCTATTATTCCAATACAATTCTAATTTTCCATGTGCACTTTATGTATCGTATTTCTATCTATCCAAATATCCCACTATGTACATTAATTTATGTATATCTTCCTAACATATACTTATCTATCTATCCATACAACGCTGCAGTCGACAGTATGACACGTAGCTGTATAATGCTCGCACTGCGTTAGTATCATTCACGAATGAATTATGTGCATTGACAATGAGGGTCGATATATATATATATATATATATATATATATATATATATATTTAGCACTAAAAGGAAATTCAAGAACGTACGTGAATTAAAAAAATAAGTCATTCAAATATGTTCAAATTGGGACAAACTTAGCACAAAGCAGCACACGTTTGAACCACGTCACATACATTTTCTTGAGATCCAAGGTATTGAAGGATTTTATCCTTTTTTATATTTGTTTGTGTTCGTGTATTAATTTTTCCGTGTGTTCCAAGCGCACCTGGCCGTGATGTTTTGTCAGCAGACTTTGAAATTGGCCTCAATACTCCATCGGACTTCATTCTGAATTCCCCCTAACTGAAATGTTACTAGATGTTTTTCTTACGCTACTTTGAAATGTTTTCAAGTTAAAAGTGCCAGTAATGTATTAAAACAAATTTATTCTGACCATATTCATTCTTCAAGGAAACATTTTTCACGTGACTCCAAATTTTGACACTACGGTTATTCAATTATTGATTGTAATGGTGAGTTATACTTAGTATTATATTTTCTCACCTCTGAGTGAAACGCCTCCCAATTCTTCTGATTAAAATTATCCCTGTAAGACT
Source organism: Thysanoteuthis rhombus (assembly GCA_963457665.1). Taxonomy (NCBI): domain Eukaryota; kingdom Metazoa; phylum Mollusca; class Cephalopoda; order Oegopsida; family Thysanoteuthidae; genus Thysanoteuthis; species Thysanoteuthis major. The sequence continues at coordinate 33,629,222 of OY735200.1, read as the reverse complement.
CCCTCTTCAAGGAGCATCCTATTTGAGAACCACTGGTCTATACAAGCATTCAATTCTTTTCTCATTTTGCATGCAAAAATGAATTTATATGTAATTTTATCTGCATTGATTCCCAATATAACTAACTGTATTTCAATTTGTCCAATAATTTCAGCTTCAAATGGGAGTGATTCAAAACAGAAATTGATCCTTTATAAATGACTCACGAAATAAATCTTTTATACCAAAGATAAATGATAGGTTCTTTAATAAAAATAGACTGACAAAAAATGGAACTGTATCAAGGAACTGGACGGAAATATATGGGTTATTCTAATACCCAGAAGCAGTGGCACATTTCTTTTTTCTAAATATTTCACACCTATTCATTTTTAATATTTACGTCTACTGACAAAAGCAGAGATTCAATGCACAAACGCTCAACAAGCACACACTGAACGTGAACATATCTTGTACCCCTCTAACACTTTGCCAGCAGTTATCCATCTACAAGTATCTCTGTCTTCAAAAGAATAACAAAAGAAGATTAAATCGATTTTGGTTGTAACCGTTGTTGCATTGTGCCGAGGTTGTTTTGGTTCACAAAATATTCGAATATCTGATTTTCTCAATTCACATCTTCTTCTCAAATATCTTTTTAGCGTTCGTTTTATTTTTGCACCTTTTCTTCTTCTGTATTCGTCCATTTTTGTCAACCCTCCTTGTTTTTGGCAAGCCTGATAGGAGAGAAGGAAAAAACACCTGACATATGTCTAAGACAGAAATCGTTCCATTCTACTAGGGAAAAAATCCCTCCGAGATATACAATACAAAAGTATTTTCATAGATAATGCTGAAGTATAATAACAAAAACAATTTTAGAAAAAGCAAAAAGAAACGGGGAGTGGTTCAGAGTACAGAAATACATGGATGAATGGGGACATGACTTCGCCCGAGAAAATGTAATGTGCGCTAACACTCAAAGTAGGGTCAAAAAAAGATCGAATACTAGTCATATCGGTTATACAAACAAACAAAAAACTTGGCATTTAGACCCAAAACTGTTCGCATAAAACATTTAAAAAATCCTAAGAAACGAAGAAGTTAGATGGAAGAGAATGTATTGTAAAGGACCTGAAGTAATAGCATAGAAAAAAGGTCCTCAAACATGTTTGTATTTCCACCCTGTTTGGGCTCCCTTAGGCGAATGATTCTGTTCATTTTGAATTCCGTTTCGGGGCATCTCCGCCCCAACTTATTTCTCCAGATACTTTAGAGAATAACGCTATCACCATAACTATCTTGGACATGTGGAAACGGACCGACCCAGAATAATTAAATAAACAACTATGATCATATAAAAAGAATCGTTATATTGGGGAACAGATTCAAGCGAGAGTAAAATACTCTCAGAGAGGACACAAACCTCCAATAACTGATGGATTAAGTACATACCGATAACGAAAACGTCGACGATGTATAACTTCTAATAAACACAGCATCCCCACTAAATAAAACAAAGATTATAACTAGCTATTACTAATCACTAACCTCTAACCCAACCCGAAAAAAGATTTTAAAAAATGCCCTGAATACGAATCTAAAATAAACAGAATCATTCGTCTGAAGGAGCTAAAGCAGGGCAAAAACATAAACATGTTCATGTAGCTAATCCTTACTTCGTTATAGTTTAAGCTCAACTCTGAATCAACTTAATGTTTAATGTTAAATGTATTGAGCTGTATACATACATGTGTGTGTGTGTGTGTGTGTGTGTGTGTGTGTCCCATTAGATTCAACAGTTTATATTTGATATGATATGATAATTGTAAAGACATTTGGTTAGGAATCATTTTTCGTCCAACAACAGGGGTAACCATTATGTCGAGGTATTTTGTTAGTTACTCCAAGAACAAATACATAACTCGTAAGATATCACATCAGACGTTTCTTTTTTTTTTTTATTTGTTTTGTTTTTGTTTTTTTTGTACTAGTTAATCATCATTAAAAAAAATCATGTATAAATCTTAATCTCTATTAGATGTTTTTTTCTTTCCAGGGAAAGAAACCATCGAACTTGTTTAAGTGGGGGGGGGGCACCGTTTCAAATGTTGGGTAGCAGACATTCTCATCCGCAGAATTCACACTTTTAAGTGGAAGATTGCATCGTTACGGACAGAGAAACAGAAATGTAAGATCGTTCATTATATAAGTTGATGACTCGAGGAATGGGTTAAAATATTATAGAAAATGCTATGTATAATGAAGGTGGTATCAAAGAGTAAGAAAACATAACTTAAATTAATATTTGATTAACAAGGAAAGAAAAAATGCTCTACATTGCTTATGTTTGAGAATGGTGCGACTAAACAGCGAGGCGCTAACGAAATTATTAACATTTTCCCGCTTTTTAATTGAATATTGATTAGATACGTGTCGGTTTTTCGGAGTTCCTGTTTATAGAGAAGTATGAAGAGACGTAGACATGCCCGCCTCCATCAATATCATTTGCATCATCAACATCGTCATCAGCAGCTATTTCATGTCCACTTCTCGACAAATGTCTTCCTCGGTTCATGATATGCCGACTGTGACTGTTCTATACTCTGTCATGACGTACCGGCAAATCTTTCTATCTCATCTCTTCATCTTATGTTTGGTGGTCGGCAACGGGTTTTTTTAATCTCATGGAAACCATTCGATCAACCTTCTTATTCATGTTATTCTTTCTCGCTTCGTTCCTGCCCATGTCCATTTTTGTCACTGAAGCACTCGATGATATATATATATATATATATATATATATATATATATATATATTTTAATTTATCTTGGCCTGCTCCATGATCCATCTTGTCCCCTTTCTATTTCTTAATGTTTTTTTCTAGCAGTGCTCGTTCCATTAATCTTTGTTTGTATATTCTGTATGTATGTCTCAGCTGGTATTACACATTTGCTTTATAGTATACTTTTAAAGCTCATCATCAAAGTACTTCCAATTTATCTCTATTTTCACTAAATGCTGTCAAACCGATCTTACGTCGCTTTAATTCACTTTCATGTCATTTGTCCCAAGTAGTTGTAATCTTCAAGTTCTTGGGACGTTAGAACTTAGCCTTAGTTTTATCTTTTTGTTCATGTTAAACACTACTTTGAAATTTATTTTTTACTCACATCAATTATCAAGTATTGTAGTTAATCTGATGTTTCCAATCCTAAGACAATGTCGTCAGCAAATCGTAGATGATTTAGATATTCTCTGTCTATGTTTACTGTCATTTCCTCCCAGTTAGTTTTCCGAAAGAAGCTTTCAAGACTTGTTGTGAGTAATTTTGGGGAAGGTGTATCCCCTCGTCTCACACGTTCTCCAATCTTCATCTCATTGTTGTCTTCATGTAGTTGAACTATAGCTGTGCCATTTCAGTGTATACTTTAAACCACTTGTATGTTCGTTAATACCCTGCTCTCACAATTAGGTTGAAAAATGCCATGTGTTCTATTCAGTCAAATGATTTTACATAGACAAAAAAAAAGCCGAACAAATCCATTCGTTCTATTTAGGTTGCTTTTGTTTTTGATCAACTGGTTTACTGTATGGAAATTGTCTATTGAGTAACCATCCATCAAACCAGCCTGTTTGCGTAATTGATTTGCATCTAGAGTGTTTGCTAGACTGCTGGTTAGTATTTTTGAGAATATATATATATATATATATATATATATATATATATATATATATATATATATATGCAATGCTCTTCCACAGGAATAGAGCACTCTGGTGGATGGGGAGTTTCTGCGTAAACGAACATATCGCTTAAATTCAGCCTCACTAACCACCCAGTTCCGTAGTCCGGAAGTAGGATATCGGCCCCCGATATCCCTGGGTCTGACGTGAGGGTTTTCAATTCTGGTTCACGGTACTGGATGGGATTGGGTCTATAGTAACACTGAAGAGATGTAATACACCGAAACAGCTGTCTGTCTGATATATATATATATATATATATATATATATATATATATATATATATATATATATGGTAGTTGCCAAAGTCTTCATTGTATCCTTTCTTGACGCGCCTCCGCATTCGGTAGCCACTGTGTAAATAGCTGCGCTAATCCTTTGTGGAATTCCCTTTTGCACATTTTGAAAGTTTATACATTATACCATCTTCGCTTTCAGCTTTTTCACGTTTCAAATTCTTAAGTGCAAACAGTATTCTATCCACTGAGATATCTGAAGCATCGATAGCGTCCATCGGAGTGTCATTTGTTGGTACTGTTCTTTCGACTGCATTCAGTTTTGCATAAGATCTTTGCAATTGATAACATCACCTGCTGTTTGCCAACGTGTACCGCTGATCAAGGTTGCTCGAAACTTTATCCTTTTCTGATAGATTCCTCCGCCATCTTGTCTTTATTCTTCGCTCGTTCTTCTCTCAATCAGTGTGCTCAGATATGCTCTTTCAATTTCCTCCTTTCTGTTTTTTTTTTCATTTCCATATAACCCCGCTTTCAGAACAGCTATACATCTGATTTGAGTACTCTACTTTGCTATTGTTTCTTTTCTCCATTCGCTTTTCTAACTATTTCTGCTGCTCTTTTAATCATATTTACATGAAAATAGTGACGACGTAAAACATTACGTTTGGGTTGGGGAAAGAACTATTCTGTGAATGGTGGCCATTGCAATATCGAAATTTATTTATTTCGGTTTTATCTTGATGGGTCTTTATCGTGAAGTGTGCAAATTTTCTCCTTTTTTGGAGGATGATGATTGCTCATTTGCCTTTAAAGGGGGTATCCAACTGAAAATGAATAGATTAGATCGTACAATGTCCAAAAACACCTACAGAAAAAGAGGCGTACTAACATGTATACTAGTTGAAAGGAGCTGGATTCATCAATTCTTTACTTTTTGTTTGAATATCAAATAATAAGTATTCTATTTGATATATAAATAATAACTATCAAAAATGTATTTTCGAAACACGCTACATAACTAAACACGAATTATCAGAGAAAGTAAACGAAACGTGACAAGATTCGACGATTTAGCAACCTTCCATGATTTTGATTGATGCTTAGGTTATATATATATATATATATATATATATATATATATATATATATATATATATATATATATATATATATATTGTTTTTAATTTGTTTTTAACACTGAACATAACATACAAAATAACAATTATATACGATTTTTTCAAATATATACATGGAAGTCTGGTTGTTTTCAAGTTTGTGAGCGCACCAGATTTTGGAAAAAAAAAAACAGGCAAGGTTAGAAAAATTAACTGACATCAGCAACAGCACCAGCAGCAACACTCGAGAGTTCACTAGAGAGAACCATCAACTTAGTTCGTCAAAACATATGTACTATTTGGGAATAGTGCGTAAATTGCATTGATATATCACGACATACACGTGTGAGATAATTGCAGCACACTACTGCGTGCACAGTTTAATGAATGCATGATATGATGATATTTCATAATCACTTTTTAAAACGTATAATTTTGATGTTCTAGTTTGAATGAAGTCACGTAATGAAGCATTTTGAATAAATCTTTTTAGGTTTTGCTTAGATCGATCCAATAATCAGTCGCTCAAAAAAAAAAGACTTAGGGACGCAGTATAAATGGTTTTATGAGATCTATTCTCTAACGTCTACACATGCTGAATTTGGGATCTTACTGAGGAGATAAGGTAAACTTTCGAAAATTAACCGAGAAGAGAATGTTTCTTCGAATATGCTCTTAAGAAATCTCCTCAACTCGAGTAATCTTCTTGTCCCAAAGACACGATCGTGTTTCCTCATTTATAAACTATATTACTGCAAGATTTTGTGTTTTCCATGACTTTGGTAAAACTTATAATGCTATTATATTCAAAATGTGATGCTTTCCTAAAACGAAACAAAGCCAATATATATATATATATATATATATATATATATATATATATGTGTGTGTGTGTGTGTGTGTGTGTGTGTGTGTGTGTGTGTGTGTGTGTTGTGCTGTGTGAGTTCTTGTGTTATATATATATATGTGTGTGTGTGTATGTGTTGTCTGAGTCCTCGTGTTATATATATATATATATATGTGTGTGTGTGTGCGTGTGTGTGTGCGTTGTGTGAGTCCTTGTGTGTACATGTATATGTATGTGTGTACAATTGATAGGCTCCGACTATGAAAGATACTTCGGTAGATAGCTATTGATGTAAGTACTTACGTTTATGGTGTTTTGGCAAGGAAAGGCACTAATCATTAAAAAAACGAACGAATTGGATATACCTGAAAAGAAGGCAGAGGAAAAAGTTTGGCACACAGATGGAATGCTTTCAGAAAGAGACCATCAGTAAGAGAAAAAAAAAGATAATGTCGATGTATGAGTAAACTGAAGTCACTCAAAGAAGAGGAAAAAATTAAATGTAAAGAATTAGGAAAAAGAAAACACTGCAGTGTCTTGAAGTCACCTTTATCATGATGGCGCCACCAGAATCTAGTGACATGAAGTACATTCAATAGTTCTACCTCTTAAACGTTGCTCTGTTCTAAAAAGTAGGCGTGTGCGTGTGCACATACGTGTGTATGCGTGTGTATGTGTGTGTGTGTACTCCCGTATTGGTCGGTTGTTGTTTAGTTTGGTTTTTGGTTTAGTTTGGTATGTCACTTTTATAACAAAGTTTGTTGCATGAACGTTGTTTTTTTTTATAAATGAAAAAAGCTGACGCAAGTAATATTATTTTTTATGAAAGCTTAATACTTCCTCAACTTATATCTGGCATTATAGAGCATTTTTGTTCCTTTGTTTCGTTTTGTTGTTGTTTTTGTTGTTTTTTTTTTTGTTTGTTTGTTTTTTTTCGATTTTCTCAGATTGCTCTTAAACTAAAACACGGAGCTGAAAAAACTGAAAAACTGCATTTGCTTCCATATTCTTATATTTGTTTTAGTTATATATATTTCTTATTCCCATATTCATCATTTTTTTAGATATCATACTATCTTACATATATATATATATATATATATATATATATATATATATATATATATATATATATATATATATATATATATATGTATACCATATTGGTAAATGATGTTTCCATAAAATGGCCGTATTTTATCAGTGATGTTCGCTTTAATTCCTGTCCACTGACAATCCTATCTTTTTAATTTTTAATGCACAGTATACATTATGCATGTCAAAATTTACTCAAATAGATTTTAAGTTAAAATTGTAAAACCAGGTGATTAATCATGAAAATCATTCAGTACCGTCAGGTATATTTAGTTTGTTACTGATAATAATGACTAAAACTAAATGGTAAAGTAGCCATAAACATAGTGGGTGCTGATTATAATAATAATGATATCAATAATAATAGTAAAAACAATGCCTGTGTGTACCGTATGCAGGTGATCAGGAAAGAGCAGGGTCCCGTTTGTAGATTTTCACTTCGATGGCACTGGGGAATTATTTCATTAAGACGACAAAGTAGCCATGATATGCTGGTCAAGTTTATGATATCAGCTAAATATTTGGAAGAAAATTGTAAAAAAATAAGACCGCACCAATGGGGATACTTGATAAAATTCGATTGAGTAAGATAGGTGTTTTGCAGGTAGGTACATATGCAACAATTATATTGTTTTAATCGAGAAATATACCATTTTAAACCAGACAGAAGAATGTATTTGAGTAAAAAGTATGATTTCAAGAATATAATGACATCTTAGTAGGGACAAGTTGAATTATATTTGAGTGGACCTCAATGATGAATAGTAATAAGATGGAAAATGGAAATAGGATCAATAAGAAAATGCCAATACAGATGACTTGTCGGAAGTTTGTTTTGGTATTTTACAGGCTTTTTGTTTCCCTTCTATTTCTATTGCATATAATTACAGGATTGCAAGTAGCTCAGCTTACGATATACCAACCACTCTCTTTGCATTCTATTCCAAAAGAAGTTCCTGGCAGTAGCTACTTGAATTATATATATATATATATATATATATATATATATATATATATATATAGAGAGAGAGAGAGAGAGAGAGAGAGAGAGAGAGAGAGAGAGGTATGTACTATTTATTACAACTTCTCATAAACATATACTACACTATCAGCAACTACACGGAACAGCATGTACTATATAGTCGTTTGTCAAATTAAAAAAGATACTTACCGGAATGGAAAAATGTTCTTCGTGTAATACCTTTCCTTCTTACAACGCATACGACAAAAACTCAGTGGAAAAATGGCCGAAATTCCCCCCTCCCGCCCAAAATGAGGCTGACGGTGGCACCATCAAGTGATGAAAAACACAGAGTGTACCGATTGATTCAACTTGCCCCTGTACCTAACAAGCCCTGTTTCTCGTATATATTGATAAATTTCCCTTCTACAGACAAGATTTACAATGTCACCGTATATGAATTTATCAGAGTGACTAACTGTTCTCATGTACTTGTTTATTAAATCATCTCATGATATAACAGTTTGTGAGAATACTCAAGTTTTATTATAACTGTAAGATGTGTATTACATTCAGTAAAATATATTTCTCATTAACATCGATTGGTTAATGCAATGAGAATCAGTTTGTCTCCAACGAATTTTTTTATAGATGAATTGAAATTTTACATTGATTTTTTCAAAACTTTAATGTTGTTATTTTAAAAAAAAACAGTATAACTATGAATTTCGATGTGCAGTATTGAATCTGAAGTGTTGCAAATTTTATATCCATTACTCAGTGTTATCAGCAGCTCACTCTCTTTCTTCCTTCCCACTTTTTGTCTCTCTCTCTCTCTCTCTCTCTCTCTCTCTCTCTCTCTCTCTCTCTCTCTCTGTATATATATATATGTTTAAAAGTATAACATGTACACACAAACACACACACACACATACACACATATATATATATATATATATATATATTCTTATATAGGTATGTATATGAATATATATATATATGTGTGTGTGTGTGTGTGTGTGTGTGTGTGTATATACATTTCATACTTATAAAACTTACATATGGGTATGCATATGAATATACATACATACATATATATATATATATATATATATGTATGTATGTATGTATGTATGTATAGGTATGTGTGCGTGTATATGCAGGTCGTGTAAAAGTGTGCATCAGCATGTGTGAGTGAAAAACATTTGAATCGTTCCGATGGTCATTGTGCTACAAAGTGTTGTAGGAAAGTATTGTTATCATGGGAAGACAGAAGCAGGTGGCTCTGGAAACATTTTTCCTGAAAATACCTACCGAGTTAATAAACGTATCCCAAACTTCTCACCAAAGTTATCACCAACTGAATCACAAAAAACGCTAGACAGAAAGCAACCATAGGAACAAGCTTGTTTTAGAAGAAACTATTCAACCATGGACCATCTCCATTCGATAAATCAACTAAAAGAGAAAGCAGTAGAATATTGAATGCCACTTGCAGTAGCATTTATAGACTTCAAGACGGGTTTCAAGTCAGTAAAAATTCCCAACGCCATCGATGCTATCACTTTACAAGGAGTACACCTTATATACGTCAGAGTACTGCAACATATATACCGTCACAGCGGCTCCTTAATCGCGTTTCATAAAGACTCTGAACTCCTCCGACTACAAAAAGGGTAAGACAAGGTGATACCAGCTCATCCAGATTCTTTACAGCTTGCCTCGAGATGATCTTCAGAAACCTACACTGGGGAAACAACGGAATCAGAATCGAAGACGAATACCTGAGCAAACTCAGATATGCAAACAGCAACGTCTTTTTTACAAAGAGCCCCCATGACATCCTACTAATGCTAGATGAACTGAAGGAAAAAAGCAAAAAAGTTGCCCCCCATACGAACTTCAACAAAACAAAGAGTTCTAAACAGGAGATGGTACCACCAATGCAATCTCCCAATAGTCACCAATGAGCTAAAACATGGAACCTAACCAAGAGACTGTCCTGCAAACTGAGAACCACGCAGCAGGCACATGACAGAATCATGATCAATATCACATGGAGAGATCACATGACAGAACAGTATATAAGGAGGAAAACAGAAGTCGGAGTGATCATAAAAAACCAATAGAAAACTCAATGGCAATGGCTTGGTCATGTTGCATGAATGGCAGACAGCCGATGGGTATCACGACCGATGACATGGATTCCAATAGATCACATGTGCAACCGACACCGGCAGAATACTAGATGGAGAGACTACCTAGACGAATTCAGAAAATATTGGC
>OY735200.1:33601452-33616452 GCA_963457665.1 Thysanoteuthis rhombus | reverse complement strand
AGAAAAAGCAACTTTAAAAAGTATTGACAATTAAAAAAGTATTACTAAATTAACATGAGGTTAGGTAAAAAATAAAACCCTCAAGAATGAGTGCAATCGCAAGTTGATCCATGGAAAAAATCCTCAAAATGTGTTATCAGAATATGAGCTCATGTAAATGAAAATCTTACAACAACAATATGTAACAACAAAAAAATTGTCAGCTGGTGAAAAAAAATTGTTATCAGAATATGAGATCAAGTAAATACCAATTATCCAAGTATGATAACAATATGAGTTTACGTAAAAGAAAACTATTTCCAAAAGTCTCACAATACCAGCTAAGGTGGAGAAAAAAACAAAATCGAAAAAAAATGCTATAACAAGTACCCAGGTGAGAAAAAAACCCACGCCCCGTATGTTATTGAATTATTCTGATTATATGATTACTTCATATTATGCTATCCTTCGTTTTCAGGTGACGTAATAATATACTCTTTTGTTGACATCATTACATCAGTAAATGTATATTAAATTGGACCCCAGTACAAAAAAGAGTACCCTGATCTGTTTCCTCCTTGGTTACGCTTATCTATATACTGAGAAACTATAACTATCATAGTGATAGATTTTTGATAGAAGTGTGTATTTCTAGTGATAGAAGTATGTATTTCTAATTTATAGAGATTCTGTCTGAGTGAAAAATCAATTTAAAATTGTTTTTGGTACATTTTGTCGTAATAGAAGCATTTTTAATGATTTTTTCTTAAATTACAATGAACAAACAGAAACAGAAACAAAGTAATGAGAAAGTGTGGTGATTTATGAAAGAGGCTGGGAGAATTAAACTCTTACTTGAACATCATAAACGGTGATCATAATGAGAGCGGAGATATTTATGCACAAAATTCATACATAAACGTGTGTATCATATTTTTCAAAGCACCTAAGAGTTCTATATTTGATTTCGGTCGATATTTCTATTCATTCCCTTTCGGATTAGATCAAATCCAGCTTCTATGGTCACTGAAGGTCATCAGAGTTAGATATAATTCGCGGGCTTCGTGATCTCAACTATAACCTAACATCCTCGGAGGCAAATCGGTACTTGAGAATATTGTGGTCACAAAATATCATATGATAGGATTGCTGATCTCAATGATCATTAAATGGTACCATAGGTAAAAGAAATATATTGAAATAGCTTTTTTAACCAACTGGAAGTATTTAAATCGCTCATTTTTTTCTCTTTCTGCATCTTTGGAAAATGTTTTCACGCAAAGATGCTGAAATTATAACAAAACGCAGAAACAATCTTTCAATATTGTTAATGTAAACCTGACTTCTTAATGCTTTTAACGAGGCCAGTTTTACATTGGTAGTTCCAGGCTTGGATCTCTGAATAAGATTTCCATACGTCCAATGCAAGAAGCACCGATGTTGTGTACCCAGAAAGATTGTCAAACTGATGCTCTGCATAATTTGTTTTGTTTAATGCATCAGAGTATTTTTCCAGTAAAAGATACTTTTTCAATGTGAAAATAATCTATTTATCTTGTGTTGCAGTCGGTTTTCACAGGAAACACTTGGAATTCCTATTTGTTTATATATATATATATATATATATATATATATATATATATATATATATATATATATATGTGTGTGTGTGTGTCTGTGTGTGTGTCTGTGTCTGTGTGTGTCTGTGTGTATTTCGTATATTTCTTTATATAATCATCATCAGTAGCAGCAGCGTTTTACCGTCTGGCGTTGGATCATACATCATCTCAAAGATTCGCCAGACCTCACTATCATGGGTCTCATGAAACCAATAGTTCACTGACATATCAAGTTTGTCACACTATTTTATATCCTGCCAGCCAGAGTTTCATATATAATCTCTGGGGATCAACGTAATTAATCGTGATGTCATGCAGTTGCCTGGGATTCTTGCAACATAGTCAGCCCATCGCCATTTGAGTTTTTTAATGGATTCTACGATATTTCAGACACCTGTTTTGATACATGACGAGCTTTATTCTACTGAAAGAGAGGTTCACGATCAGCAGTTCTACTTATGTGCAGGTCAATCAAGAATAGCAAATACTTTTTGATAAATGAATATACACAATTCAAAATGGCGAGCAATAATACCTGTTGTTTCAATTCAATTAATTATAATGGCTTTTATGAAACGCTATGTAGGTGGTATACGGTTACTATTGTGTACATACATAGATAATCATAACGCTGAGTCGTCATGACTGATGAGAATTTCACTTTTATAACCTGAAAAACAACAATTCATAATCGGTAGATCCATAAAAAGGCGATATATATATATATATATATACATATATATATATATATATATATATATATATATATATATATATACATATATGTGTACATATATATATATATATATATATATATATATATATATATATATATATATATATATATATATATATATATATATATATATATATATGAAACTGAGACACAGTGGATCAGGAAAATAAGTTTAGATGAGATCTAATTTTATTAATATCTGTCGGCTACGAAATAGGTAATATGAAGATGAAAGTAATGTCTTTCTATATTTGCAGCTGGTGAGCACTTTTTAGAAAAATAATTTCTAACCCACTGTGCCCAAGACTTTGTACACTGAGAATTATCCCCCTGGGAACAATTAATCAACATAGGATTGGATAGCTCAAAAAACTCCAATTGTGAAATGAAAAACATTGTATCCAAGTATTGTTGAATTGCAGAATATGTGCTACAATGTGAGGATTGATGGGGACTCTTTAATCAAATATTCCATTTTATTTTGGAATATTTGATTTCATCTTTAAATTGCATTTTTTTTTTTTTTGATAAGGCTACTATTTACGGGGATACATGTGAAGAAAACTTACATATTTGGTCAAAGATAAGATATGTTCCAGAGTAACCCTTTTCAGACGCCATAATTACGATAGGGACAAACGAAGATTCTTATGGTGGCAGTAAGTAAGAAACATGGACAGTAACAGTTGCGTGAGAAACAAAAGAAACACAGTGAAAATAGAAGAGAAAACGGCAGATTGTCATCAAGTTCTGATGTTATGTATAGAAGGGGTAAGTTAAATTAGACAAAAAGATATCTTTAGAAAAGGGACTCTAGCACAAAGAAAAATTGATAGATGGACCAAAGTTTTGTCACCGTTTATATATTTATATACATATGCAGACCAGACGGGGTGAAGGTCAGGCGGTGTACAGGCCACCGGCCCTTGGCCACTGGCAGTACAGGGACTGATCAATCTCCCTCCCGACAAGCTAGTTTTCTGTCTTTCTCTGTGAGTAAGGATTTTATTTGGTCCTCAAATGAAGACAATCGATGTACTCTTGGTCGACAAAAGAAGAAAAATAAAGATTAGAATTTAAATCCCGACGTGAGTTTTGCGTCATTCGTTCTTTCTCATGCTGAAATCGCAGAGCTGCCCGAACGTTACATTGTTAGAAAATGACCCTATCCCATTATTTCTCATATACAAGAAAAACTGATCATAAGAATCTCTTTTGCAAAAGTTAGGCACATTAATGGAAACATTTAACACAAAATGATATTCACATCGTCTCAAAAAATGAATCAAGTAAGACTGATATGATCTTTTAGTTTCCTATTTAAACTACATGAACTGAAGTGACTGGTTGAATCTTAGTTAATGGAATCAAAGTAGTTCAGTCAAAGAAGTGATCCACTATGTCTTGATTCACTGTATCCAACGTACACTATTGGGAAAAAACTGACAATGCTCTAAAGAGCTATTACTTTAGACAATAAATAATTGTAACACAATCTTAATTTCACTTCATACAGCGGATATAAAAAGTTCTATATAATTGTGTCTCACAATGAAAATAAGAATAGTTCTAGATATTATTTTTGGCTTGAAATTTTGGTCACTTACTTGCATTCAGTACATCACAATATTGACAAGTTTTCCACAAAATAAGATGGCAGGTGTGTTGACTTCTGATAGCAGTTCTGTTACGTATTCTTATTTGTAGAAAAACGAGGAGCTGTCGACAAAAGTGGGGTATGACGACGCGAAGACCTCCAGGTAACCCTCCTTTTCAAAGTAAACTGCAAAGCAAGATCAGAATAAAATGGGTGGCGCCATTAAGGTGCAACACTTTTAGGTGAAACCCTTTCCCTCGCGGCAGCTGCGAAAAAAATGCCTATCCCACAGTCATGATTATACACACGCATCACATCACACACGTACACACATGCACGCACACAGACATACGCAAAGGCGAGCGGGCACGTAAAGGCGAGGATTCTGGGTGCTAATGTTTATGAATGTATATATACATGTTAGCCTTTATGAGCTACAAGCATTATTCGTTGAGATTGTTCGTTCTTTTATTTTAATAGGTTAGATGATTCCTTATTTGTCAAACTAACTCTCTCACCCCTCTCTCCCCCTCTATCTCCCGACTCTCTCTCTCTCTCTCTCTCTCTCTCTGCCAATTATGAATATATATATTTAAACTTGAACGTATTCCTCGTGTGCCCCAAAAGACTTACTAAATTAATGAATAACAACGTAAATAATTCTTTTTTAATGTTTCACTAACCGAACTCTCCACAATCATCGATGAATGCCTTTGATAAGATATCAAGTTTTTGCTTGTATGGTGGTTGGACCAAAGATATTTCCTCTAAACCTTTCTATTTATACAACACTCAATTTGAACGAACAACTAATCTTTGCTGGACTTGGCCAATTCTGGCACGTGGTCTGGTCATTAGATCGCCAAAATTAAACGAACACTCGACTGAAGCCGCAGGACGAGCACTTAACGATTGTCCAACGGCAGTAGACATGAAGTAATGATATTTGGAACGTTTTTAAACCATAATTATCTGTTAACTTCCTTTGGTAATCTTTTTCTTCATCCATGTTGTCATAAATAGTGGAAAACAGATTATTACTCTGTTGGAAAATGTTGAATTACTGTACAAAAATTGAGATACACGTTCCACATATTTCAATAAGTTTTGGTATTGATACAGACAGGGTAAATGATTTAACGGTTTGGAAAATCGATTCTGTGACTGAGATGCATTACATCGGGAGACGATCAAAGTACTCAGGTTCCAGTCAACCGCCCCCAAAAATATATGAACAAAATGAATTAATTGAAGAATGTAAGTTTCAGTGTTATATTATTCTTCACGCTGAGCAACGAACAATGCCTCACAAATGAAGGGGAGAGCAAACATTGTATACAGCAACCATTTTTGACGCAAAGATGGTCGGACGCGCAAAGGCTGCTGTCAAAGGGAATAACTCATAAAGATTAATTTCTGTTACTTCTATTTACGACATTTCTGATCATTTATTCTGATTCCCTTCATTAATTCATTTGTGTTTATTTTATCGTTGCTTATTTTTATTTGCATGCACTACTGCATCAGTGTATATGTGTACGCATGTGTGTGGTAAAGAGCGAGTGTGTGTGGTAAAGAACGAGTGTGTATGGGTAATAAACTTGCATATATCTAAAATGTGTTTGGTTTATTTGAGATTTTTTTCCAAATACTGAGGGAAAACTATCCAGGATAATTTCATGGTCCAGTCGATGAACTCAGCGACAGACATGACAGAAAAAGCTTTCATTATCGATGCCACAACAAGAAAATTAACAACAATAACCTGTATCTCACTACTATAGCATACTATTACACAGCACAGTATAATCTACCACAACCCGATGTTTCAAGTCATGTTGCACCCAAGCAAACTATTTCTCGGTATGTTGTACTATTATATATTCTGCCCTGACACTGCACAGTCCCATTCGTAATGGTTCCTTCTTGTACGTCATCTTAATCCACATTATATACAATGTTTCTAATTTTTCTGGTATTAACTCTGAATTATAGTTCATATTCCAACATGTTATTCTAAGGGAGTATACCACTACAAGCAACACAATACAAAACCTCCTGCGCATTAAATAATATCGTATATTGCATCGTCGGTATTTTTTTCAAATACATATTTGGCATTGTCTCCTGTTGAGGGTTAATGGTATTACATAAACAGTATCCTTTGTTGGGTTTTTCGAGTTTATTTTCATTTATTGCATTTCACTTTAGTGCGCACATTTTTTCAGAGAAAGATTCATATTATCAACGGACACGTTTATAGTCCATAGCCTTAGGAATATGCAATATGTTCTGTAAGCATCAGTTCTGTTTTTGTTAGGAATAACAAGTAAGAATATAAAACAACTTTCAACCCATGTGCGAAACAAACTGCTTTATTTACCCTGGGGTTAAAAAAACTATTACAGAAACCTCAATTGAACAGCTGGGTCAGCTGAATTGCAAGAAACATGCAGCTGCGATACCAGCTTCAATATATATATATATATATATATATATATATATATATATATATATATCCATCCATCTATATATCTATCTATGTCTCTCTCCTTTATATATATCCATCTATCCACCTTTATATCTATCTATCTATCCGTCTATCTATCTATCTATCTTTCTATCTCTCTTTTTTATATATATATATATATATATATATATATATATATATATATATATGCGTCTGTGCATGTGTGTGTGTGTAAGTGGTTGTGTGTGCCTGCATACGTGTCTGTGCGAGTATGAGTGCTATGGCCATGTGTGCATAGGTTATAGTGCACATGAATGTATGCTTGCGAGTTTTTTCCAGTTTTTTTTCGTAAATACATATATATATATATATATATATATATATATATACACTCGTATGTATAAATATATACAAGCATAGATATTTATAGATAGTATACATCAACGGAGAAACAAATATTTATACGTGCATGTATGATTAAAGACTGCGTTATCATATAGAAAAACTCTTATTTGGTATGACCACCCATTATTTCCCGACGAATGTACCATTTGACTTAGACAACGTAAACAGAATAAATAATTGAAGAAAATAGGTCTGCTGCAGTAATTGAACCTGCGATCGATAGGATAGCTGCTTCAAAGTAGCGTCATTCTTACCATTGAGTCAACAGTGGCTGTTCAGCTCAACGGTGTGAACAATGCGATACAGAAGCGTTTATACTATCGGTCAAAGGTTCGATTCCTGCAACAGCCCTACGTTCCTTATTTATTTTTCTATTGAGAGTCCCAATATAATATTACGTCATTTACATTCATTTTGTCGGATCTTTTACCCATTTCTTAATTACATATGTAAACATGTATGAGTATTTGTTTGTGTATGTCACGTCAAACAATGCTGCTGGGAATATCCATAGAAATATATGAATATATGTGTATATGTTTATGTGTCTACAGTTGTTACGATTTTTTGCGAATTTACTTTTGTATCTCCTTGTGTGTGCCACGTCCAAGTAATTATTCAGACTACCTAACCCCCCCCATATATATATATATATATATATATATATATATATATATATATATATATATACTTTGCTATGCTAAGGTCAAATTCCCTTGCTTCATCTTTCAAGTGGACTTATTCCAAATCAAATCCCTATGTTATCCTCTTAGATTTCCCCGGAAACAAATTAGAGATGTTCCTATGGAGAAATCAATAGTATTAGGTCTGTACTTCAAATAGTTTTGAAATTTAAAAAAAACTTTGAATTTCACTCAAACAAGCTATTCCGTCCAACTTTCAACATTCAAAACTTAGAATTTTTGAAAAGAGGCTCAACTTTCCGATAGAATTAAAGAATGAGATCAGATTAAATGTCTTATGTACTTCTCCTCTTACACGGCTATGAAATTGACTGAATATCCCATATGTAAAGGTGATACCGACTTTAAGAGCTTCTCACTCGGACAGTTCGTTGGATAAAGCCCAAGTAGTCTTTTCCTGACATTCATAAAATATTACTCAATCCATTTGCAGTAACCATGTTTATTGCTGTTACATAAGTGTTATAATGATTGTTTGAATGTGCTCGATTTTCAGTTTTCCTAAAAATTACCTTTATCTATTCGTTCGACCATGTAGGCAGCTAATCAACATTTTCATATTTCATATATATATATATATATATATATATATATATATATATATATATATATATATATATATATATATATATATATATATATATATATATATACAAAGAGAGAGAGTGATGGTATGACTAAAGTTTGATGTTGTTTGTTTTGTTGCCTGGTAATGATTTCTGAAGCATATTGGTAGGGGGTGTCAATTCCCATCCCGACCAACTTTCAACAATGCGAGCGTTATTTTGTGGTTGTAGCTGGAAAGAGTGCCCTACTATATTGTGAGGTGTGAATCTGCAGGATCTTTGCACGTTAAAAAAATCGTATCCAGGTCAATACTATCTTTATCAGGCTGAAAACTTTCCAGAAAGAAGAGCATGAATGATCAGCTTGTAAAAAAAATATAACACACGAAAGAAGTTCGTTTCATTTCATGCCGGTAAATGGAAGGAACAATCGTAGTAGATGAATTCCAAATTGCCATTGTGTGAAGAAAAAAACACAGAAATTTTTTTTCTGAATTAGAAGCAGAAAAAAAGAGATTTTATGAAAGGAAAGCAGAAAGTTATGTTTTATTCTTGAATCATTCGAAATGGCCAGTGAGAAAAACATGCCAAAAATATTAAAAATTCAAAATTAAAGAAAATGAGGGAATTCCTGAAAGAAAAACAGCAGTAAGTTGAGCCAAATGTATGGAATAAAACCTTATTATGATTTTTTCTTGATGGGCAATTATGTTTCAGTGGGCAATTCTCAACCCTTGATGTATTCGTGGTAGGCTCATTTCCTACCTGGATAAATTTGTAATAGGCAGATTTCCCAACGGACATTTTTCTGGGCCCCCATTTTTTGAATTATAGAGAAATATCAAACTTTAGAAACTTTTCTTTGAAACAATTTCCTGTTATAACACAGTATATGTATCATTTGGCCGAAGAAAACAGGGCTGTCTAAAACAAATGATATATTCATCGAGTAATAACAGGAGCTGATTTCATATATGATTTTCAATGTAATAAAATGCGATTTATGAACATTCTATCAAATCGTATGTATCCATTTCTCAATAAAATATATACATCTATATCAACAAGGATAAATACGGTAAATTTTTGCACATGCAATTTAAAGATTCTTTTCCCGGCGGAAGGTTGGGAATCCCATTTAGTATACATACATAGATATATATATACGCACATACACACACATACATACATACATATATATATATATATATATATATATATATATATATATATATATATATATATATATATATATATATATATATATATATATATATATATATATATATATATATCGTGAATGCATTATATCACTTGGTTTTATTTATGTCGGTTTTCCTATCCACTTGTGTGTGCGTCTGTGTATGCGTGTGTGTGTGTGTGTGTGTTTGTGTATTTGTGTGGAAAAATATAATACGTGTAAGTACATGTGTATTGATTTTATGAAAATAGTTGTCCGTTCCTATTCTTATGTATATAAGTGTGCATATGCAACAGAAGCCTGGCAAAAACGTCATTTCAATCCATTGCAAAATACCGTAATCCCTGTACATAGCTGTCTGATTAGAAGGACTTCCTATACTTTTGGCAAAAGCATTATTATCATTATTTGCTCCCCCAAGAGGAATATCAAAGAAATTCAGAAGAAGGATGGTTCAATCTTGAGAATGAAGTGTTTTAAAAAATATGTAATAATCAATGTATATTTTTTTCAACTCTTGATAAACCAAAAAAAGTTCAACACACATAACGTTTTTTTTAACCAATTCACATCTGATCAAAGCAATTTTTTATTTTATAATTTGATTCATTTTTTTTTAACCCAAGAAACACCTTTTAGCTTAAGATTAAAACTGACAAGTAGAAAGACAGAGGGGGTAGTATAAAAGAGAGAGAGAGAGAGAGAGAGAGAGAGAGAGAGAGAGAGACCGACGGTGAAACAAGGTGATAGTAAAGAGGAAAGGGTATATTACTGAAAGAGTGGGGCTGGTAGTTTAGCGGTGTACGTTGACAGATGGAGAAAGTAATTGTGCGCACGGTAGTGATTGGATAGGCGGGTCTATGGTGAGAGGCAGATAAGGGTACAATTTAGTGGGCGTGGTGGGTATTGGAGGGAGACATGATAAACAAAAGAACGAAAAGAAAAAAAAAGGAATAAAAACATGATGCGGATAGCACAGGCCATCTGAAAACCAGGAAGAATGAGAATAAACATGGACAAGGAATATCCAAACCACATGAGATTCGCAAACGTAAGAAACATCAGAAGAGTTTCAAAACCTGTTGACAGGTCTGAAAGGGAAAAGTAAGAAAAAAGTAGGTTCAAAAACATAAAAATAAAGACAAAAGCAATACTGACCAAAAATGTATCCCCAAAGAATAGAGGGTGAGACTCTCGAAGAGGCTAAGGAATACATTTACCTAGGACAGGTAATGAAGACAGAAAAAGATAATGAGGGCGAAATAAAACTATGCTTAACGATCAGCGGGAAATCCTTTGCTATGAATAGAGACATATTGAAGAGCATCTTGCCAACGTACAAAAAGCATAAATAATAATTGCATGATACCAGCTATGACTGACGGATGTTAAACATGGAAAACAACAAAAGGAACCATAGAATTGACTCCTTTCAGGGAAATGATAAGTCAGCCAATGGAAGTGAAATATTTGATATACTCCCGATGATATTTTCTATAACATATATATTCTAATCAAAATTGAATTTGATATTATAATTCAAATTAGATAATAATAAGATAGTGTAAAATATATAGAAACATTAATAGATTTTTCGTAAAACAGATAAAATTCAAGAAAAAAAATATTACCATCATAAATAGAACAAACTCATCATTTCACCTGATAGGGAGCGTCAACTGCTTGCAGTGTGAAAAGGAAAACAAAGCGTAAATTTCAAAATTTCCATGCAACGAGATTCAGTGGAAAAAAATTCAAACACACTTTGCTCAGTTGATAAATACAAAAAAAAAAGTCTAACCAGAATTTTCTTGAGAACATATTTTATATCTTTATTCATTTGAATAGATTTATTTTTATTAATATCGTTTTAAAAGACAATATCAATCTTCCCTCTTCATATATATATTTTTTCTTTCGACAAGGAAGCCATTTTCTATCCCAAGTTTCCCGTGTGTATATGCGTGTCTTTTTGTGTCCCAGGGTATATAAATTGTCTTTCACAAAATTTATACTGTATCTACATAAATATTTACGATGAAAATTCTATTTATGTATACTTTCATATACGAAAGGAAATGTTGATATAAATTGAGTCACATCTTTTGTTTATGATAAATAGATAAATAGAGAAATATTTCTCACTTTTCCTTTTTGTCTTCCTCCCTTTCTCTCTTCCAACTAGCCATCTCTCCCTACCTCCCTCCCCTCTCTCTCTCCCTCTCTCTCTCTCTCTCCTCTCTCACTCTGTCTCTCATTATTAGCCTCATTTTTTTTGCATGATATTTTCTTTCAATTATTTTCAAGTGCTACGTCAATAAAAGCCCTTCCTTTCTCCCCCAGTGCTACTTTTCTTTTATGAGTTAATGTTACGTCAATTATGTCTATCATTTTTCAGTTTGTCTTCCCATTATCAAATATAGTTGTGTCATTAAATAACATTAATGCTACAATGACTGTCAGGTACAATAGACAAATGTTGACAAGTGAAAATTTAATGGCGTCCAATCCTGTTAACGCTCTTTTCCGATCAGATACAGAGGCTATTTTCTGACTTTGCATGAGCAAGGATTTGGAGAGTTTATATCTTTTTTCACAACCCTTATTACAACACATTAGGGGGATGCTGTTATAAAAATTGCTGTTATGAAAGGAAGATTAAAAATATGGCATGCAAATTTAAGTTACGGCAACCAATTCATTTACTTTTCAATTTCTAGGGAACAGATATTATCTCAGAAAACAGTCTTGCGAGAATACAAAAAATAAATACACCGTTAAAATGCGTATCATTCAATAGTGCCGTTAAAATGAATGCCGTTGCGACAGGTTTTTTGTACTAATGACACAGTGTCCCACAATTCACTTTCTTCTTTCTGCCATTCATGCTTCTATCTCGTTTCTCTTTCCCCCCTCACACCCCGTTGACTTTCCTTTTCTCTTTCTCTTTTGTGTAGTTTCTCTTCTTTTCCACTTCAACGTCTTTCTTTTTATCTATATCTCTCTCTGTCTCTCTCTCTCTCTCTCTCTCTCTCTCTGTCTCTATCTCTCTTTCTTCCAGTTGTCTCCTTTCTTCTTTATTCCCTTTGTACTTCTACATCCTTCCTTTTTCTTCCACTTTTTGTCCTTTCCTTATCCTCTCTTCTCTTCTTTTCACTTTCTCTCACTTCTCTTCTTCTTTCATCCTTTTTGTTTTCTCTATTCATCAGTAGTTGCTTGAATTCTTTTAGTTAATCCCCAACCATTTCGATCCCTCTGTGGTCAACTATCGACATACGTTGCCACAGTCCATCTTCAACCAATTAACTGCGAATGAACGACATTCCAATCATTGCAACCAACTGTAGTTTTTAGATTGTACAACGATATCTAGGGAGTTGTGCTGCAAGCAAATATCTAGTAGTTTATATTCTCTTTCGCGTGAATTTTTTCAGCATATATTCATATAGTTTTTCTATTCTGTGAAAAACTTTATGCTATTTCATATGACTTTTTCAGGAAAAGTACAGGGGAAATAAGATATTGATTTTTTTATCTATTTTGAGTACCTTTCGAACGATTAACCCTTTTTCTACACCTCAAAAATCTACTATGGTTTTAACTGAGACAAGAATGCTGGCCACACTCGAAAATTCTTCTATCATTCCATAATGCTATTCAAATATTTGAACTAAAAAATGGGAAAATTCCAATCATCAAACTAAGCTGCACTTGAAAACTATAAGATAGTGACTTTCGTCGTGACTGACTCGGTTGGGGTAGTGTCATTAAAAATGGACTCCTAATGTGTAGGATGCGGGTATTGTAGGACAAACGAGATAAGTAATAGTGAGGAGAATACTTTAAATTTGTAATTGCTTAAAAACAAAAAAAAGACTTGCAAGCTTTGTGTTAAGGAGCAACACAAGTCTTGGCCAATCGAACATACTTGAAACTTTTATTCTGATTAATAAATTGTACTTAGGCTTTTGATTATTCAAAGTATTTGATCTTGAATTTTGTTAAATCCCGGCTGCCAGCTCGGTAGAAGAGAGGCTTGTCAGAATTCCATAGCCAGGAATCTTTCAAAACGTCCTCAGACCATGGAAAGCTTTCAAAATGTGTCTCATACTCTGGAGCTAAGCCAACAGTTTTTAAAGACGTCTTTGGCAAATGTCTTGCACCTTCCTGGGCGTAAGTTAATTGTTTTTTCTCTTATCTCTGTTTATAACGTTCGTATAGGCTGGGTTCCATTTGTTGAATTTTCTTGTTCAGAGGAACTTAGGCTTTATTAATCTCCTACATACCAAACGCCAGACAGGACATCCAGATAAAAAAATGACTTGACATTTAGTTTCTGCGTAAAGGAAAACGAAAAGGCTATTTGCCAAAAAGCATTAATAAGAACCATGATCATTCGACGGGAAAAAATAATCACAAGTTCAGACGTGTGGAATGTCCTTAGTGAAATAATATAGCAATGAAAATATTGATGTCAATCAATTTTAGCTTTGTACCGCACAAGGACACGGGTAGTTTCCACTCAGGGATGAACTAACTATAGTTTTTATAATCTGTCGAATTAACTTATTAACCATTGCTCTAAAACAATGATACGACAACTATGTAGCTATTCACAAAAATTAATCAAGTCCAGCACATTGCCTCAATTGTGAAGCTTTCCAGAAATAATAGCAGCCTCGATTAAATCCCTGGTGCTAAGAGATATATCACACACTTTAGATTAATGCATTTTTTAATGATTTTCTGTCCAACGTTTCAACAATTACACTATAAACTCTATTTCAATGTCAATAAGTAATTACAATCTGGAGTAAACAATACAGTACCAGTGTTTCAATTTTATTGGCAAAAGATAAAACTGTTTTCCTCTCTCTCCGATATGTAAACAAACAACTACACGGACAAACACACACACACACACACACACACACACACACACACATACGCACACACACGCATATATATATATATATATATATATATATATATATATATATATATATATATATATGTGTGTGTGTGTGTATGTGTGTGTCTGTGTGTATGTGGTGTGAGATCTATTAATCCATTCGTCAAAATTTTGTTTGGGTACATAAATAAGACCGGAGATGAACAAGGAAGAAATTACAAATCTTTATTGGTCTCTTATTCTTCTACAAAAAAGTGTTATTCACGAAGTTCTTCCCGTTGTTCCATAGAAACGTTTGGTTTGAACGAATTCCAATAAAAAAAATCGCATCGATTGTAACGTGAAAGCGTCATATCAGCGTACATATTTTAAATTTTAAAACTTTTATACAACATGGAGGGAAAGAGAACGAGCACAATCACTGGCCTATCATAATTGTTTATTGGAGAAATTCAATGAAAAACGTCGTACAGTCTATGGAGCCAGTACTGTAAATAATTTAACGCGCCAGCAGTGAATTACAAAGTTTCACGATGTCCCACTGCTGAATAAACCTGTCCATGATGACAAGGATAAAACTATGAGAATATTTAGCATTATATGACACAGAAGATGGCCAATATACTCAAAATTCCAAATCAAGATTTGAAAATCATTTACAACTTTGGCATGCAGTTCCTACAGAAGGAAAGTGAGAGAGAAAATCGACTCAACCGTATCATTGAATAAGATTTGATAAAACAGTATGTGTCCATTTTTTCATAATTCACTGCAGTATAGTTTATCCCGTAAAACTGCTCTCAGAAAAAAC
>OY735200.1:33586452-33596452 GCA_963457665.1 Thysanoteuthis rhombus | reverse complement strand
GTTCGAGTTAGTACTCAGGATGGTTTAAAGGTAAAATGAACAATGTTAGACATTATAACCTTTATGAAATATTGCTGGAATGATGCTCTAGAAATAATGATAAACAAATTATCTTTCAAAGTGTTCAGCTATCAATGTGTTCACCATTATAATATACTCGGGAATTACCATTCACACAAACAAAATTACTAAGCAGAAGTAATGATGTGATGTTATATGACATGGGCGTTACGATCTAAGGAATCACAGGGATCTATAAAAGAGGACGATAACTGCAAAAGTAATCATACATTTTATACACATACAAAGGGATACAAGACTGGAAACACTTCATAAATAAACATCCAATGGAAGAGTCAAAACTCGGCATTCAGTTAACAAGTGGCATAACAAGAAACATGGCGATATTAGCTTAACATCATGGCCCTTTTTTCCATTTGTCGGCGATTACAAAACCCTGAGAGCGAGTGACCTTTACTCCTGGTTATTTTCATGTTTCGCAAATGCCCGTGGTTTAAGCACATCGCGGGGACTATCTAGCCCTTTTTAATATCTCGTGAAATGGTCACACTACCCTGATGTAACTTAGGAACAAATCAAAAGGGACATTAACGCAATAGTGTAGGGTCCTTCAAAGAGAATAATGAAAAAAAAATAGGAGTAAACATAAATGCAAAAATTTCAAAATAAGTTATATATGTATAATCATATATATATATGTATATATATATATATATGTGTATGTGTGTATGTGTGTGTGTGTAGACACAACGAATAAGTATACCTTAAACATTCTCTTCCCTTGTCAATGCACTCAATTTAGTGGTAATTATTTATCCTCAATTATCATACAGTGAAACTTTCTGAACTAAACTCAGCTAATATATCAGGCTACGGAATCAGTGATATATATATATATATATATATATATATATATATATATATATATATATATATATATATATTGAATAATTTTATTTGAAACTCCGGCAAAGTAGTGATTATATCTAAAATTTCAATAACGTTTTCAATCAAATGGTTGCGTGAGGAAGGAACAAGAGGTAGGAAGAAAAAGATAAACCAAATTTCAAAAGAGTAGGAGAATCTTCTGGTAGATCTATCTGAAGCAAAAAGGGGGATTGCAAAGTCAATTCACAATCATCAATTTTCACAAACACATTTGCTGAATTTGTTGAGATACAGATATGGATACGTAGATACATTAGTATAAAGATATGAAAATGCACACACATTCTCGATATATATATATATATATATATATATATATATATATATATATATATATATATATATATATATATATATATATATAAAGACATTGATATAAATGATCCAGCAGAATGATTATTCGTTGAGTTATATTTCAGGTTAACTCTTATTTAGATGGATCCCCTGCCTCGACACGGTTTATGTATTACTTGAACTAAACAATGCAAATGAACAACATCAATTGAAAAAAATGTTCTGCTTCAACCGATAGGGTAGCTGCTTCAAAATAGCGTTGATTTTATCATTGAGCTGAACAGTCATTAGTAATGGTAGGACCTAGACAATTGTTTTCACTCTTAATTTTCATTCCATTTATTCAAATCTATTCGGGTTTTCTTTATAGGTGACATTTATGCATTCTTGCATTTTTAAATAGAGACCCTTTATTAGGATAGGCAATTTATAATCATTATGCCGGATCATATATATCCATTTCTTGATACATAGGTTACGTTGGAGTGGGCACCCAATCGGCTTCAGGTTTCGTTCCTGCAGCAGCCCCGTTTTTTCTTTCATTGTTTATTCCATCTACGTTGTC
This sequence comes from Thysanoteuthis rhombus, assembly GCA_963457665.1. Classification (NCBI taxonomy): domain Eukaryota; kingdom Metazoa; phylum Mollusca; class Cephalopoda; order Oegopsida; family Thysanoteuthidae; genus Thysanoteuthis; species Thysanoteuthis major. The sequence continues at coordinate 33,594,624 of OY735200.1, read as the reverse complement.
TAGGGTGACTGATACGTTAACCATGTAAGTCCTCATATAACAAAATTTATACATGCAACTACTCTAAAAGTTCTTAGTCGACAGTGAGTTGCCGAGAGGGATTTGCACTTTTAAAAACAGTAGTTATGGTCGATTTTCATTTTTGGTTTTCCTTGGGCATTTGAATGCTCTTCGAGAGAAGTTTCGAATGAATGTTCACCAATTGAGAGTATTTCGTCATACTGAAGCAAGAGATAAATTGAAACAAAATCTAATAAAAACTAAAATCACTTTTCTTCTTGAACTCCCTCTTTTCTAACCAGTCGAGGGCTGCATCATTGTAAATTTAATTTTCTAAAAATTCAGAGTCCAACACGATAGTACAAAGTCAGATGCTTCATTTAAGGTGAAGGATGTTTCACAATACACATATATATATATATATATATATATATATATATATATATATATGTGTGTGTGTGTGTGTGTGTGTGTGTGTGTGTGTGTGTGTGTGTTTGTGTGTGTGTGTGTGTTTGCATGATCAGCGGCACCAGAGTTTACAAATGCAATATAAAGTGCGTATATATATAGGTAAGTCAATAAGTATGTGGTTTCATTGTGAAAAGGCATTTGTTTTACACAAAACAACATTATATCGTTTTGTGTCAATGCGCTCAACCCGATGCTTCTTCATAGATCATGTCGATAGAATATTATACATCATGGAAGAAACAATGATAACTTCAGATCAAAATCTTGCAATAAAATGTGTCAGGTTAAAAACTCAATTATCTATGCCTGTATTTATGTATATACATCATCAGCTGTTATAAATACCCTGCTGGACCAAAGCCTTTCACATTTCCTGCCATGACGACTTCAATTGCACTAACCTCTTCCATGTCCAACCAGGAAACCTTTATATGTAATTCCCCCGTCTTGTGTCTGTTCTCTTTCCTGCTGTTCAGTGGACACTATTTGGATGGCCTTTTGCTCCATCTCTGGTCATTTTTTTTTTCGCCAAGTCAAGCTGATCCAAGTTTTGGTGTTTAATTAATAGTATAATATCTTTCAAAGAGTTTCGATCATAGACCAATGTTGATCTTTTGCTATCTCTTTGAGTTATGTTAAGCATTGCTCTGTAAGTTGCTTCTCAGTTTTTTTTCTGTCTATTCTCACGTTTTGCATCCGTAAGTCATGGATTGTATCATTCTTCCACTATGTACCTCACGTTTTAATCTCATTTGATTAGGTACTTTTCAATATATTTCCAGACTGTCGTGATACGACCTCGATAAACGTATTCATCAGCTTTTTCCAAAGACTCATCTTCTATTCTCATGGTTCTTCTTTCTTAATTTTATTGATGAATATAACTCTTTTTTTCTTCTATTAATTTTCAAACCAATTTCCGAATTTCCCTGTTCAGATCACTCAATATATTCTGTTATTCCTCTGATAACTCTGTAGTCGTTGATGCCTCATCAGTAAATCTCAGGTAATTCAAATATACTTCGTCTACGTTTACTCCCATCTCTTCCTAGTAAGATTTGTGAAAGATGCGTTCAAGAATTGCTGTCAAGAGTCCAGGATATATTGCATCCCTTTGTCTCACTCCTTCTTATATCTTTATATGTTCTTTATCTTTATATAGTCTAATCATTGAATTAGCCATTTTGTCATTACTGGTATGTCGTATTTCAGTAATTTTTCGGTTACTTGATTCACTATGTGTAGGTCTTGCATTGTTGAATAGCCACTCCTGAAGCCTCCTCGTTTAATTCTTTCTTTCATCGTTCATTCCTCATTTTCTTCTTTAGGCCTTAATTCTTTCTTTGATTTTGATTTTTTTTAAATTCTTCTTTTATTCTTGTGTTAACTCTTTTTTCTCCCTCCCCTGTTTTGTCTTTCTTCTTTTCATTCCTTTAACGTCTCAACCTTCCGTTATCTTTTTCATTCTATCACTAATCTAGTCCTTCATTTTTCTATCATTTCATTCGTTCATTTTCCTTCTATCCTCTTTTCACGCCTCACATTCATGCCTTGTTCATTAGTTCTTTTCTTCTCTCTCCCTTTCTTTCTTCATTTTTCTTTTCGACATCCTTCCATTTCTGCAATCTTTTTTTTTCTTTCACTCACCAACTGTTTTGTCCATTTCTTCTTTTATCCTACTCTTTCAATCTTCTTTTAATGATCAAAACTCAATTTCTGTGCCGATGCTTTACAATTCTTACGCTTACTCAAGAATAAAAACTCAGTGCGGCTTGAAATTTGACCAGTCTATTGCCTTGTTCCGGCCAATCTAATGCCGTTTCCGCCGTTGCTTTCGTTGCTGAGCAGAAAAATTGCCAGTGTAAATAGGAATCAATTTAGTCGCTTCTTCTCTTTTGAGGGTTCCATTATTCTCTCTGACAGAGGTAGGTGAATTGAGATTTATTCTATAAGCAATTGTTACGAATTGATATAATCAACCGGGTTCAACATCTTACCTGGAGCATATCCTCAGAATTTGTATAATAGGATAAGGATAAAACGTTGTGTCGAGGTTACAAATTCAATGTAGACCAGATTAGGAAATGTGCGCCAGAAGGCAAATTAATTATGTATGTATGTATGTATGTATGTATGTATGTATGTATGTAACAGTTTATTCCTCTCTTCTATTCCTCTCTTCTATTCCTCTCTCTCCTCTCTCTCTCCCTCTCTCTCTCTCTCTCTCTCTCTCTCTCTCTCTCTCTCTCTCTCTCTGGATGATATATCATATACACATTAACAGATAAATGAACAGTTTGATATACATTCATATGCACAAAGATAGATAAATAATGTGTTTGATTGATTGGATGTACATATCATGATCTGATAACATTATCTCTAACATGCATATTCTATGTTATACGATGTTCTACCCATAGTTTCCAATAATCTGCACTCATTGAATACAACGTTCATCCGACATATTTCCCAGCAAACAGAGGATTGCGTTTCAGTAACCCTGTAAGGAGAGCTCGCCTCGAAAATACGTATTTGATATTTTGGCTTTTTCATAGCCTCGATATCTGACTTCTATACCAGCAGCATATACACAACTATTTCATCCACCTGAAAAGCCCTAAGAGAGTATACTATGGTGGAATAATGAGTCCGTTTACCGTATAGCCATCGGCTTTATTTTGATACGCAAATTCCACTGTATAATACCCGACTTACGTAATCTATGGAGAGAGTTTGCATCGCCAGGGAGGGAGATTATGTTCAAAATAGATATCTTATTGCGTGAAATAAATACTTTTCGTCATTAGTGTATGGACCTATTGACGGATGTATGCATGTATATGAGTATTTCATTCTAATTAATGCATATTAATAATTTATCTGTTACTATCAATTCATCTTTCATAAGTCGATCTGGCATTTTTAAAGCAATTTCCTTAATTCAATCAATTGTCCACAGACGAACTGATATCATTTTCGAGATATTTTTTTCTGATTCCGTCTAAAACAATAGACGCAAAATGCTATCTTGATGAGTTCTTCTCACAATGGCCAATTCCTGGCAGAATACTGAGGCAGATATCATAATCCCAATTTCCAATTCTAAAGTCGATAGCACAGAAGCCTCCGGCACTTCCCTTGTACGAAGGAACGATTCCCGGAGAAATCTCAACTTTCCCTCCGCTGGCCTTCAACCTGTCAATTACAAAACATCTGCGTATGGATGCTCGATTTCCTTCTTTTTCATTGCCTTTGTCTTTTTATTCAGATGATGGAAATGGGGAAAATAGAAATTCAATTAATTATTTTCCCCCCTTTTGAGCCATGTTAATAGTGAACAAAATCAGTCTTAGATATGGTAATAAGATCTAACAGGATAGCAAAAAAAACTCGAGAAAATGAAAGTGGAAAAGTATCTGCAAGGTAAAGAGAAAAAAATTCAAATCAAATCATGAAACATGGATCTAACTTTCTATTATCATCATTATCATCATCATTAGCAATCTTCTAACGTCTGTCGTTGGACATACCCCAATATCATCCTGATCTCTCTATCGATGACGTTGCGGCGTCAATATCACCGGAACTTGTCCGAATCGTCAGTCTAACTTATTTTCTGTCAGCCACAATTTTGTGAAATATCTACGAGGATCAATGTTGTAAGTCTTGATTGCCAGAGGTTATCTGACATTCTTGCATCATGGCCTGCCCATTTCAATTTGAGTTTACCGATGGATTCTATTTCAGTCATGACTTGTTCTCTGATAATGTTTTTTTTTTTAACCAGCTTGCCATATTTGAGCATGGATCGTAATTCGGCCCCAAGATCAAGTTATGTATCATTGGGAAAGTATCGATGAGCTAATGGTTATATGCGAAGGACTACGGGGGTCTAAGGCTCATAGAAATCGAGTTATATGCTTTTGTATATGTATGTATTTATGAATGTGTTAAATTATTTGAAACTTTATTTGATATTACCCCTGTTGTTACACGAACAATGAGTCACTCGAATTAGAGAGGAGTAAACAGTTATGATCCTCCTTATTCCCTCATTTGCTCTTTAAAAACTTATTTTCGTGTTTCCAAATTTCGAGTGCTCTGCACAATATTTTCATCCACTTTCATACGTATTTTTTCCCAATGCATTTCGACCATTCAGACACAGTCTTCGATGCTAATGTCTTCTCCGTCTTTTTCATTCTTTTCCACTTATATTCAGCAGAAACTACCGAAAATTCCAGTCGTTGGTAGTCGATATCATTACTTGTTTAATCGGTTTTCTTACAAAGTGTATCTTATACCTTGGGATTTGGGTCAAGTGGCAGTAAGTCTCATCAACTAAACTCAACTGTTGTAAGTCACATTATAAATCACGAATCGGGAGACGATTTCACTGGCATTGTCTAAATCTATCTTGCGCTTACAGTAAACATACTGAGACAAACGAGAATTTTCACAACGTCAGAATCTATAGCCAGTACTGAAAACTGAAAGTGACTTTGAATATCTAGAAAAATAAGATATTTTCTCTTGGTGTATAGGAAATGACAATGACAGAGAGGGAAGAGAGAGAATACATTACCAACAGGAAATTTAATTAATCAAATAAGGAAGACAGATGCTGGGTTCGCTTCTTTAATATGCTTAATCATCATTATCACACTTCTCTATCGTGGGCGTCGTCTCTTCATCTAATACTCTGCCGACGTCGGTTGCACATGTGATCTCTGGAGATCCATGAAGTGAGTTGTCCATCGATTGTCAACCATCCTTGCAACATGGCCAGCCCACAGCCATTTGAGATTTTTAATTGATTCTATGATGTCCCTGACTCCTATGGTTTCGATGTCTTGTGGTCTCGCCTTGTGAGGCCCAGCACAATTTTTCATGTATACGTAGCCTGGTTTTCAGTTTGCTGTTCCGTCTCTTGGTTATGCTTAATATCAATTAAATTGGTTACAGGATTATTATAGTTATTATCAGTTAAAACACACCTGTACACATCCGCAAAGTGATACTAAATTTATGTATGTGTGTGTGCGTGTGTTTGTCTGTGTGTGTGTGTTTGTCTGTGTGTGTGTGTGTGTGTGTGTGTGTGTCAGGCTGTCTGTAGAAAGGAAACACAAGCTGATTCACGAACAAAGAAATAAGTATACATAAGCTGGTGTAATGCTCTTAGCCTACCTGGCTCTTTGATCGTCATATTAGCAGCTATCTCCACTTACGGAGCTCCACAGAAAGGTGCTTACGGCCATGTCCTCAAGCATCTTTATACATGGGTTTGATGTATTTTTTTTCATTTCTTTTATACTCTTAGCACTTCTCCGTTCCGTTGCTTCCTATCTGCATCTCTTATTTTGTGCCATCTTGCTTTCTCTATTTCAAACGTTCAGTAAGAGCCATGCGTGAATAGGACTTCAAACTATATACAAGTGACACACGCTTATGTGCACGAGGCCACACACACATACATATGCACATACAAGCACACAAATACATTCATAGGCAAATGTACACATGCATATGTATTATATATATATATATATATATATATATATATATATATATATATATATATATATATATATATATCAGTTTTCTCGGAGATTTGACCACTTAGAAAACCACAATAAAGTATATTTCACTTTCACTTAAAAATATATAACGCCTCTTTCCTGTTTATATATATTTACATAAACACATATGATTATATATTGTGTTCGTCTATAATTGGACACATATTTCTGACATATGTACATAAGTATTTCCCCAATTAAGCTCACATACATATATACATACACCGAGTTTTTGAAAAATATCTGAAAAGACGCAAAAGGTTTTTCCTTTTTCAAAATAATAAAAGTTGGTACAAAATCAACATTAATACATAAAGTACATATGGAATGAATACATAAAAAAGAGGCTTATGACAGAAAAGTCATGCACAAAAATCGGATATAAAAAGAGCGATGAATATTTGATATACTGCACAAACCAATTCAATATTTGATTGAATAGCTTTTAGAATTAAGGGTCATTTTTAAAGCCCCAAGTTTGAGACCACCGATTTCTTACTGTATTCAGTTGATATTTTTACTTCATTGTTTTTAACTAATTACTCTCGGATCAGCGACGGTCCTCAGACTCTTCTTTTGAACTTATGCTTTCAGTTCAAGCCAAGCCATACCTCAGTGATAGTTTGTTTTATTTTTCTGGAACCATTCTGTTATTCTGTCTTGTTCATAAGCTTGATATTGTTGTCCTAACATCCTTGTATGGATCTGGCAAATGATTACAAAAAATGGTGTTGTCCGGTAAGTAACCAAAGTATTTTTTTTCTTCGTACATAGCTCATCACATTTCACCGGGTGATACTATTTTGGTCCCATCTTGACACATCGCAACATTGCAGAAAGAAATGAGCTTTTCCAATTTTTTTCTTTTTCGATTATCTTTTACATGTTTAGGATTCAGCCTCTAAGAGAGTCTTGTTTCTTTAAAAAGACTTATTCTCCTGAGATCAGTCTTATGCTATTCATGCCAACTAAAGTTCTAGCTTCTTCCGAATGTTTTTGAATCTCTCTACTCGTGAGTTCTGGCTTTATCATGACTTTCAAAATAATATTTCTGAGCACACCAACCGATAGTCTCGAAGTATGCCCAGGCAAAACGCTGAATGATGAGACTTGAATCAGCAAAATGTGACCCTCACAGTTGGAATAGGGATATTTACGTCTTCTATTTCCTAACACAATACCGTGGAGCAAGATAATAAGTTCTTTAAGTATTCTGAGAATGGTGATACCTAAAGTTTTCTCATATGGTAGTTGACAATTGAGCTGCAAATGACGTTAGGATAGTTTGCATTTGTTTGGAATACTCCCGTTGGTTATTTGAACTTGAAAATCTGAATTTGTTGCAGTTATATGGCAGTCTATGTCGGATAATTGTTGTTGCTCTTTTTTGTTGCTTCCATAGGTCAATTTTGTTTTAACTTTATCTTTGCATTTGTTATATTGATATTGATCTTTGTTCGAAATTTCATTAATTTTGAAGCATTATAAGTACGTTGAAATGTTTTTTTTTCTCACAATATACGTGAAATCGTTTGCACTCACATATGCGTTCATTTATTCAAAAGAGAAAATTCATGTATGTATGCAAGTGTATATAAAATATATACACATGAAAGTAATATATCATATATTTATTTGGGGTCTTGATAGTTTTATGACAATTCCAATGACAGTTGGCTCAACACTGTCTAATAAATACAATAAGCGATTTAATCTCCATCCAAACATTCAAGTCGTCTTTCCTCCCAGTTTCTCTCTCTCTCTCTCTCTCTCTCTCTCTCTATATATATATATATATATATATATATATATATATATATATATATATATATATATATATATATGTATATATATATATATATATATATATATATATATATATATAAAGAGAGAAAGAGAGATAGGTAGATAGATAGATTGATAAACCGGGAAATTTATATACATATATACATATGTGCGTGTGCGCGTGTGTGTGTGTGTGTGTGTGTGTGTGCAATGGAAGGCAGAGACAGACTGACAAACATTAAGAGGAGTTGCATTTAATCATTCAGTGATTTTTCTTTAATCATCAATATCACCAGCATGCCCTGTTGTTCGATATTCGTCAGACTATTGCGGG
>OY735200.1:33421452-33581452 GCA_963457665.1 Thysanoteuthis rhombus | reverse complement strand
TGTAACTCGAAAAGTTGTCAGCTGAATTTTGATCAGAATTTTTTTTCCCATTTATTGTTCAATTTATGTGATTAATGGAATGTTCAAATAAGCGTTCTGATAATTGCTCTGACGAAAAGGGAAATTATCTTGGAAAATAGATGCACAGTGAAAAGTGGAGAAAAACAGCCCAAAACTTGAACAATGTGTCCCATTTGTGACTCCATATTCAAATAACAGCAGATCACTTTCCAAGCCACATGATAACCGACATGCCCAGTTCGGGAGCATCAATACTACTGACTTGTCATCTGGATTCGAGTCGATACATACAGAGGAAATTCAGTTTTCAAGTTGATCTGACTGGTGGCTATGTATGTATGTATGTATGTATGTATGTATGTATGTATGAATGTGTGTGTGTGTGTGTGTGTGTGTGTGCGTGAATGTACAGGTTGCAACGATGGAGCTAGGAGAAAAAAATCCTATCAATGTCCCGAAAAAATAGTGTTGATTTTTTTCACAAATAGTTCCGATAATTTTTAGATGGGAGTTGAATTTGCAATTTTGTTAAATTGACTTCTTTGTTCGTGCCGTTTTTTGTTTTTGTTTTTTGAAAGATTAGAAAAACTGAAGAAAAGGCGCAAAAAAAGTTTCATAATTGTCAAACATAGTATGCTTACTAAAGACCAACAACACTTGTTGTGACTCTTATGATTAACTTCAAAACGTCAAAAACATAACGAAAGAATATTCATACATTTGGAATGTTAAACCTCTATCGTGTTTACACTAAATTGAGCTTTTTCAAGTATAGGACGGTTCCCTCATATCTTGAACTCTACTACTACGTCCAAATCTCCAAACAGTCCAGGCTTCCCATACTTTCCGAGAGTAAAGCGATCCTATGAAATATTTTCGGAGTCTGAGTCATTTGAAATCTGTTGTTGGGATTTAAAAGAGATTGGGTTGTGTGCGTGTATGTGTGTGAGAGAGAGAGAGAGAGAGAGAGTCGACACACGCAGAGGAAATTCACATAGGAAATTCGATTTGTTCTTCTCTTTCATTTAATGTGCTTCCAATCTATTACACCTTAAAACTTTCAGGAAATTCTTCAGTTTCCAAGAGGGTTTCTATTTACAAAGTAACTTTAATGCTAATCCGACCTTTACTCTCCGTTGCTACAAAAAAAACTGTGCATCTGAATGTCTCTTTTTTTTTCAGTTTTTATTTTAGTTTGATCTACTTTATAAGGAATCAGACACTAACCTGACGATACAACGCGTTTATCTTCGAGCATAAACCTAAACCCTATACTAACCTTAATCTCAACCCAAACTCTACAATAAGACATGGGTGCTATTTAAATCACGCGATCTAATTTGGTCTACGAACCACTACAGCTGCAAATGAGCACATGAATTTTTCAGTAATGAGGAAAGTACTTCGTTCAAGTCTTACGATGGGCCACACATGCATTTTTGAGGGTGAGAGCGGACCTATGTGGTTCCGTTTGTGCGGACTAACTTGTACAACACAATTTTGATGTTATGAAGTTTCTATAAAATATCATTGACTTTCCCGTGTTGTTATATTTGAAGCTTTTGTTGCCTATGGGGCAACACCCTGCTCGTTTTTGTTATAAATTGGAATAGTCTATCACTCCAATAGGAAATGCATCATTTAGCGGGTTAGTGTTATTCGATTGATTTCATCTGTGAAACACCCTACCACGTTGTTTCATCTAAAAATATGGCCAATCTTCCTGAATATAAAAATAATACCTTAAATAGAATTAGCAATATGAAATGTTTGAAATGAAATTACTAATAATTTTCCTAACTCGATTTATACTGAAAAAGTAATACAACCCAAAAACGTAACGCAGTGTAACAAAAGATTGATCAAAAAAATCTCCCCCTCGTTTTCTACTGTTTCATACAAATTTCGACATTGAAAAAATCTTCTTCGTGTTTCGGTTGTTTTTGACAAATCGACTAATCATTGGATAACATTCTTAAACCTGACAAGTCCGTTAATAATGTAGAAGGAATATGTTAAATTGAAATTTAATGGTGGCTACAAATGCAATTTAAAGCCAAGCGTCTGACAGAGCAATGTCTAGCAAATCAGTCGTTCACATCGTTATTAATGCGTAGAGATACATCGTTGCCGGATGCTCCAATTTGGTTGCCTTATACATGATTTGGTCGTTTCGGAGTATAAACCTCTTTTGCATTTTCATTCTTTTCCTAGCTTTCTGCCGTTGGTATTTTTTTCCAATTTTTTCAATCTTTCATTTTCTTGTTTTATTTTTTTTCAGCGTTTTGTTTGCCTTCATATTATATCGCCCTTGCTTGATTCTTACATTTATATTCGCCTTTTTCCTCCTGTTTTTTTTTTTTTTTTGGTTGGTTGGGTTTTTTTTTCAAAACTTATTGTGCTTAGCTTTGATATTGCTTTCATTCATCTTGCTTACTTTGTTGCTTTCCGTATTTACACTTCTTTCCTTCTACATTTGATTTCTTCTCTCTCTCTCTCTCTCTCTCTCTCTCTGTCTAGCGTTCTGGGTTTGCTTAATCCTTTTTTTGTTTACTTCCTGCTATTGTTGTTCTTCCTTCCTTTCTTTCCCTTTTCTATATTGGAAAACAAGTATGCTGAATTATTAGCCAAAGATCATTGTTTGTTCACTGATTTTACAAAAGATTAGAAAACATTCCCAGAAGATGATTTAACCAATTTGAAGTACTGTTGGATTTGTTCCCATTTTTCATGATAAACTTGTCTTTAATAAAACAGTATCCTTAATACTAATGAGGACGTAATCAAGACGCACAGTCGCTCTTGCGTGGGTGGTTCAAGAGAGACGATGAAGTCGCGAAATATTTATGTTACTTAGCAATATCAGACCATATGCTTTATGTATGTTCAATCTTCTACATTGCCTTGCTTCTTTAACCCTCTCTTTGCTTTTAGCATGTTTTACCAATTCATTTTTGTTCCTATTTGTAGCTATTTATTTTGTTTTTTTGTTTGTTTTTTGTTGAGAATTTTGATGGAAAGTTTTTTTTACGTTGTAGTTAAATTTTCACCAATGAAAGTATTCTGTCACATGATGTATGCAATGTATTTTTCGCAGACTTGTACAAAATGTCATGTGTGGCTTGAAGTTAAAAATAAGTAAAGAATACTGAATTCTCTTGAAACCAAATGTTTCACCTTTATTAAAGAACAAACTCGACAAAAGTTGAGAAGGGTGCAGATTTTTCTGTTGTGCCCACAGCTAACACATCCATATACAAAATTTTGAAAGGAAAATAGGAGCTGTATCAAGAATTTTATTCCCAGCATCTCTGATGCACCCACTGTCCTTCCATTGTTAGCTATAAAGTTGTATTTAATATTTTCCCAATTCTATCATTATCAGGAACCATAAGTTGTCGGAGGTTGAGTGATTGGAAATAAAGGAGATAGGGTTACGTGTGTATGAGAGACAGAGACAGAGAGAGAAAAGGCACTGCCTGTGTAGCGTGTCACTGCTGAACTATTGCTGAAAACTATTTTAACGTTTTTAAAAAAGTCTCTTTTTTTTCTTCAGGGAAAAGTCATCGAGGTTTTTCCATCATTGTGATGAATATTTCGTCAGCTATCTGTGAATTTATAACTTTCTCATCAGAGATAACTATGCTATCAGTCTGTAGATATCCTTGGTTGACCTTTTTTTCTTTTGATTAGAGAATTTTTCCGTCCATCAAGAGTTATTTGCCCCCATTAGGTATCATTATTGTTATGTTTTCATTTTTGAAGCTGACGAGAAATACCAGAAAAAAAGAACATTTTCTTTCCTCACCATTGAACATTCGAACAGCAATATTTTTTGAGAACAGCTTTAGATATTTTCCCCGAAATAGATCGCATACTACCATCCAAATGCATCAAGATATGCCTGCCCTCAGAATGATACAAATTATTAGATGTAATTCCTATTTTCTGTACAGTTTTTTTTCTTTTCCCTATTTGTTATCTCATCAACATATATATATATATATATATATATATATATATATATAGAGAGAGAGAGAGAGAGAGAGAGAGAGAGAGAGAAAGGAAGATGGTTTTATTATGTAAATAGCTCAATACACACACTTTTGGGTATATATATATATATATATATATATATATATATATATATATATATATATATATATATATATATAGTTCCTTCAAATTGTTTTCAACGGCTACGAAGTGTTTTTATTCTGTTTTTTTTTTTCTTTTTTTCTGAAAATGTTGATTTTTAAGTACACGAAACTTCAAAGCTTTCAATTTTATGGCCGACCATTTTTCGCTCAACCCTTTAATAAACCATGTGGCTGACTTATCAATACTTCGAACTCATTTTAAGTAGGATGTAGGGTGTTTCGATGTGAAACCATATTTGTTTATCTTTTAGGATGTCGCGGATCTTGACAATGAAAATTATCATATTTCGGCTTCTAGGGGGGAATTTCTAATATTGAATCTTAACTGAAACAGAATTACTTGAATCTGCGTCTTTTGTTTGATTAAAAACATAGATAGAGTCGATAATAACCTGTTGATTTTTTTCCTATTGTCTCAGCTATAATTTATTATCTCCTCCTTTCCGAAACATCCGTCTTTTTCTTTCGACAACACATGAGGAGAAGATGAAAAAGTAAATTCTGTTACCTGTCTACTAGACCCTTTGTTCCCCTAATCAACTACATTCAATGATGTGTTTTCTTTCGCCTTTTCTCTTGTAAAGATAAAAAGGTAAGGGAAATTAGACAAAGAGTCGGTAACATTTTACTTCTTTCACGTAGTAGTATCATTTCCTCTCCGCTCCGTTCCTGAATGCAAATTTTATCCAATGGAGAGCAGCGTGCTGTGTCGATGACAGATGAATATTGTAGCTACGATCGTGGGCGTCAGGTACACGCAGCGATGTCTCCGGCTTTGACTTAATCTAGAAGCCGGCTAAGTTACCAGACGCTTGTAAAGGATATTATCATCATGGAGTGAGACAGCCATTGGTGCTAAGAGAGAACGAAGATGGAGGAAGACTGTGGAAACAGCAAACAAGAAATGAAGGAATGATCTAACGCGAGATTGGGAGAGAACTGTGGAGAAGCCGTGAGGCGTGGAAGTTGCGTACTGAGAAGGAAAAAAAAAAGGAAGCTTTTGAAGCGGAGATATGTGATACAAAATGCGAGGAGTGGAATCAGAGAGGGTAATCATGAAAACTGTTAGGGGAGAAGAGAGAAAAAACGTAGCAGAAGAGTGAAAAATTGGGTGCTTATCACGATAATTTATAACTGAGCCCTTTGTAAGTTCGATGTTGTTTAGAGGCGTTTTTATCAATCACCGTATTGCTTTTTCTCGGGGTCCAATCATTCAAAGACAGAAAAATAAATGGCAATAGAATATGAGTCAAACTGAGAAGAAAGAAAAAACACCATGTTGATATATAGCTCACCAGGTCAAAGATATATACAGGGATACATTTAAGCAAACTTAAATTCAGCCTCCTTATACGTCCTTATAATAGTAATATTTATGCAGTTATTTTTTCTGTCCATACCGAGGAAGTTATTTCTCTCATCTTAAACTGTTATGTAAGGTTGAGATTTGAAATAATCGATTAAATTTGCCCTATTTGGATGATATACCAGAAATACATCGTTTTTCTATTTACTTCCTCCAGAAAGACGTTGCTAGATATGGAAGAATCAAAAATACATTCTACAATCTGGAGCCAACGGTACCTAATTTTACACGGCTGTAGGCAGGCAAAATTGCGATGTTGCATCAGCTTGTATGCGTACGCATTTATATGCATATAACAGGAGCTTTCCAAAAGTCTTAGGAATTTAACCATGAAAGTCTAACACTTACTTTCTACCGATTCCTTCGAAGTAATCCTGTCGGATGGAGAATGTAGTGACAAGATTACAACATACATTCGGATAGCATGTTCTGTTCGAATTACCGAAAATTTTGGGTAACACTTTGTATGTATTGATGTATAAAGGTATGCATGTAGATTCATATGTGCATATCTGGTTGGGCATGTGCGTGTTACTTTTGTGATAGCTTAATCTCCAAGATTGATATTTTGATAACAAATCGAGTCCTAATTGAAAGCCCTTAATTCCAACTACTTGCTTAATATTACATTCAGATACAAAAACGTAAAAAATGGATATGGAGAACAGAAATGGATAAAAAAGAGAGGTTTGGGATATGGATAAAAGAAGCCTGGTAAATGTGTAAGGCGGAAGGTATCAACAGCGCATGCTTACTCCTAAGCAGACGACTGCTGGCATCTGTCACAGGTGCCATAGCTTCGTAAGAGGCCTCGTTGCCGTAGCAACCTGTTTGACTATGCCGACCTCGAGCAAGGACAAGTATACATAGAGAGATTCACAAATCCAATACTAATATGATCATGGAGGGAAAATGGTTTTGTACTCAATCCAATAGGGCGCTTTAAGAATTTCCAATCAATAAAGATAAAAAGACAAATCATGGACAGAGGATTCGTTACGAGGAATGGAATTTAAAACCTTAAAGAAAAATATGGGCTTATATTCAAGAACGAACGGGGAGCTAAAAACAGTGCAATTCATGTGACATGTTAATGAGTGAGATGAATTAAAACGTTTTTTATGTAGAGCCAATTGGAGGCTCTGCTCTCACATATCTAGAAATATACAAACTCTGAGAAGTCACCAGCCATTTTGAGTAACTCGAGAAACGATTGCGCGGTAGATCTTACTTGGGGGTCAACCAGACACTGAATAAAGGCTTTATTAGTTAAATTCAAATTAGTTAGCTGATGTACTGTGTGAGCTTTCAAACATAATGACCAAGACTGTCAGTGTCTTTTGCAGGAATATTTTGTAAAGCGTTCCATCATCTGGCTCTGTCAGCCTCCTTTGAGTCCGGATTTTGCTCCCAGCAATTTCTTAATTTTTGCTGTAGATTGAGAGAATATTCCAGCCTGTAGATGATCTTAAGAGAATGCAACAAGACAGCTGATGATAGGAGAGGGCTTTGCCAACTGTTTCACAGTAAGAAGACCGTTGGGATAAGTGTGAGAAGTCTAAACGGGGATATTTTGAAGGAAAATAAGGTGGCATCGCTCTTGGTGGGCTATCTTTCCGTTAATGATATATGGCTGGATATATTTTGGAAGGACATTGCATGTGTATAGTTTTTTTATAGCAATAAACAATGGCAAAAAACAACTTGAAAAGAGCAGGATATATTTAGGATGATTTATGAAATTAATGAAGGATTAATAAACGAATACAGTCGTATCAAATAAACAGCCTTACGAAGGAAGACAATTTGAAAAAAACATCACAAGGACCTTTTTAAAAAAAAAACATTAAAAAAACGTATGTCACTGCTAACATCATTGTCACTAAAACTGAATGCAAAAGGTTACACAATGTATATTTGAATGTAAATAATTCTTGGATTCGCCCAGAAATTGGATTGATCCTCCAATAGATCCATGGCCAACCCTTCCACAAAATGTCATTAAAATTCCGCGAAAACTTTTGAAAATATTTGTGAACGGAAAAAATGGAAAAAATATTTCTCAATCGATAAAAAAATTGACCACTTCAGCGTTACTCCATCCATTAAAAACTTTTGAAAGATATCCCGTCGACATATAGCAACAATGCAGAAGAGGTATCTAAAAGTTGCTGGACCAACCCAAAAATTTAATAATCACTTCTATATCAGAATACCCAGCCTCCTGCTTAATGACGTTGAAATTCTATGACAACGTTTTGAGATATTGTGTGCAGCTCATATAAAGCTGCAATGTAGTGGAGGATTTCTGAATCCATTCCAAAATTTGATCACTCCCTCCAAATCCCGTTGCCCACTCATTCACATGTTATAAGATTGCATTGAGAAATTTGAAGATATTTTGTGGGCAAACGGACAGACAGACATTACTGTATACATACATTCTTTGTTGACGGAATTGTTTTTTAAATTTATTAATAAAAAATATATACTAATAGTAAAACAGCATATTATTGTCGAAAAACTCGTAAAAGGCATCTTGCCAGGACAATGTTTTGACCCGTTTGATCGCGATCGAAATGAGGTGTACCAACCATTACACAAACACTGCTGAGAGCAATCGGCTTCAGTTTGATCTAAAAATTTTAAAAGGCCAGCAAATCTAAAATTAATTGTGAACTTTTGGAAATATTGTGTCATATTGACATACTGCTGCGATTCTTGAGAGGATTCTTGAATCCAATTTATTGTTCCCTTAACCCATTGGCCACCTTCCACTAATTTCCATTGAAATTCATTGAGACATTTTAGGAGATATTGGGTACAGTTGACGATGCAAGATAGGTAAATGTGCATGGATCCGCTCCTAAATTCAATTAATTCTTCCCTGGCCTATAGCAAATCCTATCATAAAATTTCATTGAATTCACTGTGAATATCGTGTGTGGACAGACGGACCGACACGAGTGCATACTTATACCTCTTCAAACTTGAGCAAATATTCTAAAAAAGTAAATTATGAGAAGGTGGCTTGGTGAAGTAAAATATTCAAGCAAATAGTAAACTTTTAAGTTACTCATGAAAAATGTAAACTCAAAGAGGACAGGAAAATAAATGAAAGAAAAAAAATAGAATTAAGAAATATGAGGGAAAAAAAAACTAAGATGGAAGATTGTCTTTGTTCATGAAAAAAGTTCACTGTGTGGGAGGATTAATTTACGTTTACGAACAGAAAATTTCGGGAAAAGGTTGAAACAAAGAGAATTGGCAAGCTGGGAGGAATGACATTTATTCTTTAGAGCTCAAGAACTGAAAACAAAAATGAAAATCGATGCACATTTCAGGTATCGCTCAATTGTAAGCCTAATGGCCCTATGCATATTGAGAACCGAGTCTTTAAAATCAAAATATCATATTATTATTGTGTGTTGCATTTTTTGTGCGTTACACTTTGTATTTCATTTTTTTTTTGAGTCGTAGTTTGAATTAGTATACAACAGGAAATTGTGCTCTTCTCAATACTGTCTATGCTAAGGTTTCTGTCCAAAATTTCAATCCAAAATGTTCATGGTATTTCTCTTTCGTTTGTCGCACATTATTATTATTATTATTATTATTATTATTATTATTATTATTGAATCTCACACCAGTTGCCTGGTGGTAACCGCTGGAGTTTGAGTGACAGCAAGTCTCCTCAAGTCTCCAGCCCTCCTCTCCTAGTACTCATAGGTCGCAGTAATTCTACGATTTACAGTTTCACACCGGTTGCCCAGTGGTTTATTATTATTGTTATTATTATTATTATTCATTTCATACCATTTGGTTGGTGGTCACAGCTGAAGACTGAGTGACAGCAAGTCTTCTCAGGTCTCCAATTTTTTTCTCAACGCTCTCACAGTCCATAGCAGGGATGAGGTTTACAGTCCCTACAACAGTTGCCCGGTGGTTATTGCTGAAGACTGGGTGACAGTAAGTCTTCTCAGGTCTTCAGCTCTCCTGCTTTACCTCCCTCACCAATCACAACCGTAGGATGGTGTTTGTTGCTTTGTTTGGGTTTCTTTCTCTCTCCTTCCCCCGATTGGGTAATGCTGACAGCTGGGGTCCTAGATCCCATATACATAGCACTCTCCTCTGTATTCGTGCAGTCTCCAAGCAATGTTATGGTTTGTATAGACTCGGACCTTCCCGGTATCCCTGGTACTTTCATTTCGTTTTCAGTGTTTTTGGTATGTCCCCAAATGCACCTACATATTACTGGTACTGCGCTGATTTTCATGTTCAACACTTCCTTCTGCTCCCTTGTTAGGTACTGGTATTTTCACAGCTTTTCACTCTGTCCTATTTACTCTGTAGTCTGCTGGAATGGCCACATCTATGATATGGCAGGCTATCCTCTTTTTATCTATGATTACAACGTCTGGTTTCTTCGCTTGGGGGATGGTCAGTTCGGATGTCAAAGTCCCAGAGTAATTTGTGACTTCCTCTCTCCGGAGCAGTCTCCGGCTTTTGCTGTCAAGTCTATTCAAGTTTTCCAAAGAGTCGGCTATAATCTTGAAAACTTTGATGCATCGAGTATCCAGCTTTGCAAAATCATGTCGTATGTTTTTAATAGTGCATTTATTCCATTGAAATGTTCTTTTGCCTTTTTGTTACTTCTTCCCTTTCCTTACTTCTTTTAAAGGCCATATGGTTGATGTAGAGCGAGCCATCCGCCCAATTGATTCCTCTCCTGCATCCTCGATGTTCTTCTGATTATAGACCTCTTCTTTCTACTTTTATATATTGTCTCCACTAACTGTCCAGTTTGATTTTACATAAGGCGTAGACACGTGATTGGTCTATAATTGCTAGCCTGATTCCCCTTTCCAGTGTAATTTTGGACCGATCATTAATTCTAGTATTTTGTGTTTATTTGAGTTAATTTCGGGTTGGTGGATGAATCTATATCGTGTAATGCAGTGAATTTTCTAAAGCAATATCCGTTGATCCTATCATGTCCTGGTGCTTTCCAGTTACATAATTTCTGAGGGTCTGTTTCTATGTGGTTCTATTCAGTACTATGAGATCTCCTTTGTCAATTTCGATCAGTTCTTTTGCATGCTATCTAACCATTTCGCGTCTACGTTGAGTCTCTTCCAGAAGTTCTTTGTTTCTGTGGCATCTGACCTGATGTTCTTTTTTCTTCCTCCGTTCAGATCCCGGTAAAAATCACTCTAGTTGTTTCTCAGGTAATTTTCTGTGATGTATCTCATCCATCGCCATGAAGACACCCTTTTTTTAACTCGTCTTGGTCCTATAGTTTCACAAGTGGTTTATTCATACATGGTGTATTTCTCAGTTCTTCCCTCCGAAGTTCTGTCTTTCTAATCTTGTTTCTCTATTGGGTTTGTTCCTTTTATTATTTGGTATTCCTCCTTGTGTAGTACCAGTAGTAGCAGTATTTCATGGATTTGCATGTTCATACCAGGAACCCTGTGATCGTACCTGTGGATCGAATTAGCTGCCACAGGATTTCGGGTGACTTTTCTTCAGAGAAATTAATTTCAGATAAGGTTAAATTACAGTCTTCGTTGTTTCCGTGGTAACATGATGAGAATTTGATCTTGTTCAAAACATAGGTTTGAGACCCGGTTGATAGGTGAAGAATTACAATTATGAAGTGTGTTAGTTGCAACTGCATGTCTTGGATTGTATGAGTGGTGCGCTTTTATGACGATTCATTTTATAGATTTAGTTATTTAAGCAACGGCTACAAAATCGATCAGGGACGAAGCAACGAGACAAGTTTGTGACGTCGGAAACGCCACCACAAAGAGGTGGAAGATAGATCAGATAAATGAAGTTTAGTATGAGGACCTCTTTTTGTCTGCATATTGAACGATAGGCGAAATCTGTGGAAAGAGGAGATAATTGACACGTTCATGGCCCCCTTTTTCTAAGAAAAATCAATATAACAAAGTCCATCTTTGCTTAAGATAGAATAAGATGGGTTTCTTTTAAGTTGGTTTCCATGTGAAGTTATTTCAAGTATTTCACTTGCAGAACACATTTTCATATAGACCCTTTGTTCTTTCCTATCTCTTCCACAACATTTCTTTTCCACTTTCAAAGTCATGGGAAATTGACAGCCCGGCCAAATCAGCTAGTCTAACTACCTCCAGCCCACAACACAATTTCTGTGGCCAACTGCCTTGGTCAGCATCATCTAAACTGTCGAAAAACGATTTCTTTCCTATCCTCGAACATCTTGCACCAAAATAAAAAGACCGAAATATCCACCAATCCGAATGGAAGACGCTAAGTGCACATCTGGGAAACGCTCGGACGTCGGACCACCAATTAAACTGATCAGAAGCCCCGACGGAGATCCACCAAAGGTTATGAACGACGACCATTCAAGAATAAATGTTGCTGATAACTCTAGAACAGTGATTATCAAGCACGGAACTGCAACACAAAAGAGTGCTGCAACTCTCTCCTTAGTGCACCATGTGATTTTTTTTCTAGCTTGCAAACAACCAACAGCGACAGGTAAAGGGGTGATGAGTGCATATATCAGGATGCTGATAATATTTTTATGTTATTAATTTTAATTTCCACAGATGGTGTGCTATATGAATCAAATAAATATCTTCATGTGTCGTCATACAATGATTTTTAACGACAACTGCTCTGTAACAACAATTTGGATTTATTCTTGACCAGATGAACCTTTGCGTTTCTCTTACAACTGTTTCTTGCCATTTGGCTGCATTAGGTTTACTGGAGATTTGGGAACTGAATTTTCCATTTATGATCACATCAAACAATAGCCTCTTTTTGGGGAAAGTGTCGTTATCAGTGCGGAAAGAATTAAAGTTCACGACAATTTTAAAGACGTGTCAGTATCAAAAATTGCTCTTCTGCTTGATATGTATTATTAATCACCTCTGTCGAAAGTCGGACTTTGTATTTCATATCCTTGGTAGTGATTATGACTTATTTTCTAATCCAAGTCGATATTTTTTTGTTTCAGTTGTAATTAATTAAATATTGATTCCATGCAATCTTTCTTTGTTTCTTACTATTTAACCAGGATTGATTTAAAGAGTATTTTATTGAAAAACACGATATGTCTAGCTATTTTGGGGATTTGTGATGGAATAAAATCACTGACCAAAGTCCTCGCTGGTGTCAGTATTGCAAGATTGGTAGTGGTTGACCCATACTAGCAAATAGGTATCTCAACTAACTTTTAGGCCTGGTTATACAGAAAAATATTTTGAGTTTCGGAAAGAAAGGTCTGCAACCAATGCCTCTCTCTGATAGTCACATATCGATCTGAAACATAGGATTAGATCGAAGGATCGATCCTCAAACTGAGAATTATCCATCGTGCACATACGAGAACAGGCTGAACATCACAAAACAATGCCGAATATTATTGGTAAAAAAGAGTTCGTGATATCATAGAATTTACTAGAAAAAACTCAAATGGCAATAAACTGGTCACGTTGAAAGAATGTCGGACAGCCACAGGAAATTATGACTCACAAGGTGGATCCCCTGAAATCATAAAAGAAAATGTGCCAGGCAAAATATAAGATGGTGGCACGGAACCCTTATTCCCCAATCTTTCGTTCCTAGCCTTAGTGTGTAGCAAATTTAAGATTTCAGCATAAAAAACGATAACTTATTATTTACGGATTTAAGACTTGAACCCAGACCGCTTGTCTCGCAGGTTATAATTTCTCACCATTGATCCTCACCAGGAATTAGTTCTTCCAGGAATGAGTTACATGCTCATTTCGCTCTTTGTTTACTTAGCAGCTATCGGTGGTAACGAGAGGTTTTTGCATGGTTCTGCTTATTTTAGTTATATTTAACTTCAACTATCTTCAACAAATAAAATAGAAAGAAGTCTCAGTGCTACCGTCAAACGTAAATACCAGTTTATAAGAAGAAAAAAAGGAGATACTATAGACTTTTTCCAACATAAAAGGGGAGGGATGAAAGATATTTCCCCGTCCATCATGTTACTACAATTAAACCGAAGGAAAAAAACAGATTCTAATCCAGACATTCGTGATACGCTTTTTGTTTATGTCTCCCGTATCGTGTGGCATAGAGACTCTTTTTTCATTCTTAGAGGTCGTTCAGCTAACTTTAGCAAAGTCTTCAGTGTATAAGTGCTTAAAACACTCAAGTAAATCTATGCAGGCCTACACATACACCTACATGTAGAAGTAGGTACGTATGTACGTACAAACAGATACATCCAAGTCCACAAATCATGTAGTAATTAAATGAAAAAAAGACAATAATAAAAGCTTACGCAAGATTTTATGGTTTGTATGTGCAGCGAGTTTAACTGAAAAGGCAAGTTTGCCGGGGAAAAAAAAATTTATTCTGAGTCCCAGAAGTTTGGAAAGGGGTAAAAAATAAAACATTCTTTTACGGAATTTTTCCTTTTTGTTTCATGCATTAAATTTAAATTGATGAAGATATTCTTGAATTACAGATCTTGGATAGAAATATCATCGACCAAAAAAAAAGAATTAATTACTTTTGAGCAAACTGTACCTTGCATGTTCATAAAAAGTTATAAATATATAAGTATATATATATATATATATATATATATATATATATATATATATATGTATGTATATATATACACACACACATATATACATATGTATATATATATATATATGTATATATATATATATATACATATATATATATATACATATATATATATATATATATACATACATATATATATATATATATATATATACATACATATATATATATATATATATATATATATATATATATATATATATATATATATATATATATATATATATATATATATATATATATATATATATACATTGTACTGAAGTTATGAGAAGGTGTAAGAGTAATCAATTATTGAAATTAGAACAGGGTTATCATTTTTTTTTTTGTATATATCATTTAGTATGAAGGGAAAAAAGAATTTTTGGGTTATTCATCTACCTCAGTTTAAGCTGAGAGAGGGTCACTCATAAGATTCTGAAATAAATTGAACTTATTACACAAACAAATGGGTTTTTGACTCAAATTTGCAAACCATCTTTCCAGGGATGGCGCCAAACGTTTTTTTTTTTTTTTTCATCAAGCTGAATACGAAACATCAAAAACGGATAATTTCAGATGGATTTGGAGAAACAGGAAAAAATTAATTAATCGTTGAAATTGAACTTAGAAGACCTTTTCTTGGCTCATCTTCCTTGGGTAATGATTAACAGGCTGTCCTCGAAGATTATTGCTAGCCAGTTTGAGGGTTAGTAAATAACTGAAAGACATTTTATTCCTCATACTGATAGACTGAAAGATAGGATATTGCTTTTAGAAATTTCAATTTCACAATGTTTTATGAGATAGTAAAAAACGAAATTTATCTTTTGACGGAATGTTTACATGATGCTGAACCTATTAACTTCTTTTCTTAATTATTAATTTTAGTCTTCGCAAAATACTGACTTTCTTACCTGTCGTTACGAAATCATTTTTCTACCAGAAATGAAGTTTGACTTTAGCAAAACACATTTCCATGGAAATTGCGCATTGATGTACAACATTCGATATTACAGGTAACTTAGCCTCAGTATGAGACAATGTCACTAAAGCAGGTCATAATGATAATGAATACTAACAACTAGTTTGCTGAGTATGACTCGGTGGTTGGTGTCCTGCAGATTCCTGCAGCATTCACAGTTTTTCGTAAGTTAACTTCACGTCACTTAGCTGCTTTTGCAGAAAAAGGGTAGAAAACAAAAAATTGCATTTAGCGTCTTTTTTTGCAACTGATCGTTATAGGGGCAGCGCACATCCATTTTTTTTTCTTTACACTTCAATCCCTTCACTTCAACCTCATGGATAGTATCACATTTTTCTGGTCAGGGGACGCTCAAAAATTTTTACTTCTCCTCTTGATGCCATTTCGGCTCACGAAAGCTCCACTATCGGGTTGCGAAGGAAGCCTGTTTGAGCATAAATTGTTAACTTATGAGAGAAAATATGAGAAAAATATTCTGTCGTGGTTTGAATGAAAAGAAATATTGGAAAATACCTTTACCTTTTCATTTGATTTTCAAACTGTCGTCTTATTGCAATTCAAAAATCAATATATCAGACTTGAAGAATTCAGTTATTTCAATACAACGCCAATGCCAAAAGTAAGAGAGGAAGCTGAATGGAAATAAATAAACAAAAAAAATAGAAAGAGGTTTTCCTTTATTTATTGCTATTTAAACTTATGCCGGTCAGAAATGAAGATATAACCTGAAGCGAGAAACAGCCCCAGGCACATATCTAATTCATTTCATTTCGGTTCCTCTCGAAACAAAATCAATCGCATTTTTCCGTCTTTTTTACGAATAGCAAATATTCTTTAAGCAAATTTATTTGCGATTCCAATACTTCTTGTCACAAAGAGTTATTCGTTTGTTGCAAATGTTGATTATGAACGTTTTTTTAATATCTGTCCGATATCTTTTTTCATTTTTTATCATTGAAGCGGGCTTTTTAATCGTATTCTCAATGTACTATATACAGAGATATATGTGTCTAAGCTCGAATTAACTGCGTCTTGAATAACATTCATTAGAAATTATATACGTAAATTTATACAATCTCCTGTAGATATGTGTACGTATAACACATATTGACTCGTGGCTCCTTGATGTTGGATAGTAGTTTTTAAGCAAGTTTTGCAAATCAGGATACTGTAATGAATTCGATCGTCATTGCTTGCCGCACATTTTTGACATTCTACCAGGCATAAAAATTACTCTACAAACAAATATCAATACTTGCATACGTAGGTTGATCAATAAGTCCGTACCTAATATTGAAAAAAAGTATTTCTTTTTCGTCATAATTCACTCAACCTTACGGTTCTCAGTTAATCACATAGATCGAACGTTATTCAGTAAAAATTTAATTCGGAAATTCAGCTGATAACTGTGTCATGCTATGGACTTATGGGTCTACCCTCATATATATTACCTCGTGGTGACATCGAGCTGGAATAATGTCTTTGAACTCGTTCAAGTGCTGCTCAGTTATATATATATATCGTGGTGAAAACATTTTTTTGCAAATGGATTACAATATATCAACTCATCTACTCATATCTTTATTGAGGTATAATATATAAACGGTTTTCCGTGAAATTTGAACTGAGCTAGCCAATTCAATATATATATACATATACATATATATATACATATATATATATATATATATATATATATACATATATATATATATATATATATATATATATATATATATATATATATATATATATATATATATATATATATATATAAGATGCAATTCTCTTCCAACATGGAATGGAACACTCTGGTGGATGGGGAATCCATGCATTAATGAATATATTGCTTAAATCCAACCTTACAGACCGTCCAGTTCCGTGGTGCAGAGGGAGGAACCAAGCTTATGAATCTGAAGTGAAGCTAGGGTTTCGATTATACCTCGTGGTACTGGATGGGGTAATGGCTAGTGTAGAGCCACACTGAAGAGTTGTAATGCAACGAAACACCTGTCTGTGGATGACACAAAAATATGTATATATACATTCAAAATAACCTTTTCTTTAGAGAAAGTCTTTGCTCAATTAGTGTATCTCTCAAATTAGACACCTTAAAAAAAGTATGTATATTAAAATAATATAAGAAGGCAATGATTATTAAGTTCCAAGCGAGCTTCTACTCAAGTATTATTTTTACATTGTAAACTCCCCTCCCCCTGCAACATTTTATCCACAGTTGCTAAGATATCTTCCTATACCGGGTAAAATATCCGATGTTGAAAAAATTATTAAAAAGTTCAAACATGTAAGAGGAGCGTCCCTACATTTTTGACTCCTGCTTGAAGGGAAAGCAACCTCTACTTCTGACCCCTCAACGGGGAAAGCAATATTTACCATCACGTCTGATCCCTCGAAGGCGAAACAAAATTACTTCAAAAAGGAGGGGTAATCTTGATCATTTTTTGCCCTTTAAACTCTTAGGGCATTAATACCGATCCCTTTAAAGGAAGGAAAAATGTCCATTCACTTTGACTCTTAAAAGGAGGGAGAGGTTTCCATACAGGTGAAAAAGTTTACTTATACACACACAAAATATTTATCAATAGGATGAAAGGAAATTAATTCAATATTTCGAAGCTGCAGTTTATATACTGAACGGGAACAGAGTCCAGTACGGATGCATCGTAAATATAACCCATGACCCCCAATCTTTTTTTAATTTCGTGTTTTAGAACAATTGCACTTCTATGGAATTCATTACATGTAAAATAACTTAACGGTGTACATTCGTGCGATAGGCAGAAAGAGAGGGCCCAGTTTAGGAGTATAGTTAAATCTCAAATTGCACTCACCCTTTCCCAAGAGAAAATTGTTTTAAGGGATCTGATTTCTTGATGAAATAAAAGTAAATAATTGGAGTACTTCAAAGCCCTAGTTACACAGTATAGTTCAACAGTATAATTTCTATATATCCCCTCCAAAAGTGTGTGATTTCTTGTAAAAGGAACTAACAGGAATACTTTGGAAATGTAGTTTCGTATAATATGCATTGCCAAGTACCAATGTAATACCATGGATATGAGGTCATCTTAAAAAACACGCTTTCAACTCTAAAAAATTAACATAATGTTTGATCAGAACAAAGAAAAAAATGGTTATTCTCCGTCATAAATATTCCACAGGTAAAATAATTGAATAGTACAATGTGTTATTTTGCTGGATTACGATGCCACTCGCTGTAAGATTTGTAGACTTCGAGAAGGCCTTCGACTCAGTGGATTTCCCCAAAGTTATTGATGCTATCATTCACTAAGGTGTAGAGCCAGTTTATGTCAGAGCATTACAATATATCTACCGACTCAGCAGTTCCTTCATCAGGTCACATGAATATCCAGACACCTTCCAACTCGAGAAAGCGGTCTGGCAAGGAGATACCAGCTCAGCCGAACTCTTCACCTCTGCCTTGAGATGATGAAGATGAAATAAAGGAGTTAGAATAGACGGCAAATACCTAAAAAAAAAAAAACCCTCAGATTTGCAGAAAACGTCGTCCTTTTTGACCCCCAGATGATGCTGGACAGACTGAACCAAGAAAGCAAGAATGTTGGCTTCCACATGAACCTCAGTAAACGGGTGTCATGTACAACGGATATGTTGAAGACAAAGACACAACAATCAAAACCAAAGGTGGAGAACTGGAGAAAGTGGACCTCTCCATCAACCTAGGACAACAAATCTCAATGAAATCCTCAAGAGAAGAAATCTAAGAAAGAATCACACGAGGTTGGCGAACTTCTGGCAGGACAGGCTCAACCTTCAAAAATAAAAAATCTCGCTAGTGCCAAAAAAAAAAAAAACGGTATAAAACCGACGCATCCTCCCAATAGACAGCTATTGAGCTAGAACACGGAACTTAACCGAAAGTGGCCTTAAAACTGAGAACTTGCTCTAGAAGGAATCATGTTAAGCATCACATGGAGAGATCACGAGTCAGCACAGTACATTAAAGGAAATACGAAAGTGTCTGAGATATCATAGAGTACATAAAAAAAACTTTAATGGCAATGAACTTGTCATGTTGCAAAAATGTTAGACATCTCCTGGACATCAAACCCACAGCTTGGATCCCAAGAGATCACATGTGAAACTTGGGCCGGCAAAATGTGTGGAGGCATGACGGACTAAATGAGTTCAGGAAGTTCTGACTCAGTGACGCCAGCAATAAAGAGGTCTGACAAATCTTGGAGAAGGTGTGTGTCCAACGACGGATGCTTAAAGGCTGATGATGACAGTTGTATGCATACAGGAAAAAAAAATTTATCATAAAGATGTTACAATTGTATGATCATTAATCCCCCCTTTTTTTTTATTTGTAACGTCTTGATTTTCTTTGAGTTTATATTACTTCATTTGATTTCCAATATATCAATCGTAAAGTTTTCCCATAAAATTTCCGTTTAACAATTATTTCATTTTTTTTTTTTTTTTTTGCAGAAATGATATGGACAGTTTTACTTTTTGAGAAAAGTTCATTTGAATTAAACTGTTTGGTGCCAACTGGAGGATTTTACCAATATTCTCTCAATTACTGGTAAGTACACCAAAAATTCGTCTTCAAATGTTTTAAAACAATTTTTTTCCAGTTTTGAATTATGATTTTCATTGTTTATTACGTTTACGAATCCAATGAAAAAATCTTTTTAAATCAAATATAAAAAATTGTGTTTTGCCGACAGTTATTGGAATTAAACAAACTATTGAGGCAGCTCAAATATATTAAAGAACAGCAGCTATTTAGAAAGGTATATAGATTGATAAATTGATAAGTCTAATGAGTCACTCGATAGAAACCGTTGCATGACCATTGTCTTTTAATAGCAAACCCTTTTGGGATGATCAATAGAAAAATTGGAAGCTGGTGTGAACGGTGATTGAGTTACTTCTGTGGCCTTTTTTTTTGGCAATGATCACTAAAATGTCCACACTTTTAAATAACAAAGCGTCAACGCTACCAAACACAACCTAAGAGACCTATTTGGTATAAAATTATGTTATAAATTGACCCCATAAAAAAAATTCATGAGGATATTCAAAGAACGAAAAAATATTTTCTTTTTGCCATCTGTACGCAAGACAAATAGATAGATAGATAGATAGATATATAGACAGATAGATACTCAAAATTGAAGTGACCTTCTACAGTTTGCAATACATACATACATACATACATACATACATACATACATACATACATTCAGAGTGGGCAGATATAGATACATGCATACCAACATCCGTAAAAGCTCACACATGGCATAATATTCGGAAATTCTTTTCTTATCATTAATTTTGAAAATGGTAGACAGCTGTCTACTTGAAATATTTGCCTATATATCTTCAGAGGTATGAATTCAGAGAGCAGCAAAAATATACAGACTTTATGTTCAAATTATGTTTGGTATGTTATAAAAAAAACTGGCATGTAAATCTTCCACAATTTGCGATTGAATAAATTGCGCAGTTTTTTGTTTTTTTTACAAACATCGTTCGGTGCATCACTTTAAATGTTTTTTACTTTTTACCTCTATCTTAACTTTCAGTTGTTTTCATTCAAGCATTGTCTTAGACCATCATTCTACATTTATTGGAAATGAAGAGAAAATCCCCGGTGAAAAAAAAACTTACGTCCCCCATATCTGAAAAAGTACAGTTTCGAGGTTTTTCCGAAAACTCAATTTTCATGACGTCACTGAAGAAGGTGGAACTTCTGTTTTTGAAGTTTTCCGTCTATGTTATCCCAAGAAATATCATTATCAATCTTCTAATTATCAAATTTTAATGATTTTTTAAAAGATTTGTTCCTAACCATTAAAGGTTATAAGTCAAGTATTTGATAAACTTTTTTAAAATTTTCATCATAAATTATCTTTGTAATATTGCCCTACTTGAAATAATGGATATGACCGAGCTTTGACCTTATTGTCGACTTCACATTCAATGATTATAATCATGATTGATCATTTTCTTTCTCGCTCTCTTCCCTGATTCATTTCACAAAAGTATGGAATGAAATATAGGATGGCTTAAATAAGGAATAATCAGGAAGCCTTTTTCTTTTGTCTTCATGTGACAATTTACATCATAAGCTTATGATATATGATAAAGGTATGATGTTTAGTTACGACAAGCAGTCACTCTTGACTACACCCCTCCATTTCACTAGAGTACGTTGGG
The DNA here is from genome assembly GCA_963457665.1 of Thysanoteuthis rhombus. Lineage (NCBI taxonomy): Eukaryota > Metazoa > Mollusca > Cephalopoda > Oegopsida > Thysanoteuthidae > Thysanoteuthis > Thysanoteuthis major. The sequence goes on along the minus strand of OY735200.1, from coordinate 33,560,082 downwards.
GTGGGGTAGGTTTAGGATCAATGGCCGATGTCTGAACATGCAAAAAAGTAAGTGCCGAGGGAATAGGGCAAATTTTTCTCAGCACCTACATGAATGCCTCTGATCCCCACACATATCTCGCGGTTATCTAACTTTCTACCCTCCATAGCAGGCTGATAGATGCCCATACACGTTGTTTGATAAATCGTATAGGAACAATTGTCAGATTAATTCAGAATATCTTCGGATCAATCAGAACAAAACAAGATTAAGAGACGCAAATAGACAGTTGCATAATCAAGTCTGAGCTGACAACATTCTTTTTCAAAAGTTGACATTGTCATACAACTTTCGAGATACTTGTCACCCTATTTTAAAACGTAATTAAAATTTCAAAATATGTGTTCTCAAGTTTTATTCTAGTTTAGCCAGAAAGAAAAAAGGTCTAAATTATTATTCAAAAAAGCAAAACAAATTTTCATTAATTACAAAGTAGGGTTTGACTTTGAAAATCAATGTTTACTTCCAATCAACAGATCAATCATTTGACGTCATTTTGTTGGCTGGTTTTGAAATTCAAAAACGTGTAAATTCTATCATTTAAAAATCTGCAAAAATACAGTATACTCCCAATGGAAATAATTTATTCAACGACGGTTAGTTTCAGCATTACTCAACTGAACTTTCTGCGTACAGAAACAATGAAACTGTGGGGGTCGTATAATCAATCATCCCAGGTCGATGTGGTGTTGACAGATAGATATCAATAAACAGCAGTAATGGTGACGGCCGAAAGTATTGAAGTTTTGCACAGAAAGTCAAAGCTGCCTCCAACTCAGTTTCATTCTACTGGCCCAAAATCACGTGATTTTTTAGAGTTTTCTACACTTCTAGCCATTGTACCGAAATATGGTACAAAAAATATATAGAAAAGTCAAAATATCTCCAGTTTTATGAGATGCACTCTGATAATTCTTATATCAAATTTTAGATTAGATTTATTTTCACTGGTTCTCCGGACTTTGAAATGAAATCGACATTTGTTTAATGGACCTAATAATGTTATTGTTTTTTGTTGTTGTTTTGTTTTGTTTAGAAAAACTGAATCAGAGCACTAGATCCCAAAGCCGATTGGTCCTTATCTCTAATTGGGTTTGTGGTGTCATATCGTTCAACCCTACGAATCTCTGTGTGTCCATAAATATTTATAAATATGTTTATATATATATATATTTGTATGGTCTTACCCTTCAATTATGAAAAGATTCAAAATAACCATAGCACTTTTCATAATAATTTCTGATATTTTTTTTTTTTTTTTGTTTATCCACTTCTCAGATATATGAAGGAACACTTAGGAATTCATAATGGTAAAGTATACAACTTTCCAAGGAATGAAAGCAATGGAATTTTACCTAAAATCTTCTAAAATTAACCCCCCCAAAAACCTACTGCATAGGGAATAGTTGAAACTATATCTTTGGTTAAGAAGTTTTCATTGCAGTTGTATTATCGAAACGTTTGAGTTGCAGTAGATGAGCTTTTATTTTACGCAACATATATTTACATTAGAACATAGTGTCTTCCCTTGTCAATACACATGAATAGGCCGTGAATATCATTCACATATACTAGACATTCAGTTCATCAGCAATTAACTACTGGTCGGGACGCTGACTAATTGATCCACCTTCGAACATATATATATATATATATATATATATATATATATATATGTGTGTGTGTGTGTGTGTGTGTGTGTGTGTGTGTGTGTGTGTATATATGTACGTATGTATGCATGTGTGTGTATGTGTGTGTGCGTCTGTCTGTCTGTATCTGTAGGGAGGTAGGTAGATAAGTAGATAATTATATGCGGATTCCTATTTGTCTGCCTATATGCTTATCTAAGAATCGAAATAACTAAATAGAGAGGAACGGTGAAATATAGTCTCATGCATAAATAATTAAACGTATATATACGATAAAATAAAGGCAATTTTCTCATATCATTAATTCTGAAAGCAGTAGACAGGTGCTTCTTTCAAATACTTCTCTATAATTTCCCCACAAATGAAAGACATGCACCTCAACAGACGTATAATTTTACTGGTGTTATACCAATATAGGTGAATATTTATTTTCGTGTGATTTTTTGGCGTTAGGTTTTTGTGTTTCCTCGGCCTTTTTTTCCTCTTCAATTGAAATCTCGCAATTTCATCGACTATGTCATTTTAACATTCAGATTAGCACTGAGAAAAATCAGGCATTCTAGCTCTGAATTTCAATTATTTCATCAATCGTCACGGACCTTTCACGACGTTTTACACCGATTTTTTTCTTTCTCTTTTCTTCCATTTTCAATTTCATTATATTTCACAGGCTGTAAATGGCCTATAAGTTAGCAACACGTAGAATGGTGATAGCAAATCGAGTAAAAACCCTGACTGAGACGGTTTGCATCCACTTTTCATTAATGCTCTTGGTAAATATCTGAATCTATTTATCTCCCAGCTATGGGTAATCAGGATAATCAGAGCTCTTCATCCATATAATCTCTCAGTCTCCAGCTTTTTGAGCGTCGGGCTAGGACCGTTATCCCGTAAAAAAAAACAAAAAACATTGCAACAAACAATGACTAGGTCTTCATTGTATCGTTCGAGAAATGGATACAAAATCATTTATGTGTCGTGCCAAACAGGAAGCATCTTTGCTTTGCTTTTTTGCCAGTATATTTCGGAATGGATCGAACCCCATTAGAATTACATCACACGATCAAAAAAGGTCACAGCTTCAAGCTGAGACACGACCAACCGTCACTTCTTTCTTTTTTTTTTCTTCTCTCTTTTTCGAGACATACTGTATCCTCTGTGTGGTTCACTTCCATTAACTGCAAATAACTGGGCAGTATTAGCATTGTGTACTGACATTTATAAATGGTATCGAATATACCCCCCTCCACGCCTGTCCAGCAGACTGTGTCTTCCTCTCTTTCCCCTTTTCACTTTCTGTATCCTCTCTCTCTCTCTGTCTCTCTCTCTCTATCTCTCTCTCTCTCTCTCTTCCTCTCCCTCTCCCTCTCTGGCTCACTTCTATTTCTCTCACTTTTACACACCGTTATCTCTTTTTCTCCTTCACTCTTTTCTTTTTTTTCTCTCGTGTTTTCTTGAATAGAATTGAAAAAAAACTGTTCGAAATACTTTCAAAATACGCCAATGCAAGCTGTAAATAGTGCTCTGCTTGGAAGATACGAAAATGAATAAATTCAACCAAGACATCTAACTATGTCGAGCACACAGTGAGAATCAGACTCGCTACAGTAGTCAAGTCTGCAAGCCTAACTTGCTGACCATCTAGGAAGATCTGCCTTGTGCCAAGTGGGGTAAGGCTCGAAAACTTACCACTAGAACCCTTGAACTTCATGAACTACTGCGAAGGCTTTTACTGGTCCGATCTTCAATCTACACAATTATTTTGCTGGTTTCTCAATACGCCCAATCCTCAGCCTTCACAGGCTAAGATCAGTAATAGATTCTGATCGATCTATCAGTATGTTAAATAGAAAGGAGAGGAAGAGAAGAGAAAAAGAATCTGAAGGAGGAAATATAGAAGGTCAGACAAAAGGATATCAACGAAAACATTGATTGTAACGAATATATATATATATATATATATATATATATATATATATATATATACAAATATATATATATATATATATATATATATACAATATATATATATATATATATATATATATATATATATATATATATATATATACAAATATATATATATATATATATATATATAGAGATAGATAGATAGATAGATAGATAGATAGATAGATAGACAGATATATTGAGGTTGTTAGGAGCGGAGATGAGATGGAGACAGAGAGACTGCATTGCTGGCTAAATATCACGACACAATGACAAAATATATTAGGACAAGGGGGATTGAAAAGGGTGAACATTGTGATACATTAAAATTCTTTATGAGAAGACGAGGCAGATTAAGAATAGAGTTAAGTAAAACATATTTGTGAATGTCCTTTATTCGTTGTTGTATATATCATGGCCGGGAAAACGGAGATTGAAAATGATGAAGGAGAAAATGGGAAGATACAGGTTAAGGTTGAGAGAAGAGGAGGGAAATTAAATAATGGATAATCAGTTGTCAGCACTAATGGAATTTCAACGGATCCAGTATGTTGTTATTATTGTTACTAGTAGTTTTCCACATCATCATCTTCATCATGTAACTATTACTACTACTATATCTTCTTCTCAAGATATTCGTTGACTTTAACTTATTCTGACACAAGGCTATAGCCGTGAGGCATCCAGTGAGGGTTGAGCATTGCAAGAGCAATGGTCTACAAGGCTAATTTGCAAATTTGTTAACACTGACGTAACCGACACACAACATACAACATATAACTAGTACTATTTCCATTACCAGTATAAGTATTTTCCAATATACTATTTTATTCTATGCGTCCACCTAGCCCGAATGCCTAGGCTTCTAATGGATGTAGCAGCCAATTGAAAGAAATAGTACAATTGCCATAGACTCTCGACGGAGAAATGGATAACTTCATAGATACTTACTAAATGCGAATTCCCAGGTATCAGAAAAGCTCTTAAAACGTTTGATGACGTCTTTACTATATTTACATCCTATTTCATCTCTTCTACTAGGTACCTGATGTATATAGAAGCTATTGAACGTAGTTGAGTATATTGAAGTCTCTAAGATTTGATTGTTAACAATGAAAACTTTCCTTTTTAAGTGTGTTGGGTACCTGTATCAACCGGCCAAAAAATCCACCAGATGCAGTTTGAAAATCACTAATTTTGCTGACGGTGAAAGAAGTTGACTGACATCAAAACTGTGGATTTCATTTCCTCATAAAAATGCTTCTTAGTGGAATGGGCCATTGGCCTTTTGAAAGGATGACCTCAGGTGGAAGTGGTCAGGATGCTGTTAATCTATAATTGCTTTTATAGAAAAAATATAGTAGATACTTTATCTGATTGAAGTATATAAGAGAGAATACTGAAATTAGATAAAAACATTTCGAAAGGAAGAGACTTCCTCTTGAAATATCTTCTCTTTCTTTTGATAAATATAATGTGCTATGAGTGTTGGATATTGCTTCTTTGTATCTGCTGAGGTAAGCATACATGTCTAATCATTTCATGAATGGTGAAGATGTGATTGCAACTATTCCGTTTATATTTATATCACAAATTCTGTTTTGCTAAATTCAAAGAATTCCTTACTTAAACATAGATAAATATTTACTTGTGCTATTCAATCTTTTTTTTTCACCACAAAAGCTAGAAAAATATGCAGTTATATTTTTATCTTTTGTTGTTTCTCAATATCGATATCACCAGTCTGTTAGTGAAAACTTTGAACGCTATGATTATTTATAAGCTTTGAAAACAATCTTATTTTAACTGAAATTCAAGATTAAAGAACTAACAAACCTTTTTTTCAATTCAATCAAGCGATCAAAAACAAGGCCTGGGTATCGCTTGTAGCTAGGAATATTCGCAAAATCGAGTCCTTGCCACTTAAGAAACAGCAGAACTGTAAGAGTGTTCATATAAAATACTTCAAGAAACCCAATGATAATCTAATAACTGCAATGCAGCTATATTCAATAGCATAATGATAAAAGAATTTACGTGTTAGTTTGTTTGGAAAGTTATGTCACAATTTTGGAGACGGAAAAAACGTGCTCAAAACTAACCAAATCACAAAAAGTTTTCAATAACATGATCTCCATTTTTCTCAATGACAAAAGTCTATCATTTTTTTTTATTCCTTGGTGAAATAATCTGATATTCTGAACTAAAATTATTCAAGCACATAAATAGAACCCCAGCCCTGTAAGGCTTTGGTTGTGCAGTTTTTCATAAGGTTAGAACATAACACTAGAATTACCACGGAATTCCATCGTCAAAAATGTGTGACAGCCTATGCAAAAAAGGCTTTTTTGTCTCAATAAAATATGTGTTATTCTTCAGTATAATAATCAAAGGTTACATTTGATGAGGTTAAATCATGAAGTTTTACTAAAGCATGCAATATTCACTGGATTTAAAACCAATTCGATTTAGATCAATTGAACATTTCCTCAGTAGCAATAACTTTAAAGGCGGCCCCACATCGATTCAGCATTACCAGGATGAGCTTCATGTTATTGAAAAGAGAATTTGACGTTTTTTTTCTAAATCAAATGGCTCTTATTCCGTCTTCAGAAATGTGGCATTATTTCCTGAATGATCTTATAAATTATGTCATGGCAAAGAGTTGGGGGTTGAGTGACAAGAAGCAGCTTGAATAAACATTTTCTTTTATTTGATTTCTAAAAAATGAAATTCTTATTATTCACAGAGGTGGCACTTTTAGTCGATGACGATACAGCTCGAAACCTCTTCTAGAAAGTGCACAAGTGAAGAGTTATTTAAGGAAAATATTAGCCTATAAATTGATATATTGATATAAATTTGTGCAAAACCTCTACGCTGGTTTATAATTGAGATAACTTCCATAAAACTGTGAACATCTCATCTAACCATTCCTATTTTTTTTAAACAAATTTTGGGAGACAAATCGTTCTCCCTAATTGAAACTATTTTTTGTCTGCAATCTGTTGGACGAGATGTATTGGACTATTCCTTGTGAATAATATGGTTGACCCAGGAATGCAACACAGAAACTCACGCCAAAATACAACCAGGATATATATATATATATATATATATATATATATATATATATATATATATATATATATATATGGATGTCAGGCTTCCGGTCGAATTGGACACTTACTCTAAGAAGTGATTACACAGTCTGAATTCTAAAACCAATAAAACCCACCTATAAACACATTAATGAGAAAAAAATTCGTCGATATCATGTATAATGATTGAACATTTATGTTTCATTTCTCTACAAGATTTCCGTCCAAAACTTCATCTCAGTGAAGGTGTTTTGTAAGATAAAAACGAATAATTTGAACGGCAATGCCCAAAAACTTTTTAACGAATTTCAACTAATCAATTTTATTTTTGCACATCCATATATTTTGAAGATATTTCAGGTTTTTCTTTTTCTCCAAAAACCTTTTTATACACCTCCACCAATATAAATTTGGAGGTTATGTCATTGTTTTTGAGATTTGCTTTTTGTATGGTTCATTAATGAATTTGAGTTATTTGACTGTTTTGTCGTATAATTGCATATTTTACAATGTTATTGCACATATTCTAATATTTTGGAAATGTTACAGGTATGTATTCATCTCCCTACCTATCACAATAAATTCTGAGTGACAGAGGGCTTGAAAAGAATTATCAGTTATTAATCATATGTGTAAATTGGAAGCATAATTTACCAGAAACATGTCGTTGAAGTGTTGGATCAGAGATAGAGGGAAAGACTCTTAGTGACATAAAAAATCCAATGAAATTGTTGGTGGAATGTGTAAGCCCTGGTAGGTTTGGGTATTTCCGCTGTGCCTAAAAGGGTTTAGAATTTCCTTTTCAAAGAGCCCCAAACGCTGATCCGGTTCAAAGCACAATGACCCGTCTTTGAACGGTTTATCGGTGACAGAGGGGCGAAAAAAGATTACATAAACCTGGACAAGGCTACGTACTTTAACTTCATGAACTAATTGGATACGACGATTGAGATTCAATCTACATTCAAATACCAAGTTAACATTGCCAGTATCTCCTCAAAGCGTTTTATTCCAGGAATATCTAAATCATGTGATTGTATTTATTCTACGTATATTTTGCTAGTATATACACATGAGTGAACGCACACATATACAAATTCAAATTGACTGAAATACATGTATGCAAACATAGTTGATTTTTACACTGCCCCATACATTTATGCACATATACATGAATAGTTAGTTGCACTGGCAACTTCAAAAAAGTCATCTCACACGACGAAAAAATCGAAACTCATATCAAAATAATTGAACGAAAAAGATTTTTATTTATAGAAACAAAGATACATGTCTTCAAGACAATCATTGCGTAGCTTAATACAACATATACCTGGCAACAATTCTCACAACTGAAAAACTCAATATGATAATGCTTTCTACGAGAGCATCTATGCTCAATTGGAAATCCATGTACTATAATCATAAGGGGTTTTCTTATACACAAGTACAACAAAAGCAACAATAAATAACGATACAGCACTCTTGAAATTATATTAGAATTAAAGCCAAAAAGGCCTTAATCCTATGGTTGGATGAACAATCCTCAGCCATTCAAGACCCATTAATAGTTCAACGATTGATTGTATTTTGTTTGAAAGAAAGATTTTAAATGATAATGTTCAAGGACAAAAAAAATTGCCCATCATGCAAGTGAAATACTCTCGAAATACCGTCATACTTATCATCAATTATAAATCAACAAGGCATCAAGGAAACATAACCAATGATCTTTATATCTATTCATTTATCTAAATATATTATCATTATGATATCTTTGTTGTGATATGGATGTAACACGAATCTTCAGTAATAATAATATTTTACTTACTTCATTAAATAGCAACGTGATGAGTGTATATATCACATTATGCCGTCCATTTTATCTTCTATAAGAGATTAAATACTTACCTCAAGAATTCAAGAATCTCATCATGAGGATGACAAAAATGCCTTTTTAATTGAATGAGGAACGTTACAAAATTTGTTCAGAATTATTTTGTCATTCTCATGACGCAATTGTTTTGTCATAAATTTTATTATCTGAATCCTAGATAGTAGTAATAAAATCTATTTGGGTTAATCCAAATATTGCATCAGAACAGAACTTTTTGACGTAATAAGCTATATAATAGAATAAATAAAAAATATGTAATGCATTCCCAAAACTATTCGTTTTTGCATTTCATTCTAATTACCAAGTGACAGGAATTATTTTATATTGTTCTTTTCACAGCGTTTCAATGTTTCAAAAGTTTGCTATGTTACGATATGTTTTTTTCATGTTGCAAGTGTAAATTCACCAAATTTCAAAGGAATGGAACGCCTTGAAAGAAACAATAAAAAATTATTTTCCCGAATAGAGAGATGGATTTAAGTACAAAACAGATTTGTTTGGGGAGTATATCAGATATTTGGTTTATTTTGTTGTATAGCTCTATTCTTATCAATATTGAACACTGTATTTTTAGAGACAACGTGAGGTCTTCCCTAATATATATATATATATATATATATATATATATATATATATATATATATGTAAATATGTGTGTGTGTGATATCGACTTTACAAACGCATTTTCACGAATGCACTCACCTACACGCATCCACACACACACACACACGTGCGCACACACACACACACACACACACACACACACACACATATATATATATATATATATATATATATATATATATATATATATATATATTTGAATTCACAATTTGACGAGAAACAACTTAGATGTAGAGTATTTCTACGTTTATCATGGGATATTTTCCTGATTAATATTCACTGTTTTGAATAAATGCCTACGATGTACACACATATATCGATATATATGAATATGCATGTGTATTTGGTTCTGTGTGTGTTAGTGTGTGTGTGTGTTTATGTATTGCTCTGTGTATGTGTGTGTGTATATTGTTATTTGGTTGTTGTTTTTTTTGTATGCGGATGCTAATAGAAATACGTTGATAGTATTGTATATAATTCATATAAAAACCAGCTATGCACATCAATGTCTGTGTATGCAAAATTTCATATTAGCGACTCACACTTATGTATACATATGTGAGAGTGTGTAAGATATAGGGACTGTTTATCTGCAATATATCTATGGTTATGTAACTCTCTATGGCTGTCCAGTGACAAAAACTGGCAAGTATATGATTAGTTTGGTGAGAAAAATGTGTTTATGAATTTATTTCTAACAATGTAAACAAATAAGAGTGCAGCGTGAAGATTTATAGCAATTGATTTTTTTCTTTTCTTCTGGATGTGTGCCTTTTGGTGGCGTCCATGGAGACGTTTTTCTACGAAACGAACTGACAACGATTTTACGCAGGGAGAGAGAAAAATAATATTGGCACAGTTCTGAAATAATGCACCAAAAATCTCGCCTTATATTTTCTTTACTTTTCTCTAAAGGAAATGTGCCAAATTAACTTGCCAGAATAAATATTAATCAAGTGTAAGAGATTTTCCGAAAGCTTCCTATTGTGAAAGCAAAAAATAAATGACTACAAATGTTTATCTACTTATACTCGCCAATGTTGTAATAATGTCCCACGCAAACATGATAGATTATTAGATAGATAGAGAGATAGATAGATAGATAGATACTAGACTATATATGCATTTAAACATATTTATATATATTGACATGGAACCAGTCAGGAGACTGACCTCCAAACGAAAAAACCATGCAGACTGCATATCAAACAATCATATTCCACCTCACATGGAGAGATCACATGACAGCAAAATATATCAAGAGAAAAACAAATGTCTGAAATGTTATAAAACCCATAGGAAAATCCAAATAACAATGGGCTGATCATGTTGCAAGAATGGCAGATAACCGATGGACATCACAACTCACAATGAGGATCTCCAAAGATCATACGCCTTATCGGAGCTGGCAGAATGCAAGATGGAGTTACGAACTGGACAAGTTCTGACATAATTGGCTCCACGACTTTCCATGATAGAAAAATATGGCAAATCTTTGGGGAGGTTCAAGTCCAACAACGGACAGTAAAAGACTGATGATGATGATGATGATGATGATGTCAATATGAATTTTCATGCGTATGGTTCTTGGTGTGAGATTTATACCTCTACACATGCGCAAAGAGGGGCCATGTACAAGATGACCTCATTTTTTCCATTCAGAAACAATCACTATTTGGCAATGAAAGAAGAAAATTCTCCAGAAACACAAAACTAAAGATTGAGATAATTTGTTATTTAAAAGGAGGATGCAAAAGAAAATGAGAAATGAAAACTTCATTTTATTTGATGTGCCAACATTATCAGCACATCCAAAAACGCTCAAAAAGTATAAAGTGTCTAAAAGAGAGAATATGATGAGGAAGATGACGACGATGATGAAGATGATTTGTCATACAAATAGAAAGAAAGCAAGCTGTTGTTTTATTCGTTCTGAAATGCGTCACTTGATCCTGCAACTGTCTCTTGCGTTGCACCGAATTCCAAGATCTACAATGATTGCTCTCTGTTCCTCAGAAAACGCTTCTGCTTCTATAGACTCATCAGTTTTTTAGCAATTAAGAATCTAATAATGCTCTCCAGATCTTCACTTGAGGAGACCATGGCCTCGAAAATGAATCGTTAGGGAAATTACAATCAATTTAAAAGGGTAATTATTCCCCCATCAGCGTGTAATCGGAACTGTTTCATTCGAGTAAATTAGTTTCACTGGATCGAAGCTCGAGCGGGTCGATTCACTGGGAGACGAGGCAGGTGCGCGCGAAACACAACCGGCACGAACAATGAATATAACGTTATATAATGCCATAAACACTTACTACACTTCAACCTGTATTTACACCCGCAAACACACGCACACGCAAACAGCATGTATACACGAAACGTATAAATGTAAATATGTTTTATGTACACAATACATGTATATAGTATTGTTTTTTTGGTGGGATTGTATCTTATCGGGAACGCGAGGTAGTGCTGTTCCTTTAAAATGCTTAAGTTGACTGTTTACACAAAGAGACGATTTTGATTTTATGAAACTTAAACAATTTAATAGAATCTACGACCACTCTCTTTTAGAGAATTCTATTCCGAGTAACTTTTTATTTCACGATAATTGCTATGAAGATATATAGATGCCAAGTTTTAGCCAATTTTCAAATCATTTTTATTTTCTTTTTACTGTAAAATTGCTGTAAGAAGTCTAATCACATAAAATCCACAGAACTGAATAACACTAAACTCAGTGAGCATTTGTAACATAACCCCTCTGTTTTCGTAGGCTAGAAAGAAACAGAAAATTCACCCAACCAGGAATATTCGGAGGGCCAAGTCTTTCGAATTATACATAAAAAGTAGATAAGCGACATCAAGCCACGTAAGATGTATGAGTCTATATCATCACAGGACATCGATGTGTTGACGAAGTCGTCAGTTAAGCATATTCAGGAACTTGCCTGGCGGTCACAGGTTCCATTCCTTGGCACGTGTTTGCGTGTCTGTTTCTATGTTTGTACAGTTTAGTTGCCACTATTCAGTAAAAGACGTCTGTTTCATGTGTGGAAACGTGTGTGTCTCGACAAAACGCCGACGTGTGAAATTTGATAAAAATAATTTTATTGTGAGAAATCTTTTCTCTCCCATTTGCAAAAGGAAAATATCGGAGATATGATATCTGACTTTTTTGTTTCCGATGTTCAGATTTAAAATTTGGCCAGAAAATAACCTCTGATGACCTTGAAAGACCGACTAAGTTAGCATATATTGAAAGTCGTTTTTATTTAATTTTACATGCCTACTATTGAGTCGATGGGTTTGTACATTTATCTTAGAAGAGGCACGGACAAATTAAGTAGATGCTCAAATATTAGTGTAGATGAGATAATAATAATTCCTTAATAATTAGAAGGTCCAGTTCATTACTCAGAAACTACAGAAAATGGATGTACAATCCTATTGATTCCAAAAACTAAGTACGAAGACTCTAAAACCTGCTTTAATTGGCTAAAATATTTGAATGTATGATATGTCTGTGTGTATTCGCTTTTAGTTTTATCATAGGTGCTGCAAAATTAAATTTATGCAAATCACTTCACCGAACCATTTTAGTTTTAACGAACCATTTGTATGTAATGAAGTATTTGGCTGTGATTTGTAGTTGTGTTGTAAATAAAACCCGTGGAATTATGCCAACAGTCAGATCAATAAACTTCATAGTTTCAGTTTAAAACTGGCATGGGCAGACAAAAGGCTCAAATATTAGGATACTTGGAAATAAATATCAACATTAAATACGAGATATCTATCAGAAGATGTATCGGAATATATTTTACGATTTGTTTACATAGATAGATTATTTTACAAATTTTGGAGAGGGGGTAAAAGAAATAAAAAAATATCTCAAAATGACATCTGAGAATGAAAAATAAATCATAATTTTTTAGAAAAACTGAACAAATAAGAAAAAAGGAAACCTGCATAATATGGTATTATGATTGTAAAGATTTCGAAACAAACACAAAACCAGAACATTTTAAAATAGAATAGTTGGGAAAAGTAATTGATATGGTGGTAAAATTGAACAATCTTATTCTATAGTTTCATATAAGTCGGTAGCAAATTAGAGCGTCTAATCTGCAAGTTAGTTATAAAAAGTCAGTGGAGTATTTGTTTTCCCAAATTTAAGCAACTGTTTCTCATAGAATACAGGAGTTATATGTATGATGATGATATAACTTATAGTGTGTATTTAGAGTGGTGAAAATATTCTTTTGACATTTAAGTAAGAGCAGTTTTTGTCAAATTTGGTCGTACCTAGACATACATAAATTTAAGAAGGCTTCCACCCCTTTTTGGTCAGGAAAGATGATTTGAGACCCACTTTACTTTTGAACTGAGTTGACAAATAATGGACAACAGTTTTGAATTGACACATTTTTTTCAAAAGAAAAATAAATGCGATTTTTTTTTCGAAATCCAGTTTTAACAGTCAGCAACTTAATCGAAATGATATCAGGTGACAATAATTGACATGACGAAGTGCTGGGTTAAAAAGAGTCTAAAACTATCTTTAATTACGTCAAATAATTATCACGGCTAATCATGTCATATTTTGTTTTAATCAAAACCAAGATTTTAAAATTCAAAGAAAATTCAAATTTTAATTCTTTGTGAAAATCGTCTGTAATATTGCAACAATTCTGTAGAATTTTTTTTTGCACCAATTCAGTTGAGATAAACATATCAATAGTATGATTTTATTCGGACATATTCTGGAGATAGATAAACGGACAGGCAGACGAGTACATAGATAGATCGATAGATCGATAGATAGATTAATTGATGGATAGATTGGTAGATGGATGCAAATATTGTGTATGTATACATGTTGATATCAATATCATTGGATACACAAGTATACAATGCCAAAATATGATTTTTTTTTTCAATTCTTAATTTTGTTATATTTCCTAAGGGTGCAAACATGCACACGGACACACACATGTAAAAAGATGGGTACATGCAGCACACACACGCACATGCAGAGAAGAAAATCTAAAGTTTTTTGGAAATCACTTCTCTCAAAGAAAGATGAAATAAATAGGAAATGTTCAACTTTTTATCTTGTGAAATAAAATTGAAAGATATGTGAAATAGCCAACAAAATAGATTGATAGATAGGTATAAGGGTTATATAATATGAACAGACGATTCTTATGTAAAAGAGAGATGCCACCAGTCGGATGCTGTGTGTAGGGCAAAATCTGGGCTCCTTACCAAAATTACGAAATGTTCGAGACGCTGCTCAGCAGACCATGAAATGAAACGTTGGAAAAGATTAGAAAATAATTTCCAAGTGTGTGGCCTAACTAAGTTTTCAAAGAGTTCGATATCCGAGATACGCCTCAAGCAAGGCACTCACACCGAAATCTTGAATAATTGGCTATTCAAGCTTGCTCTTACTCACTCAAACATACATATAGACAAACATATAGATGAATAGATAGGTGGACAGATTCGATTCGGTATTTATATTTTCTTATATATAACCACTGAAAAGTATACTCATATTACAGACGGTAGAGTGTATAGATTAAAGATTTTACAACCTTTTGAGGCATAATCTTCCCAGTCTCTCCCCGTTCAATTTTAGCCATCAGTCGTTCTGTTGGCCTCAAGGCCAGAGCCCTGTCTAAGCATGGCCAATGACCCGTACAATGAGAGTAGCGCTGCCCTCACTGACAAACTACTCTATTATTCTGTCAAACTGAGACTTGGAAGCAATCAACCATTATTCACTTAGATCATTCCTCCATCTTACCAGAACTACCGTTGAGGTTCCGTTTTCCTGTAGTTTTCCGGTTCTCACCTTATCTCGGTTATCTCTTCCATCTTTTTCCATACAGACGCACAATCACATACACACACGCACACACACACACGCGCGCATATATATATATATATATATATATATATATATATATATATATATATATATATATATATATATATATATATATATATATGCGTGTCTGTGTCTGTGTGTGATTGTTGAATATGTAGATAAAAGCATTATTACTACTAATTCTTTGGCATGTAAAGTAGTTATTGGAGAGCAGTTTCCTCAAGTGATTTCCACCTTGATAGTTCTTTTAACTTGACACTTCAATTTAAATTTCACACTTTACATTTCTGTAATGCAGTTATTTTCATTGTCAACACTCGTACACTCACACACACATTCATACACACACACACCCATATATATATATATATATATATATATATATATATATATATATATATATATATAATTTGCTATACAAATACGTTTATGTTTCTGCCCTGCTTTGTCTTTTTCTTCTCATATGTTGCATCCCTGATTTGTTCCATGATATATATATATATATATATATATATATATATATATATATATATATGTTTACGTTGCTCTCTCTTATATTTCTGATACGCATTTTTGTCTTCTCCATCTTTTAAGAAAAAGTTCTCTTATGCACATTTGATATACTTTTTCGCTAAACACGTCCCTTTTAGCAACTTATCCTACCATAAATGGCAACACCATCAATTATATTCATGGAGCACAATTCTTTTACTTCTATCTGTTTTATCATCTATCCCCGTGTGGAATGACAGAATATTAAGGCAGCCAATCGACAACTTTTTTTGACTTGGTTAAGCTTCTCGTATGAACTTCATTGCGCTCAACGATGCTACAATGTTCGCAGATACACGTTGAGGTATAGAAAGGAATTCACTTGACCTGTTCAGATTCGCCCAAAGCATAAATATTAGGTTCTTTAGAATGTATGTTCCATTTTTGAAAACGTATTTAGAAATTAAATTTGCTTATTGTTATAAATTTGAATTTATTAGTCAAGAATACAATCATCCTCATCATCAATGAAGCGCACTTACTCTGAAATTATTTCTTTCATTTCTTGTTGAATGTATCTGGGGGAAGTTGGAGAAATATAGTTCTGAAAATGATGGAATGAACCCTTTCCTACTTCAAGTGTTTGTCATGGAAGAGGTGTTCAAGAAATCTGAATTAATGAATATTTGATTGGTTCACACGGCGTTCCTGTGGCAAGTTTCTGCAACCTAACGATTTGATCTTCTCCTCAAATCATCTTACGTAAGCTTTTATCATAATTATGAATAAAATCAGGGCAGGTCTGCAAACGACTTCACTCCCTTGTGACAATATATATATATATATATATATATATATATATATATATATATATATCAATGAAAATTTTATCTAATTTCACAGCAATGAACATTCAGCAGCCTCCTTATTATATGGATTGAATGCCAAACTCCGGATGATTACAACATTATAACTATAATACAAAGAAAACCTTGGTAGCCATGTTGAAAAAGCTAACAATATGACTATCTCTTGAGATGACCTCTAACCTTTCAAGATGATATCCCTTTAACAAATTATATCAATTCTAACCTTGTCTAGTAAAAATAAACTTTTCGGTTGGAAAATAGAAATATGATCTGTAAAACTTGGGAAATTGTTTTAAGATTCTCTTTGAAGGGTTGAAAAGAAAACATGCATATTTATTCTGGGATAATATTAAAACGGAGACGCCGGTCGAAAAAAAATTACCATAACTACCATGCTATCGCTTTGACGACTGACTAAGGGCAAGGTATTGATGACGAAGCTTGTAGTTTATATAACGAGGAATGTACACGTGCATTCGTGTGCAGTTTACGTAACAAGAATTCTACACGTGCATTCACATGTGTGTGGATACGTCGAAAGAAAATGTTGGGCTTGCTCCTCTCTTGCCACGTTTCTCATGCACAGGAGAAACCCGATTCCGTGGGGATAGAATTTCCCAAGCGCCATTAAGAAAACGAGCACGGAGTTGCCAAAAGCGAAATAGAAAAAAGAACAAAGGAAAAAGATTTGAAAACTATAAAAGGAGATATGGGTAGAAGACAAATGCAACGTATTTATTAAAAGCGGAAAAGAGCATTTTAGTGGCATAGAATTTTATTTGATGTGGGAGGAAATTCTTACAATTTCTTTTCTTTTTTTTTATCATTTTTATCATTAACATCTGAATGTCAAAGCTATTCACTGAAAGCAGCAGATTTTAATCGATTCTTATTATAACCCAAAAAGATTGTGAAAAATCGAGAGGGATATTTGAAGATTAGTTAAACATTTGTATGAGATAAATTGTGATTAAAATCTAGAATCGCTTTATTTTTTCATTAAGGAGTCTGTTTTCTCTCTGAACGTAATTCTGTTTGAGAGAAATACTTGAAGATTAATTAGGCATTTGTATGTGACAAATTGTGTATATTGTCAAGTATTTTTCTGTCTTCCATTATGGGATCTGCTATCTCACTGGACGTAATTCGTTTTAATCTTTTGGGATAATAATCACTAAAGGGGCTTAAGGTGAACATAGATCTGCAAAACCCGCTAAATTAAGTGGACTCAGTGCTTGATATTTAGAACATTATGCAAGAAGTATTACAGTGAAAAAAGTAAAAAAGTAAGTGGAAATTACAGGTATTTTCCTAACATTTGTTTTACAGGAAATACTATCTAAAAACATACTCTTATCTACGGCAATCAATAATGAGGAAACCTTAGTAGGTACATTGAAAACTCTATGCAACTATTTCTCTGTTGTAATCTATTTAATACTAAAAGTCTGATTCTCTGTATCTAAAAAGCCAAAACGGTGCATTGTACGCAGAGAATTGAATCAAGGTATCCTTGAGGTGCGTCAAATTGAAGAATGCCAAACTCAGGGTGATCATAACTGAATAATAGTAGGGTAGGGTTCTGGACCAGCTCTCACTCTAATGACGTTTTCCTGGTCGATATATCAAGAGAGATAACTATTAAATACTAATTGCATAGTAGTTTCCCTAATTCTTTTTTTTCATTTGCAAATTCGTAAAAAACAAGTCCATCTGGTCACATCAGATTGCACAATTTTTCTCTCTAAAGGTGACTCAACTGGCCACAGGGTCGTCTCGTAGCTTCTGAAAAAACTTAAACTGGTGATCAACTGATAATGAATAAAAACTAAGTTTACGGTTGAAATAGTCGACGAAAATAAGTTTGAAAGACTGAAAAAATATATGGGAATTAGGTTTATTTCTTTTGCTTGTTTCAGAGAGATTTTGATAATTTTCCAAAACTCTCTTCTATTTTTCATACTGTAGTCTGCACTCTCGCAGAATATATTTAGTTTTAGTTTCTACCTCGAATAATTGGAAGAAAAAAGTTAGATTAGCATGAAAATGTAGAAAAATATCATCTGAAAGATCGGGTTTGAACTAAAACACATTTAAACGCACAAAGTTCGAGTATATTTCTTCTGTCATTTTATGGCTCCGATTTTAGACCAATTACTAACTTACTGCTATTTGCAGCTACGTTTTAATAAAGAATAGGACATTATTAAGTTCGATGAACGGTATTGTCATTAACTGCAATTTCCAAGTACAAGATGTTTTTCATCACCTTTTCTGTGCACTGAGTACAATTCAGACCTTCTAAAACAGAGGGTCCTAAACCAGTGCCACGAAGTCCAGTGACTTAATTTGCGTGCGCCTGACACAGAATGGCAACTATTTAGGTTTTTATTCATCTTTTTGGTACTAACATTGATGATTTCATTTTTTTATGTTACCATTACTTATTTTACAAATTACAAACAACTTTTCCGATCAGGTCCCCCTCTATCCGTTAAAGAAAGAATTTTACCAGCAAATATACTGATCCGATATCATCATATTTTTATTGAATATTTTTTTTTTTTTGCTGCCTAAGTATAAAGGCTGTAGTTGTCATTGGAAAACTCATTTAAATAAAAACAGAATATCTAGAAACAGATTTTTCGAATCTTCTGAATTACAATGTGATGAAAGTTTTTGTAAACTAGGAGAAGATTTGGAGTTTCGTTGCAAAAAAAAAACAACATTTCCTTTCCCAAGAAGTTCAGCATACAAGATAATCGCCTTTCAGAACTATGAAGCATCGGTCAATAAAGTTCAGTGTTGAAAATCACATCGACTGTGAGATTTTCAGGAATTCTTGTTGTGTAGGATTATAAATTTCTGAATTTTATATTGGTATCAAATTCTTTTGTACTGTATGATTGCTGTATAAAGAAAAGGAATAAATTCTCTTTCGTGTTACGCTCGTTAATAATTTAACTATGAATTCGCCTTGATATTTCCAAAGAAATTTGCATAGGAATAAAGATATATATATATATATATATATATATATATATATATATATATATATATATATATATATATATATTAGAAATTATTTGCATTATATTTTTGCTTTCTTATTCACATAAGAATTCCATTAATTTTGTTTCGAGTCTATTACTTTACTCTAATTCATTTGATTTGTTCAGTTTTGTACATCACGCTCATCATTTAACATTGGAAATACATTTCATAATAAGCATCGTGTTCATTATCAATTCATACTATAATCTTTTGTTCGATAATCAGAAGATTTTAAAAACTTTTCACATTACTCTTTTTTGTATATTATCTTAAACAGGGAGTGAATATCACGACGTATGATTTTTATTACGGACTCCAAATCCAACAAATATATACGTCATCTTCCTCATTATCAACTGTTCCCGGACTGAAGCTTCTTCCATCTTCTTCCATGACGATCATAATTTCACTATGTCCGACCACTGCCAACCGAACAACCTTTCTACCCGATCTCAACATCTCGTATCTGATGTTTTCTCACCGAATTCACTACCCTACAGGCGTCAATCGATTAACCTTTTGTTCTATCTGTTATCACTTCTTCTTGCTGTGTTCCATGCCCATCTCCGTTTTTGTTGTCTAATTACTTGTACGAAATCCTTCAAGCTGGTGCACTCTTGGATCCATGTTGATCTTTTCCTAAGAGTTATTCTTCACATAGCGTTAAGAGTTATTTTTTACATTGCCCTTTTCATTGCACTCTGTGTGGTTTTGAGATTGTTTTCGAATGGTTTTGTGATTTTACAGTTTTTTTGACCGTACGTCATATCTGATAGTATGCATCGATTGTATATGTGTAGGTATACGTGTATACTGGCAATTTTGCTTTTCATTATGCATCTACATAAGTACATAGAATGCTTTATAGCCAATCGTTCTGCACCCTTTCATTTCATTTCTGTGGTTTTCCTCTAGCTTTATCGCCTTGAAAGTCCCCTTCCAACTTCTAATACAGCTTCACCTTCCATTCTTATGGTCTTTCTCGGGACCTTTTTATTGAACATTACCTTTGTCTTCGTTCTGTTCCTCTCTAACCCTATCTTAGGAATTTCTCCCATCGAATGAACCAGATAATACAGCAGAACAACGAACATACAAATGAATGAATTATAAACACATTAATATCAAATCCCACGCCTGAATTTATTTTCTAGTTTATTGTAAGAGATCAATACGTTTTGTGAGCTTATACTCGTGTGTATATACAGACGTGTACAGATTTCAATGCATGTCAATAAATCTATTATAAAAAAAAAGGCAAAAGTCCGTCCGTTACGAAATTGCCTTGGATATAATCATAGTTACAGATATTAAATTTGATTCGATAAAGACCGGCGTGGGATAGTCAGGGCACTACCCTGCAAATACTACAGCTGCTGGTGCCGTCTTCTCACTACCATCGACTATCGAAAAAAAATATGAAAACTAGTGTAACATAGTATATAGTGTGTTATACATGAAATACGATGGGGCCCGAGATCACCTTTGCTCATCAGTCATTGGCAACTATAACATATTGACGAAGTCAGTATGTAGGACAAGTGACATTAGCTCAGCGTAATGAGTATAATAGTACTAAATGTCATTAACATGATTTAGTAACAATTAGATTCAATCAGAGAACAAGTAGAACTGATCCCCCAACCGACGAAAAAGAAATTTGGCAACGATGATCTTTAACGATGTAACAGTTATGGAAATAGAAAAAGTTAATGCTTAGATCAATTTAGGATTAATATTATTTTCAGGTAAAATTCTTGCAGAAGAGTTCCAAAATCAAAACTCTCTCAAAGATTCATTTTTGCTTTTTGTTTGTTTTTGTTTTTTTTGTTTTTTCATTCCATCTTTAATGAGTAATGGGGATTTAGTCAATGCTTTGTGACTGCACGACGCAAATTCATCTGAGATTAAAAATCATTTTTTGATCGAAATAGTTCGAGATTGGTCAGTCGAATTTCTGTGCGCTTGCAACTCAAAATACCCCTTTTTTCAAGTATACGTCAATTTATCTGGGAGACAAGAAATGATAATTTTCTGTTAATCAATCAAGTGTCTCTAACATAACAATGTCGGGTATATCAGGAGGATATTTTGTACCTTATTTCATAAAAAAAATCCATGTGAGTTACCACTTTGGTGTGGATGTGGCTATTATTTTTTTCTTAGCGTTATACCAGCAAACATATTTGTGAACTCATCATCCAGGCTAGCTCTTCTCTTGCCACGTGTCTCATGGGCAAACTTAACCCGAATCCTCGTGAATAAAGTTCTATAAGTGCCACTAAGCAGATTAGTGAAATTTACAAAGATTTTTCCTCTAGTCTCTCTCCTTTTTGTGTGGGTAGATCTTGGAATGTGTATAGATATAATTATGCTTTTGTCTGTGATTATACCTACAACA
This sequence comes from Thysanoteuthis rhombus, assembly GCA_963457665.1. Taxonomy (NCBI): domain Eukaryota; kingdom Metazoa; phylum Mollusca; class Cephalopoda; order Oegopsida; family Thysanoteuthidae; genus Thysanoteuthis; species Thysanoteuthis major. Next base: position 33,538,107 of record OY735200.1, on the reverse strand, counting down.
TGGCACAGCCAAGTGACCCCATTACCCAGACAAATGCCATGAGTAATCCAGCATGTTTAACGAATTTCAAAGACAGAAGATGATTTGATTAGATTTTATACCAATAACGACACATTATGTTTGATTGGATGTTATTTCAAAAACATATCCATCATGGTATTTCATTCATAAGCATCCTAATCGTGGTGTAATACTTGGTAGGCTAGTCTTACGGAATAGTAAGAACTGAATTCGAACCTCACTGTGCTCCAGACACTTCAGGCTTTGTACTAGAACCAACTAAAGCTTTGTAAGTAGGGAGATACTACGAAAGTGTCTGATAATTCAACCATGAGAAAAACTACTCGCCAGGCTCCTAATTTCCGGGAATAAACCATAGAGAAAAGCGATAATTTTTTTCCCCGGAGAATCCAAGCCTCGTATATAACTAGAGTATTTTATTCACCGGTTAAATCAAAAGTGTTTGCGTTAGCTTGCGATAATGCTTCTCGATTGATCAAACGAAAAATACATTTGAAGGAAACGGGAAGTTGAAGACAAAAGTTCATTTTGTTTGCAGCACGAGCTTAGAATAGAGGAAGTATTAAATAAGAAAAAAAATGAATGAGAAAGAAAAAAAAATGAATGGAGCAGCCGATCCAATTTTATCCAAATTTCCTGTAGTTTTCTGGTACAGAGAGGAGCGGGAAGATAAATCACGAGAACGGTTCTACTGCAAATATCGACATCCGTGCCTGGATTTATAATGACTCGAGTACTGTCCGACATTCCACGGTCGACTAGGGCTTAGTGGAACATTGACCAAATCGAACTAAAGGAAAATGAAAAAAATACGATGGCAAGAGACAAATTAGTGGAGTCGAGGAATTGGTTTCTAGCTTGGAATACAGGATTATTTTTATGCGCAATTTTGCCAAATATGAAAAGCAAACTCTTTTCGAATATGTGCATATGCGCACGCGTGTGAAGCTGTGCGTGTAATTGTGAAGGAAATGATTTCGCTTATGATATTTGTGAACAAAAATGTGCACTACAGAGAAAGGTTCTACTGGATCTTTAAATATATATGTTCTTAGTGCCTTACCCCCAATACCAGAGCAGTTGCACACAAGCACACACAAATGATCAAAATAGTAATAATGATGATAATAATAAGTCACTCCAACGTTTACGTACATACAGACATACCATGCTGGCTATTGAAATCAAGCAATAAACAAGTTTGCCACCTGACTACCGCTGTTCCAGATCAACTTGGTTCAGGTTTAGTCGTTATCTTCTCTAGCGAGAGTATTTCTCGAACTAAAACGAAAATTGATTTTAAACATGTAAATTCACGTTTATAAGAACTCATAATCAGACTTCGAATCTCGCGAAGATATGTATCTGCTCTTGTGTATGTTGATGGAAGAGTAGGGTCCAAGCTTCTGAAATCGCTAATCATACAAACTCATCTACGGACAATCGATAAAATTTATAACATATAAGTGATCATGAAAATCATGAAATAATAATAATAACAAGTAAACGTCGAAATACTGACAAAATACTGACGAAATCATCTACACTCGATTATTTGTTACTCAGACATTTTTTACGTAAAAGTATGCCTTTCAAAGTTTCTTTTGATTCCTTCCATATCTATGGTAATGCAGACACACAAAGTAGCACAAGAAAATACAAACATATATTGAGAGAGGTTTCTATATGCGTGTGTTTTTGAGCATTTCTAAATATAGATAAGCGCAGGAATGACGTCTATCTGCGCACTTGCATGAGTATGAATGCCAATTGTCATATTGTGGTATCTATACAATATTGCATTTCTTTGTGTTACTTTTTGAGGGGTTGAAAGGTTGGCGTATGCCAAAAGTTTGGTCGGATAATGGAGTGATGAATTGCCGGGTTTTTTCCTTCGCAAGAAATGTGCCGTGTGCCTATATCACCAATAGAAATATCGTAAGTCTCTTTACTTACAGAAATTGTTATCTTTGAAATGGCAACTCAAATTACTCAAGTTTATGTAGACACTAATTGCAAGCCTTCAAATTCTTTTCAAAGACACAGATTTTGTAAAATTACTGTTACCGAAGTTTATTAGCCAATGAAACTAAAACAAAAAAGAATGGATTCAGATTCATCATCCTAATTAATTAGTGTATTTGTTAAGTTCACTGTAATGCCAGTTCATCATTAGCTTTGCCATTGCAAATTTTATGACTGTTTTATTGATTAATTTCCAATAGAGAATATGTTATCCTCAAATTGATGAGGCTGCTTGTCACCCTGCCTTTATCAGAGTATCATACGCCCAAGCCAATTACAGTAACTTCATCTCTTAATGAGGGCTCCATGAATATAACCTTGTGTCAAATTTGGTTCAATCAAACAACTATCATGAAGAATACCTGCTCGTGATTATGGAGACCGTCTTTTGAAGTGCCTTCGTTAGCGTATGAAAACTTTGACAGTGAGTTCATCCTATTTCCTTGCTATATTGAACGGTGGTGTTTATTCGAAAATATTCTTTCTTTAAAAGTCATTCTTGATTGGATGATTAATGAATATGGCCTCTTGCCAAAGTTTGATTATTGCAATGAATATCAATATTGGATAATAGCAGTGTGCGATATTTTATCCATGTTAGATGACAGTGGGGACAATAGCGGGAAATTTCTCTCTCAAATCTATTCTTACATGGAATGGCCGCCATGTTTCTAAATGTTGGCTGCGTGAGTTTTGTTTTTTTAGACGCATGAACAGATTACACTATCACGGACACCACTGATCCAATCTTCCGGAAAACCCGTTGTGTTCAGATCCGGCTACTGGGAAACATGACGACGAATCTACAAAAAAGAAACGGCTGCATTTGTGGGAAGATGAAACAAGCTGCGTATTAAGAACAAGGAATCTAATCATGAAGATTATTCATGTTTTATTTTGTCATGTTTTTCCTGCGAGAGTTGAAACAGTTGTAATGGTGCTGAAATATTACTGCATCTAATTTGATACATTTTCAATATCGCACTTTAACTCAAACAATATGCCAAATTCGGTTAAATTTAGCTCCTTTTCTGAGACGCAAAACACTCCTGCTGGACCCGAAGACCAGAGGCTAATTGCTATTCACCCCAACTTGCGGCTCTAAAATAAGTCCCAATCTTTCTCCATAAAAACGTACTATTTCTATCTACCGCTCTCTGAATTTATGAGTTAATCTTTACACATGCACACACTTGTTCCCACATATATCAATTTCAATGTCACTTAAAAGATAAGTGCACATAGATATAGTTTCATACACTTGTTCTGTTCTCTTATCATCCTAAATCATCCTTCGGCTGGCCAGCTATCTCGTAAAAGGTCAACGGCTTTTAACCCAGGCCCATTTCATCTTCTCAGGGGAGAGAGACAGGAAGACACATACTCAGCAAAAGACATACATGGCCATTTTATCATAGGGATGAACACATACATATTTTCAACATGCAATATCACTCTAAAATTGCTGATCTTGTGCTTCACATGCACCTATTACGTAAGATTAACTCATGTAATCTAATGCATTAATAGACATCTGAAACCCTACATTTCTTCTGAAATACAGAGGTTAGTAAAAAAAAAACTAATAATCTCTGTAGCTGGTCGACTATTTTGTTAATGAAATGCATTCGATCCTCACTGTGTGTCTGAGAAAATATCCACTCTTGTTACTCCATGATTATAGCTTTGTGTCAAAGATTACGTCATTCAACAACTATCTATCCATAAATAAACGCTGATCTGATTGCATCTCATTCAATAAACATTACTGGTGAATTTTGATGTCAAACTTCCTGGCATACATCAAAATTTCTTCAATAAATTCCGTATAGCACAGACATTTTATTTCTCCTAGGAGTCCCGTTCAGGTGCATGCATGCAATTCAGAAATACAGAATAATAGCAGACGCATTGCCTAATAACTATGACAATGATTTACCTATTTACCAAATTTCAGAATCCTCCCGAGACTTCAACAAACGAACTTATCCTTCACAAACTTTTAAATGAACAAAATCATTTTGGCAGCTTCCACAAATTGCCATATAAATCATCCAATCGAATTTTAGAGTTCTAAGAATAGGCAGATGAAAAAATCCGAAATCAATGTAAAGACAGAATAATTGCTTGGTGTATATATTGGATAATTTAAAAGATACGGAGGTTAGCATGTGTATGCGTGTGTGTGCGTGTGTTTAAATTGTATAGGTAACATTACTACAGAGTGGATTGTGTATAAAAGTTGCATAGAAGGGATTCGATATATTTGGATCGCATTATTTCATGCTGAGAAAAATACAGAATTTCAGAATATTTCTGACAAACAAAAGGTTATCAGGGTTTCTTGCTTTTTTTAAACTTCTTTGAATATTCATTGAAACAAAATTATGCAATCATCAGGTAATCATATTTTTTTCATCCTTATACACAGAGTTAGGGGTGGACTTTGGAGAGCACGAGGTTTCGGGTCAGAACACGGGTCACGTTATGAATTCCTAAATTTAGTCGATGAAACATTAATTATAACAGGTGTGGTTTAGGGAACGAACCGATATTAGTTGTGGTTAATAAAGAATCCATGTTGGATTTTATAGTCACGAGTAACGTTTACTAGCCAAATGAGCTTCTGGTATATTGTCATGTGGTGGGGGAGGTTTGATAAGCTTTATGAAAGGATAGATAATCATTTGCAGGATTTGGGGATGAAAAGAGATGTGGGAAGAGGGGTTGTGGAGTAAACCTTCACTGGAAGCGGAGAATGGTGAAATAGGACTGGGGAATGCGCGATAGATAAAATGATATCAATCGGGTCGTAGCAAAGCGGGAAGATGTAGGGAAAGAGGAAAAGTTCCCTTAATCCAACTTTACTGCAATGCTATTTTTTTTTCTGCAATGGTCGATTCTAAAAGATACAGAGGTTCATGGGAACTTCCGGACTTCTTTTTCGACACAATATCCTTTTCAAAACTCTTGGAATTTTAATTTTATGATTCTGCCTACTCCCAAGCAGAAATCATGTTCCATTTGGTTACTTTTTAAGATATGATACTTTGTGTGATTCCGAAACCAAACACTGATATTATAGAGAATCACAAAACTTGTGAAGTAAACGACAATGAACACATTTTCTCCCATATACGTGAGAATTTAAAGAATTCTGAAAAACAAAGTGTCTCTTTTTCAAGACAAAAAGGCAAAAAGTAAAACTATGTTGAGAAATTCGTTCGAATGTTTCCGTACATAAACTAGTCATTAATTGCTTGTTTTTCTTACTCATTGATGTGTGTAGTTTAGGATACTGTCTGTTAAAAGATCCATTCTAACCCTAATGTAAACTCGAGCTCAGACGTAAAAAACGCATAATTTTTAAGTGAACAAAATACAGAAAAAAATGAAAATGTTCTCCCAAACCCATAAATTCGAGCCACGTTCATTGGAAAGTATTATCTTCTCTTTATCAGCTGTGCTTGAAAATTAGCTCTGGCACGACACCCAGGATTTCCTTTTCCATGGTCATGGCCACCTTAAAGATCATGAAAACTAGATTCTACGAGGCCTAGGGTCAGAGATTAGGGATCTCCTTTCCATGCTAGGAGCTAACTAAAAAATCTAGAAAATTAGCTTTCGCACAACACCTTCGATATGGATGTCTGGCAAATCTTGAGGAAGGTCCATATCCAACAACAGACTTTAAAAGGTTGCCGCTGCTGCTGCTGATGATGATGATGTATCTGCCTCCAAACTTGTACGGTGAAAAAAGATTTTTCTCCATTGATTTATTCCTTTCCTTTATTTTTCTTCTCCTGCCCTTTCACTTCCTCATTCTGACTCCACCAGACTCCCAATTTCTCGCTGAGACGTTAAAGCATGAAAAACTGTATTTCTGTCTTTCTCGGTCAACGTCAGTACTATTCTCAAAGCCTCTATGCTTCTTGTGATACTTAGGATGGTCTTCAGATGCTAGCAACTCCGCTTCATGACTGCCAGGAATGCATTAAAGTCTTGCCAGTTGAAGGGATCCACAACCATGACATAACAATGTGTCTGACAGAATGCAGAATTTCATTCCGTTGCTTTACGTTTTCAGCCCTTTTCCTTATTTTTATTTTATTAATTTATTTATTTATTTATTTATTTTGCAAATGCAAGTGAAAGGAGATTACTATAATCATTCCAGAATATTGAAATAAAACTAACGAAATGACCAAAAAATCTACCTTCGATATTTCAGAAACATATATATATTATTTCTATTGATATTCGGACCATCCTCATCTTTGTTGTTTTTCATACAACATTTCGGCCGTTGCACTCTACGGCCTTCGTCAGGTATCATCTGGTAGATTTGGGAAGTAACGAACCGAACCCTTTATTTATCCGACGTGGGTATATTGACCGTACTCGCCTCTTTAGCGTTAGTAGTATTGTTATACTGTCTCGCACTAGGATCGAACCTAGAACCATCAGATTACTTAACAGTCGGATAAATAAAGGGTTCGGTTCGTTATTATTCGTTATATTGTATACAAATTCCTATTTCAAATGATCTCCCGTCATTGTACTGTTAATAAAACAATCGACGTTATATGGGCTAGTGATGCATTAATCGTGTAATGAAGGGGGTTTCTACATCGTATAACCCAATTTATAATCATATATATACAGATGTATATAATCATCATCATCGGCAAATTATGAAGCCTAATGATGGAAAAGGGTATTTCCCATCTCCTTCTATGATAATTATATTGTATTACCTCAACGTAGTGTTTGAACATCAGGAATTGATTTTAAGGAACATGTTTAGCTCGATGTGATTACGACAATAACGTTACTAAAATGGAGATTCATTGAGATGTGTTTTTATATTTGACAAATTAAAATAGCAACATAAAAAAAATAACTGAATAAATCATTTGGTGCCCAAGGGAATCCGTTAGAAATATGTAAGTATCATATACATCAAAATCAAATGTATCATACTGATTTATGTGAGTCTTTATGAGAGAATAAAATAGCTGTAGCTTCGCCGTTGATTAATGGTCACCAAGCTAGTCACATAGTTTATTACTACTGTAGGGAGTTTTATCTTTGCTGGATGCACCAAACTTGTGATCTAGTGAAAAACAAAATTGGACTGAATGAATATCGATAATTTTGTTGCAAATTTTAGATGAGGTAATGTCCCTTATTTCCATTTGTCGTTTATACTATTATTTTACGATTAGTACGATCGGGTACATTTTCAAAGCTCTTTAAAATATATTTCAATAATTGGATATTTTCTTTGAAGTTTGATTTTTCGTTATAATTGCCAGAAAAAACAGCATACACTTCGTTGTATAGATGTATTTTCCAACTCACAGTTGATTTCCAAGCAGATTAAGGCTATGTTTACGTTTATGACTAAAACAATTTCGTAAAGATTGTTTTAAGAAAAAATGAAGTCCGTTTTTAAAGTTCTTCCTATAACAGGATTGACCATTGATTATGAGAAAATTAGTTGATTTAATGATTAACTGACTGGATCTTTCGAAAATATCACTTACTTTCCGCGTGTAACTTACTGAAAAATACATTTATTTTCCAGGGATATTGTTTATCGGTGAACTCAGTTTGAAAGTTAAGTAACTGAGGCTCTATTGTGTCCATACCATATCTACTGTCAGAGAATGTTTGTTTAAATTCTAAATTTCTTAATGAACAACAGGAAATGTCAAAACCCAATCGAATCCTGTAGTACTTATTTTAACGCGTACTACTCCGGGAGTAGATGATTCACAAAAAATAATTTAAATTCCCTTTTGGAGAATAAGTAACAAAGCTTTATCGATTTGAAAGCTTTATCGATGAATGAAAAAGCATTATTTCTTATTAACAATGTTCGAAAATCATCCATGGAGCTTGAACATTAATTATTTAACGACTTTTTTCAAACCATTGAAAAGAATCAGTACAAGATTGTCAATATTTTCGGACACAAAAGATGTTTTGTGGGATTTCATTAGATTTAAAGCGGAGTGGTATGAAAAAAAATTATCTGAGTTTTTCTTACCAAAAAAATCATCTTATCTCAAAAATGGACAAGAACCAAAATTCAATTCATAATTGTACCTTTCTCATGCAAACTAAACTGGCGTCTCTCTGGTTTATGTGAGTTCGTTTGTAAGTATGATACTTTGGTACCTGTGACGTGGTTTAATGCCACTGAAACATCAATGACTCGAAGGTATATGTATGTACCTACACATGATATAGGAACACACAAACATATATGCGTGTGCGTGTGTGCGTGTGTGTGTGCGCGCGTGCACGTGCGTGTGTGTGTGATAATAGATGAAAAACTTTATTTAACATAACCATTCTTTATTCTTCAAAATAATGTTCTTCCTTGTCAATGCACTTAATTCATAATAATTCATTAATATATATATATATATATATATATATATATATATATATGGTAACGAGAGAGAGATGGATAGACCTGTGCGTAAGTATCAGTACAGACGCAAGTAGAAATAAACGAGTGAATGAACACATAGATATGTTAACAAAAGTGTACTTGGTTAAATTTAGTCAGTTAAAGGTTTGGAGATATTGAGGCATCCTGAAGAAAAGAAACTATTCGTAATACTGTTATTTACTTCCTGATGGGGTGATTTTGATAAAGTGTGAAATTTTCGGAGAGACGCTGGATAACCCGACGGATGAACGGATTGATTTATCTGTTGAAATCCTCATTTTGGTAGCACCTGCATCTCGTATGTTCCTTTACACGGACACTTATAAACAAATGTTTATGTTAATGCCTTAGAGACTCTGACGTATGGGCTATTAATTTGCTGAAAATAGACCTTCACAAACAACTAAGAAATGAGTAAGTAATGTATAGATAAGATGTCTAAACATAAAGAAATACGTACAGACATCTTTTGCTCCTTTTTTCTCTCTCTTTGTCTCTCTGTCTCTCTCTCACACACACACACACACATGTATGTATATATATATATATATATATATATATATATATATATATATATATATATATATATATATATATATATATATTCCTACTGAGATCAATTGGAACATTGCCGTTTGAAACCTATTATTTCTGTGATGTGAACCTGTCTAAAGCAATCAAAACGAGAGGGATTCGTTAAGTTTCTGTAAAAAACTGTTTGGTCTATTTTCATTCCGCCTTCTTAGACATGAAACTATTTCTCTGTTTTATCATAATGCTCGAAAATCGAACATGCATTAAAATTGATAGAATCAATGAACAAAGTATTTGCAATCCTGTTTTCATATCAGACATTATGTATGTTTTTCACAAAGTCTCCCGAACATTCCAATAAGAGTTTGTTCAAAATGTTGTATTTTTCAAATATAATAAAACCTGTTCAAATGTAGCGGTGGTTTTTCTATAGGTACGTAATCATCGAAATTAGCAACGACATGAAATAAACTTTTTCTTCCTCGATGGAGAAATCTCGAAACATTTTGCAAGTACGTCACAGTCTTATTGATGTATTGAAATGTAAATGTTTTGATCCCAACTTACTTGAGTTATGCACCAGAATATCTAAAAGTGAATATTTGATCTTCACCTGGTTTTATTTTAGTCATTCACTGTGGGCTTTTATTATTATTATTATTATTTTGGACGGTGATATTTCTGCTGTGAAAATCAGTTAACTTCCGCATAAATATACACATTTCATTCTTAATTAAAATTAACTTTGTGATTGACTTTGAGTGTGTACCTGCAAATGGTAATAACAATACGAGGTGGAATATCAGACCAGAGAATTGGTATTACTTGACCATAATCTAAACACGTTATCCGAAGTTGATGCAAATATCAAAATTGATTTATAACTATGGTAGTACAGGGTAGAAATATGAGGGTATTCATCCCAGTTATATCTCGAGTGAATAAAAAGGGCCTTGGCAATAAGTTAGAACAGCAAAAAACACAAATGATGTTAGCACTTGTGGAATACCACAATTGTAGTAGCATTAGTAATAGCAGTATCACTTCTGCCAGCTTCTGTTATATCCTCTCCAAGTGAGTCATATTGATAAAAAAAGGTCCTTCCAAGATTGCAGGAATTCTGAAACATGTCAGTTCAAAACCCTTCCCACTTTTTGCAGCATCTCGCACGTTTCGTATTCTTAGCCAATGTCCAAATATTCTTAGTCTTGTGGCCATCCTAGACAAGCTGGCCGGAACTCAAGTGATTGGTTAGTGATCATTCCATTCTGAGGCAAATGTCAATCAACTACGATGGATGTGAAATCTTTAGAAAAGTCAGGAAACAGAGAGGAGTTGCACGATTCAAGTGTGTGTGTTGGATCGGTCGAATAGGCACATAGTTGAATATTGAATGATTCTTTTCCTTTTTTTTATCTTTATGAATTTATTTATTAGTTATTTTCATGCTTCGTTGTGGTTAGTCATCTTATTCCAGTTCAATTTGATTCACCATGGCTTGCGTTACATCCTGCATCCATTTTTCACTAGACTTTCGAGTCGATTTCGAATTTTATCAAAAAAAAGTAATTGCATATCTCTTTATTAAAACTATAATTATTCCGTCTGTTTTTAACTCTTGTCAATTTCTGAGACAGACAGCCATTTTTTTTCCAATGCACAACACACAAATCAAGTGCCAAAACTTGCTCAAATAAAGTTTAGGTTAAAAATTGTAAAATTAATTACACAATCATCAAATTATTTTCCGACTGCCACAAATATTTAGTTTATTGACTAAGATGGAGTCGACTGGAAAGAGAAATAACAAATGTATTTCAAATTTGCAGGCATCGGGGATTAATAATTTTTTTTTAATTGTCTGGTGTCAAAAAACAGTTTAGGCTGGGTTCCTAAAATACTGGATAGCTTGAAATTGCAATGTAAAATGAACATGTTTACGTAAGAAAGAAAAATGAAAGAATGTTCAAACTGATAATCTATTATATGAATATCATAAATATATGGACGACTGTAGCAAACAAAGATGGTGGACGATTATATTCTATTTATATGTGTATGTTTATATGTTTGTATGTTCCAGCACCTCTGGCCATGCTGTTTTGTCTACAGACTTGAAAATTGGCTTCGGTACTCCCCAAGATCCATTAGGCATTATTCTGTCAGGTTAATCAACATTTAGATTCCTCGAAATTTAGACGTTTTATACTCTATTTTAGATGTTTCACAGTGGAATTGTAAATAGAATAGTTCTACATTTTGTCAAGACTGAAATCATCCTATCAAACCACACATCCACTTTTAAACAGACTTCGCGAGGGTGGATTTCAGTAACTACCTTTCGCCAGGCAACGCTGGTGGTTAAGTTGATAAAATCTCCTCGTATGTGGAGGTAAAAGTGAGAGTTGGGCAACCGTAACGAGTAAGGACACACTTCCTCTCTAGAGATCTGTTTGGCGTAGTTTGAATAAACAGATCTGTACAAACTTAATTTATTGAAGCGGGTTACTTGATCTCCCAATGGGAAGATTGTGTTCATTCTACTTGAAGGGGCGTTTTTCGTTCGTTTTTCTTTTTGGGTTTTTTTTTATCCATCTAGCTTAAATTTGAATTAGAGGTTCAACTTTTAATCTGGATGTAAATCGCCTAGAGAAGACCTTTAAAACCACTTTGGTGTATTTGCATAAGACGATCAATTACCATGGCATTAATTGAATGATCAATCCTTTGGATGGAAAGCCGTATCAATTGATAGCCAATCGATCACTCAGAGTAAATTAAAGTATTTTGAAACCTTTTAATCGAGCAGGATTCGGAAAAGCTTTTTGATTATTATTTATCTCTGGGGCTTTATCACAATTCTTTTATATATCAATTATCTTATTATCTATTCATTTATTTAGTTCTTTGCTGTAAAAGCGAACACGGCCATTCTGGCAGTTGAAATAAATTGGAGGTCGATTTCACTCGGATTAATATCCAGGATTTTAGTTTATTTATAAAGCAAGAAAAAATAGTAAGAGTCTGATTTGTAGATGAACGAAAAAAAAGTTGATGAATGGAGCAAATATGGAATGAAAGCCTGAATTAATGAAAGGAGAATTGCAATAAACTCTAAAAATTGAGAGTGGACGAATGAAATAGTAGGAGGGACCGATGAATTAATGAACGAGTAAATGAATAAATGAACGAAGGATCAAACAAATGAACGAATAATTGAATGATTTTAACAAATAAATGAATGGATAAATGAACGAATGAATGAATTGATGAACGAACGAGTAAATGAATGATCGAATGAATGGATAAATTAATGGACTAACAAATAGATAAATGAATGAAAAAATGAATGAATAAAGGAATGAAAAAATGAATGAATGAATGGATAAATGAATGAATGAACAAATGAAGGAATAATTGAACAATTTGAATGAATAAACGATTGAATAAATGAAAAAAAATAAATGAATGAAATAACGAAAAACGAATGAATGCATTGTAAGATAAATGATTGAACGAATGAACAAGTGAATAAATGAAAAAAATAAATGAAAAAATTGAACGAATGAATGATTGAATGAATGAAAGAATGAGTGAATTATCAAATGAATATGTGAATGGAGGAATGAATGAATAAATGGAAGAAAGAATAAATGGACGAATATATATATAAGAAACAATTTAAACGAATGTATGATTGATTGAATGAACAAATAAATGAAGGAACAGATGAATGAATGGGTGAATGAAGAAATGAATAAATGGATGAATGGGCAAATAACTGAATGATCGCATAAATGAAAGAATGAAGGAATGAATGACTTATTAAATGAACGAATGGATCAATCAATGAATGAATCAATGATTTAATATAAACTGGGATGGAGAATAAACCCCAAAATAAAAAAAATTCTTATTGATAGTGACAAAACTTGTTGAAATTTACTAAAAAGCATTCAATAAGGCATATACCTTTGCCAATGACATACACTATCTGAAACTGAATGAAAATCATTCCATATACAACAACAATGCAGTTGAACAAACTTCATGATTGCATTTCCCATATTTTTCTGATATATGAAAAATATGCAGACAGACAAACATGAATGAATACGTATACATCCTCATTTGCAGAGGTAAAGGAAGAAAGATAGGAAGGAAGAAAAAATGAAATAAACGAAAGGAAGGAAGATATTGATAACTGTCAAGCTGGAGAGAAAGAAAAAAAGAAGGAAGCAAAAAAGTCAATTGAAATGAAGAATGAAAATAACGAATGATTAATTGAATTAAAGAGATAAATGAGAACCAAACAGAAACCAGAGAGGCGGAATTGGCCAAGAAGAAACCGAAAAAACATGGAGGTTTTCATCAATTAATCGAACAAAAAGTAGACAAAAGAAAGAGAAAATAAGGAAAGAAAAATTTCATAGCTAATTTGCTGTCAAACCTGCGTAGTATGAATGATATGGAATACAATGGAGTGAAGATTACTTCATTAAGATGCTTTTGAAAAATATAATTATTGTAAAACAAAGAACAGCATTCAGATGCAGAATATTAGACAAAGCAAATTTCTTTCTAAAATGACACATTTTTAATGATTCTGAAATATAATGGTATGGAGAATCCAGGAAATATGTGCAGCGCTCGAAGAGATTTGATCAAATAATTTTAGTCGCTCAAGATGCCCCAAAGCAGTTGGTTGTGAAGTTAACCTTGCTAAAATCTTAATCCATGTCTCCTCTTCATCTTCAACTAATCAGATGTGTTATCCATAGATTTACGGAGTGAATACTTAACATGTCATGTTCGACAGGACTGATCGGAACAAATCTGAGAAAATCATGAGAAAAATTGTTTTTCATCTTTCGTCATGTCGATGAATGAGACCAAAATATCATTTGGCAAGAAAGCTCAAGTTAAAACCGAATAAAGACATTAAAAGTTAATAAACGACGAAGTGTTGATGACGTTGTAGCTCCAAAGTTTGACAGTAAGCATGTATACAATCAGAATTCTCTCCTTTGATCATGTAGTTGTTGTTCAGAGTTACTTTTCCTTATGCCTTAAGACTGACAAAAAAGCACTGAACAATCGTAGCCATAAAAAAAAAATTGGGGGAGGGGTTGTATCCTTTATCGTACGTGATTGTGTATATGTGTTTGTGTGTTTGTTGGTATGTTGCAGGGTTCCTTACCGGTTCGTCTACAGAGTTGAGAATCAGCATGGAGAAATCCCTTAGACCTTCCCAAAAATGCCTTTTTTCATTTGGGGGAAAAAAGCTTTTTGGACTTCTTTGGGGCCTCATTTTATCCGTAGAATCTAGATTTTTCTAGATGATTTTTATTCCATGTTTTCCAGTGTTGCTATGTATAAAATTTATTTAGACTATATTAATTCTTCGACTTAATATTTTTTCCCAAGAATTCAAATCATGACGCTAGAGTCGTTCATTTATTGATTGTACTGGTGAGTTCTATGTATAGATATATCTAAATAACTGAGGATTAAAACTTTTAGGTCTGTGATGACAATATTATTTTTCAAAATTAAATGCATAATCATTCTAATCTTTAAAAGTTATGGAAATAATTCTGAAGAAGCATGTTTTTTTAGTTATTAATTATCATCATCAGCAGCGGCAACTTTTTTTTTCTGCTATTGGACATCGATCTTCTCCAGGATTCGCCAGAATTTTCTATCAGTGGCGTCGCGAAGCGAATATTTTCTGAACTTGTTTATTTCGTCATGCTACCTATTTTTTTATTTTTATTTCGTTCTCTCTCTCCCCTATATGAAGAAATATATGGTTGCATATGGGATAATTTTATACATACATAAATGTGTGTGTGCATGTGTGTGTGTCGCTCAAAGCTCTTTGATAGACAAGGATATCTCTCAACATATAAATGCAATCTAACTCTTCCTCTATCGGTTACTATACAAGTAACAAAGCAAAGTTTAGCACATACATTCAAGCTGCTTGCCGTAGGGTGATTGTAAACAACCTGGTTTCGATGGCCTCGTACCAGGATGAGTAAAGTCTGGTAAATATCCCTAAATCCACTTAACCCGCCTTGAAATCAATTAAAGAGGGCGTGAAATTGAATGAATGAGAAATCAACGGTTGTTGTTTGGTTTTATAATTAATTGTCCCGATCGGATATTGGGAACAAATAATTTGGACTCTCAGAAGAGATAACTCAAAATAGAAAATCCTCACCGAAACAAACAATGTTTCTCTGCGCAGAACTCGAAGTGCCTTCTAAATTACCACCACTCATCTCTTTGTTCAACATATTTACATCACATTTTATTCACCAATGACTGAAAGCCTGCATACCAATCCCTCATTGCTGCTCGATAGCACATACTCACATATACACACAAGAGTACTTTGATATTAATACATTTTTACAACCAAACAAGTGCACAAAACATCACACACCAAGCTGAGTGTGTTCAAATACACACTTTTAATGCTTGCTTATCTACGGAATATCTTTTTGGTAGCCTATAAATGTTTTCCTCCAAGTTTCCGCCCATAAGTAATCACCAAGTTATTGAACAAGTTTATAAAACTTCATATAGACCACAAGAATGCAGCAACCGATTTGTAAAAAAATTTTAAAGATTGAGAAAAACGCTGAGCAAACTAAAGTAAAATCAAGCAAACCCAATCTAGCATAAGTAAATTGCATATATGCACTGCTGCACTTACTGTAAATATTTATGTCAGCAAAACTAGTTGGAACTAGTTTCTTAGTAATGGGTTTTTCTCGATGGTACCCATTGAATCATGATCGGTTATAAGTCCACTGCTGGTCAAATGTCTCCCCTATATCCCCCAATGACGAGCGTGATTATGCTGATCTCTAAGACATTTTACCGGCGAACTACTCTATCTCCTCTCTCTATCTAGTGTCTGATGTCTTTCTAACCTGTTTACTGTTCCATGGGCATCAATCAGCTAATATTTTGCTCCATCTGCTGTCAATCCGTGCTATGTGCCCAGCCCATCGACGTTTTCGATACTTGATTACTTGAGCGACATCCTTCATTCTGGCCTCCTCCCAGGTCCATGTTGATCTTTTTCTATCGTTTGCAATTATTTCCTATATTGTTTTCCCCTACCCTCTGTGATATTTGTTCGATATGAATCTGTTTTGAAGCGGTTTTTAAGTTATTAAGGTTTAGCATCCAAGTCATGACTGGTATTATGCATTGGTTGTATACTATGTGACTGTGGGCATATTGTCAAATTGCCTTTCAGTATATGTCTATCAATGCCAAATGCTTTCTAGCCAACTGGTTTGCACCGTCTTCACCCATTTCCGTTGTCTTTGTCTAGTTTTATCACTTAACCAAAGTAAATGTGTTCCTTAACTTCTTCTAAGGCTATTTTTATTGTGCTTATTTTCTTTTCTTTTTTTTTTTTTTTTTGATTTTGATATTGAACATTACTTTTGTCCTTGTTTGGATCTAAGATCACTTAACTTTTGTAGATTCTCTGTGGTTTTTGATAATAATGCATTATCATCAATGCATTTCATATATATATATAGATAGATAGATAGATAGATAGATAGATAGATAGATAGATAGATGGATAGATATTGTACTGCTAGAGGGGTGTGTTGAAAAATCTCAGTCTCTGCACGACCATTTCACATTCTAGTATCAATGCTGATTCAATACACTGTCATTTTGTAATATTCGATTCTTTCCCGATCAATAGTGCTCTTTCATCGATATGAAGATCCATTTTGTTTCGATGATATGCAAGTGCATTGAAGCTGCCATTTGACCTCAATGCCCTCTGATGTTTGTAGATGTTATTTCTTTTCTAATATCTGGTAGTTAAACCAAAATATTTCATCGTAATCAAATGGATCATGGAGGGACCAAGACTGGGAAAATATCAGCATATTCCCCACCTAAATAATATATATATATATATATATATATATATATATATATATATATATTATCATTATTATTATTATTATTATTATTATTATTATTATTATTATTATTATTATTATTATTATAATATCCATTATTATCATTATCATCATTAAATGAACGATAGGGGGGAAAGTAGTATTTAAAGATGTTTTGCCTAAACTTGATTTATATACTACAATTTCCACATATTGTACACTCAATAATATCATTGGATAATGTATCCACATACATTGGAATAGGATCGTCCAGAGAGGAAACAAACAGACTGAATGAGAACTATATATATATATATATATATATATATGGTTTCATATCCAGCAATCTATATTCCTCCCATTATATCGGTTTTATTTATAGGTCAGCCCCAGCAGCCATTCATCTAATGTTGTTTATGATGAAACCTTAAACTCTTGTGTTCAACGGATAATAGTTCTCCAATATTTGCATAATGAATTCTTGATTCGTCGATAATCTACTTACCGACCGATGTGATTGCATGCATTATCCATGATTATCTATTTTCCTTCAATTTCCAGTCAATCGTCGATACAAGGCTCACGCCACCTACCAATTATAATAAAAATCCCAACATTGCGGAATTTAAGAATTGGACAGATTACCCGACCTAGACCTGATGACTAGACTGGATTATTATTAACAAAAAATAGAAATTCTCGCATTAGTGCATATAGCTTTTATAGCAGATGATGAGTTTAGACGGAAAGAGAATTTTAAAAAAAAATAGATCTGAAGCGTAAGTAAGTCTAATGTTAATCCCTTGCACTCAACTAATTATTTCCCAAACCAAACAGTCTTGATCACCTTAATTAATCCCACCACGGATCCACAAATGTTATCGTCTCTATTCAAATTCTTTTTCTATCACTCAGATAGCATTAGTGATCATGGTCACTATAACTGCACTCATATTCAATTCTAATCATTCGTCTTTTTTATTCTCTGGCATATTAGCGAATTATCCGTTTGTAATTTTGAACCTGTATCATTTTCACCAATACTCATGAACCACTGTTTGCAACCAACTGTGTCAGTTTTTATGCTCATTCATTTATCATCATCATCATCATCATCATCATCATCATCATTATTATTATTATTATTATTATTATTATTATTATTATTATTATTATTAGTTGCCTTCTGGTCACTGTTGGAGACAGCAAGTCTCCTCAATTTTCCAGCTCTCCTCTTCACTCTCACTGTCCACGTTTTCACAGTTGCCTGGTGGTTATAGCTGGAGGCTGAGTGACAGTAAGTCTATTCGGGTTTCCACTTTTCCTTTGTGTTATTGAGTTTCTCTACCAGCTGTGACTATTGGTTTTCATTGGATATACAATTACAGCTATTATTCTCAATACTAAAGGACCCATTTCATTATTGTAGCAACCTTGAACAGCGCAGATGTCCGGATAGTTTCAAATCTTCTCCAGACTATCAGTTCCTCTAATCTTTTTACTTGTTTTTGTTGGAGTTTCTCCAGTGTACCTACCACTACCGGCACTACTGAGACTTTCATGATCTACAACTTCTTTTGCATCATGGTAAGATCGAGATATTTTTCCAGCATCTCACTTTCTCTCAGCTCTCACCCGTGGTCCATCGAAATATAAAACACGATAACAAAGATTGTATTCATCCTACTGTATCTTGTTTTTTGTTTGTTTGTTTTTTGGGGTTTTTTTTGTTGTTGTTTTGTTTGTTTGGTTTTTTTTTACAGATATGTTAGTTGGTTCACTCACTCTACCTCATCATCATCATCATCATCATCATCATCATCATCATCATCATCATCATCATCATCATCCACAGTCTTTCAAGGTCTGTCGTTGGATATAGATCCTCCCTAATAAAATGCTACGTATGTAGTTTTGCCAATTGCTTAGTATGTTACATTTTAACTCCTTCATCGTGAGGTAAATCCCACAAATGCCATGATTGGATATGCGAAAGGCTGCATTTTGTTACAGCTTTTCTGCATCGCAAAAGTGCTCTTTGGATTCACCAATGAAATTTCTGAAAAATGCATCCCGCTCATCTTCATGATAGTAAAAGAAAATCAAATATAACACACTATTCCAATTCTACATTGTCAAATAATTACCACCATTTTGTCGGATAACCTTACATCTACACAAAATACTTATATATAAAATTTTCATATCCCTTTCCAAAGGTTATCAGCTGATTATTGCTACATAAACGACCCTGTCCCTAAGTGATCCCAATAAGCGGGTTCCAGTGAATAGGCCATTCCGGTGAAACAGACAATACACGGTGTGTCTAAAACATGTTTATATATGAGTAACATATTGTTAAAAGAAATTATAATGATCATTGAGGTGAATTATCTTCTATGTTATCTCGATTATTTTGAAGACACGCTTATTTGTCTGATGCAACACTTCCCTAGCACCATCTCTTTCACGTTATATAAAATCTTAGATGTGTTTTGAATTTTACGCAGGTTTTTTGTGCTGCAGAATCAGTCGTTCACAGGCGTTAGTCAAAAATTAATAATGTCTCATCAAAATAATGTTCCATCAAAATCATCTCATCAAATATTCATCGACAGGTTTGACTGTGTATGATTGAAAGTGATTTGCAAAGTTCCGTGCTGAAGATTCCTCACTGAACGCTGCTTTATGGTAGGGTAGATGGGTGGAGGTGGTTACTGTTTCATAGGTATTTATTGGACAAGATTAAGTTGAAACTCATTTTTTGCCAGACATTGCTCTCCCGTTTAGACAGCTGTTTAAACTTCAAATATATGATGGAAAAATTGCAAAAACTATTTTTATTACTAACTATCTATATGTATAACTGCACCTACCTAGAATTTACCAAAAATTGCTTTTTACATTCCAAAAATGCAACTATTTAATCCACTTACGAACACAAAGAGTTGCAAACATACACACTCAAACATACACACACGTGCACACACATATATATGAACACACATGCATACATATATGAGTATAAATGTAGTCTTATAAACTTTGCACATTTCTGAAATTTTCTTTTAGAAATTTTATGCATTTTATTCAGCCCCGAATCATCTTATGTTGCTATGTTATGCAAATCAGATTTCATCTTCAATATTCAAATTTGGATCCTCATTTTTTAGATCATCAGGTGCTTTATTATGGGTCAGTTCCGGGGATATATATATATATATATATATATATATATATATATATATATATATATACGTGTGTGTGTGTGTGTGTGTGTGTGTGTGTGTGTGTATTGCATTACATTTTTTGAAATATCGGGACATCATTTGAAATCAAGTCCCGATATTACACGGTGAATGTATCAATGGTCTACGTAACTGTTAACTGAATGTTATCAGTAACTCTATGTTGAAATGGATGCCTGTCAAGGCTCGATGATATATTCACTGTGCGATGGCGGAAGATCATTTCAAACATGATTTTTTATATGATATAATGCAATTGATATATTCATTCAGTCGGATCATATATCAATTTCTTAATAACACACACACACACACACACACACACACACACACACACACACACACATACGAGGTGCGGCCCAAAAGTCAGGGAAATTTATGAGTGATTCAACAGCCAAGTTGCCATCCATTTAGCATGTTCCTCTGAATATTACACGAACGCCTTCCGGTAGCTCTTCGTAATAAAAGAAAAATTAACAAACTTGTCTGGGAGGATACAAAAACCATAACCCTGCCTAATCATTACTCTATCCGAAGGACTGAACTATTACCTCGTTGGAAGAGCAAATAATCCCTGAGTAAGAATAACTTTCTTACTTATTTGTGCCCCGTATTATCCCTGATGATGAGTTGAAGAAACGTAAGCTAATCAAATGATCCTCTTCCGCGCCCGGATTCATAAAAGACAGCAACAGCAGATCAAGTATCTCCAAGTTCTAATATTCAGATCGTTTATGTATTTTTAGCAAGAGGATGAATAGCAGGTTCCACACCTTGCTCAAGGGTGGCCCAAAACTGTGCAAAGGAGGAACATTTAGCTTCGGTATCTTTACGCACACACATCATTAGACATCAAACGAGTCCAGACAACACAAGTATGACTGGGTGAATTGAGGAGAAATAATGGTCCACATCGAAAATGAGAAAGGTAGAATAAAAAAAATTTTTTTTTTCAATGCGTGAGAAATTAATGCCTATTCAAAGGACTATTAAATCAATGGAATCATGTATGCATTTATATATTTATAATACATATATACGACAAAATTGTTTTTTCTGAAAATTGTAGTAGTTATTTTTGTATATTCATCATCATCTCTCCTTTTGGCATATATTTTCATATGTGTATACGTATTTATGCACAAGCATAGACACATGCACACATGCATACACACACACACACATATATATGTATATTGCTAAACACAAACATCCGTTTTTTCACTTTACTCTGAGCTAAATCAATTCATAGATATGTGTATTGTATATGAATGTGCAGATGTTTGTACACACACACACTAACACATACGCCTACACATGAACATACATATATACACACTCACATGCAAACACACACACACACATATGTGTGTGTGTACGGAGAGAGCAAGGTCTGTCGTAAAATGAATACATAAGTATATATATATATATATATATATATATATATATATATATATATATATATATATATATATATATATATATATATATTTGTGTGTGTGTGTATGGAAAAAAACAATGTCTGCATGAATGCAAAAGTATCAATATATATATATATATATATGTGTGTGTGTGTGTGTACGAGTGCATATATTTTGATACAAGTACATACATACGTATACACAATCATTTGTAAGTAGATATAGATTGATAAAAGTGCTCTCTGTTAACTTTATACACATAGATACTCACGTAGGTAACTCAATATTCTTTATTATATAGGATGGCGCAGAAGTCTCGAAGGAGTATAAAACAATCATATTTTGTTGTATTTTGATATTTTTATTTCCGCTCTTTTACGTAAAGAAACCCTCGGGAATTCATTATGGAAAATTCACAACTGAGCTTCAAACTAAAATAATTACTTTGAATACCGCAAATCAATAACATTAACCCGAAGAGCGAATCCCCGTTATTTGAACCCTTATTTAGTTGGAAATGCTGAGGATCGTATACGTGTGCAGAGGAACATGAAGTATAATCTTGCAGCATCAACACAACGGTGTCCTGCTCAGCTTGGCTTATCTCAAAGGTCACCCGGGATTTGACCAGCCAAGGGCTCTCCTGAAGCTGAAGAATAATATTCAAGGCTGAATAAGTGGCCAACGACCAGATATCCGACTAATTTTTATGCAGAATCTTATCGAAACTGTGAACATTTGTTTGGTTAGAAATGGTGGGCATTTGAAATATTTTTTTTCCTATACATAGGTCAATCAAATCTGGCTCTTTTATATAGGTATATTCGCAACAAGCACATGAATGTTCTAACCACATCTCAATTTTCACGCCACTCTGTATATAGATAGGGTTTTATACATATGAAAGTATCCATACATGGATTTATCGACTTACAGATCGGCATAAAAGAAAATTCTTATCCCATAAGCCATTACGGATGCATTTTATTGTAATTTGATATTTATGCACCATTTGGCATTTCCCAAATTTTGATGCAATGGAGCAGCTGATTTAAATATATGTGTGTTTGTGTGTGTGTGTGTGCGTGTTTGTGCGTTTGCTATCGTGCATGCAAGTGTACATGTGTGTCAGAGCATTTATGTGTATTCGCTTGCATTATTACATAGAGAAAGCGTCTTAAAATCGGAAATTCATTCAAATTTTTATCTATCTATGCCTTTTAGCGGCTGTTTAGCACAATAGTAAACCAGCACTCTGTGTATTCGGCTACCCTAACGGTGGCAAGTCCGACTTCTTTAGCAGCCCAATTTTTTGTAATTATTCGTTCTATTCACGTTGTCTAGGTTGAATGATACACTAACCTTGTAATGACGGGAAATCATTTCAAATAGGTTTCCATATAATATATGAAAATTCATAATCATTCTGTCGGATCACATATATCCATTTCTCAATACATAAATGTCACATTCAAAGAATCACATAGATTGAAAATGAGAATTAGGGTTGAAATCAGTTAGTCAGGCGGTTGCATTACCCGTGGTTGTTTACCCCGATGATAAGAGCATCGCTACGTTAAATGGCTATCCTATCGGTGGCAAGTACAAATTTTAGCATTAAAAAATTAGAAATAAAATCAACCCAATCTCAGCCACTGAATAGGCCTTTCGCTTGCTATTTATCAGAAAAGAACAATTGTTCATGAATTATGGCAAGGAAATATAGATAAATAGAAGGATAAAAAGACAGCCGATGCCACAAGAACATTTAACAACCGTAATCGCAAATATAGAGAAGGGTTGAAAACCTCCACCATTAAAGATGGTGAAGTGTTTTTTCTCCTTTTTTTTATATTCATGTGTTTGTTTGTCTTTCCCTGTGCTTAGCATTTTATATCAAGACTCTAAAAAATAACGTTTATCTTAAAACTTTAAAGATCAGTGTCAGGACTCCACCAGAACCCTTCTTTTCTAATCAGGGATTATTGGAAAATCTTCTGACCTTTAGGGGGCTTATTCTGACTGGTTTATTTATAACATCTATATTTTTCAAAATCTAGCTGTTTCTATAAGTTTGTTTTGTTTGTTTTTTCAATTTGTTTCAGATGTTTTCCAGCAGAAAACGCCAGTAATGTCATACATATAATTCATTCCAATGGATTCTTATTCACATAACTTCTAATTTTGACTCTGCTGTCATTCAATTATTGACTGTGATTTAAGACAGGAGAACTATAATGATAGAGAGCGGTTGTTTTTTTTCTCGTTTGTTTATTGTACTTGGGTAGTATTTTATCAACCAGTTAAAAGTTTGTGACCAAGAATTTTCTCCTTGTCAACTCAGTCATGATAATTATCCACTGTCTGACATTTGACAGATAATTAGAGTTCAATGACAAATAGAATTGAAGACATTTAAAAAACGCACGCTTATATATATATATATATATATATATATATATATGTATATATGTATGTTTCCCATTGTAGATTCAAGATAAACATAAGAGATTAATTTTATTCGTCTAACGCCACAAGTCATTTTTTTTTAAAGGAGAGGAGTGACCAGTAAATGGCGATATGAAAGATATTGCGCAGCGATACCCTCGAAGACTTTTTGCATGCTATAATTGCTTTGGAGGTAGCAAAAGTGCGTACAAATTAAAACATAAAGACATAAAGTTGAAAGATTTGAAGAAAAGCTTTTGTTTATTGTCTGATCGACTATAATTTTAGATGGTAAGATTTTGATGATGAGAAATCGCTCATTTTCTCTACATCTTGAAGTGCAATTTGTATATTAACATGAAACTGTATCTTCCAATGGATCTACTTTTGATGACGAGCTGTTGAACGAACTTGTGTGAATGGGTACAGCCACGCACGTACAGTGAGGAGAAACCGGAATTTAGACACTTACAGAGTATTCATTCAATTTGCCACCAATTCTCACGTTTAATTAGAATTAACTCAGGTAAAGTACTTTGATATAAGATCAACAACTACGAAGAAAAAAAATTGATATTTTGAAATATACAATATAGAATGAAATATAAACAGATGTAACGGCGGAAAAAATATCCGAACACATTGATTTCATATATTAATACTTAGTTGCGTAGCCCTGATTTGTAATTGCGTTACCTTTCAGGAGCCCCCACAACGTATTTCTGATAGCCCACTATTCTTTGCGACGGAAATTCTAATCATTGATATTTCTTGAGTCCTTTCGTCGGATTCGATCTTTCAAGCCTCGTCATAAATGTCTGATTGGCTACAATTCAAGAAATTAGTAAGGTCACTGAAGCACCTCTACTTCGTTCTGGACGAGTAACTTGTGAGTTATTTTAGCTTCATGCTTGGGGTTATTTTGTTGAAAGATCCAACTTTCGTCAAGCTCTAATCGTTACATCGAAGAGAGCACATAAACTTCAAAAATACTTTCAATACATCGCTCCATTCATGTTTCTTTACATCTTGTGAAGTGCCCTCGTGTCGTTGATTTCTTTTTTATCATAGGTACATCCATCTTTTCTTTATGCATTAAGAGCTGGGTTTTCGTCAAAAAGTCGATCTTTTGACTTATCTGACTAGAGAATATTTTCCCTATAATAATTAGGTTTCTCTTAGTGATCATAAGTGGATTTCATCTGAGGATATCTATGCCTATCATACGATAAAGGCAGCTGCTCTCAAATCATCCTAGGCTCCTTTTCAAGTTACCATTGGATTTGCTTTACCTGTTTTTGGCATTTTTCGATTGGCTCATGAAGAAATATCTCATGGAGCGGCAGTTCAAGGGAGATTTTTGATGGTGCCAAATTTTCTTCCATTCCAGAATAATCGAGCCAATCGTAATGATAGGGATGTTTGAAATCTTGGCAATGGCGCTGTAGCCTAAACCTTCATTATGTTACTTAATTACGATATTTCTGTTCGGTTGAGAGCCCTTTTACTTTAACATTGACTGAAGATTTCCAAGAAAGTAAAAGCAGTGAATGATAACTGTTGTAAAGTTAAACCTCTATTAAATGTTGCTGGAACATTTCAAAAGTTTCCGCATTTTTAAACGTATCTGCATACTCTTTTTCAACTGAAACTTCTGGTTATATATTGTACTGCATCGTATATTCGGAAATACGTATTTTTAGTTATTGTTATTTTTTTATCAAGATTAATCAACTATGTAAAGTGAATGAGAGCAAAGGAAGTATATTAAACGAATATTTTGTAAGTGCCCAAACACTTATTCCCCTGACTGTGTGTAATTCGCTTTATACATGTTTTTACCAAAATTATATATATTTCATGTCTTCGAATATGAAGAACTATTGACAATATCGTGCTAACGATTCTTTACTTCAGGAGTTTTGTTTTATGTCATTTCTATTTGTACAAGAAGGTGACGTAGCAGATCAAGTTTGCTGGTTATTTTGATTTTTATCATACCTTCTACAATCAAAATATCAGTGTTCGAAGAGATATATATGGAGAGAATGTTGAAATGGAACAATAATACATTGGTATACGGACCAGGGACAAGTGGGTTATAAGTGCCCCCAAAGCCCTGGCAAATTACTGTAATTCGGGCATCCCCACAACTTTAGCCATTGGCTCTCTTTCAACGAAACACTTGCCCTATGCCCAAGTCTATAAAGATGGTTTACAATCATAGGAGCAAAGTTCATCCATAATCGCAAATAATTGATCTATTGTCGAGGTGAATCACTATTTACCACCAGGATCAAGGATAGGCATCCAACCCAAGTAAAAACTTGAATCTCCAATGGTGATTTTCAAGGTTGCCAAACCCTCCTAACTTTGGGAACTCGCTCTATTCAATCTTCCTAACTCTAATTGTAGCTCACTTATTACTATGCCAGATAAATATATGCATAGTAAATGTCCATAATTAAGAACATGTAACAATAATGATATACAACCTGTGCACATTAAAAGGCTATAAGGGTGAAACCAGCTCCACAAACTTAGTCTGATATTTTCATTTAATCGGTTGTGGCCTCCAAAACATTTGGCTAATACCCAGCAAGTGGAAAAGTCTTTTATTGGACTAACAGCTATGGGAAGAATCGGATAAAAACCAGTTAATCTTTATTACTTCTTTTGCTAAGATCTCATTAGTGCTCTGTCTCCTTTTCACATGAACCATAAAAAAAATCAGGACTTCACAGAACAAGCCGACTGTATCGCTTGAATAACATCAAATAACGCCACTTTATGCACGATGGAGTTGTTTTTGTTTTTTTGGATTTCAAACCGGTACATAAGCGATACGAAGTTTGGCGTCGAGACGACTGAAATGCGATATTTTATTAGAGCAATTGAACAATATACCAATCACTCTTGTCTAGCAACGGGTTTTTTTGTGAAACTGAGATACTTGGTGATGGGAGTAATCAATGCAAATGCCAACTTCTATGACTTTAATGAGGCGGGTGGCAGGGTTGCAAAAGAATGACATTGCAGATGAAATCAAGATTCAAACTCACTCAACAGGTTTATTTTCAGAGTCTCATGCAACTGTTCTGAATTGTAGTTTTTAAATGTAGTTACCATACTATGAGACATGCTCGAATACAGACATATACGGACCATCAAAATTGAAAGTAAGTGGACGGATTTATCTAATGAAAAAATTAAAATTGATAAGGAGTAAACATATTGAAATATAGATGGGCTTTAGCAACGAATTCGCCAGTATGATTTTGTGCTTAATAAATAAAAATAGGTTTATCTGTAAACTGGTTATACATCCATGAAAAACCATGAATATATTTGACTCTCCATGTGGTATTTTTGAAAACAATCTCCCTCTTTCCACACATACACACACACACGTATATATATATATATATATATATATATATATATATATATATATATATATATATATATATATATATATATATATCAGTGAAATGTTTCCATTTAATCAATGTCATTTGAGTTTCTATTCAAAGTAATCTAAGTCTTTGTAGAAGTTACTTTAAATAGTTGGTGAGACAGTTTTTATTTGCAAGATTGTTACCTTCAGGGGAACAAGTCAATTTTTATTGATAGAGAAACGGGAAAAACAATCTCATATCTTCATCATATAGAATGATTATCGATTTCCTTCCCTTGCTTAGTATGACACAAGGCTATCAGACCAAGGACACCTTGTGAGAATTTCTTTTATTTCTTTACTAAAAATCTTGTTGACTACCAATACATACTGGGGTGCCACGGCATCTAATAAGCTTAGTTTAGGACGGCAAAATTCAAAGTGTCGAACACCAAATGTAAATCAGACTCACTACAAGAGCTGATCCATGAGGTCTGCTTATTATCCACTAATCCACTTCTAGATAAACACAGGTCTAAGTTTAGTAAATATAAATAGTTAACAGAGAATTTGAACGGATTGATTAATCCGTCCATCTGTCAAGTGAACAAAAAAAACACGCGTCTGTTAACTTTCCGTTAGTGACGTCATTCTTTGTTCTCTTTCAACTCCCTGTTCTGAACGGATGTGAAGAAAATATGTCATTTTTTTTTATATACACAGCTCTGTTGGGCTGTGCTGTCATTAAGGAAAATGTGTTGCCGGGAGAAACTGACTTCGGCATATGCTAGAAAATCGAACGGTCTAGCACAGTTTGTCGTGACATTGACTGCATTTGGGGCCTATTCGGCAGATGAGCTGCGGTGCTTTAAGGGCCAATCAAACAAGACATTTTGATGCTTAAGTTACCCAAATACCTTTCAGTCCAAATAATTAGAAAAACATTCATTTTACACAGCAGATATTTATTTTTCAAGATAGTTCCCTCCTTTGTCAACACAAGAATCTTCAGTGAAAGGCCAATTCAGTTTCTTGAACAAACAAAATTTCAAGTTCATTCCTCACATTATTGATTTTGATGACTGATATAGATAGATAGATAGATAGATAGATAGATAGATATTCTTTATGGCAGCTTTACCACAGGTACACAATTTTTGAAAACACTGATGATTGAGCTCAACGATAATGACTTGTTTGTCTAACAGGCTAAAAGTCGCTGAACGATGGATGTCTAAAACATTATATATGACGATTATAGAATTGGAGGATCAATTCTTAATCCTGGACGTAAATTTCAATTCATCGATTTCCAATGTTTCAATGTTCTTTGAAATGACATAATCATCGATTATTACAATTGATGCCAAGTCTCATCATCACTTATCTTGGATGTTATATGTTGTATCATTTGATGGTAAACATAGTATACAGCACGAATTCCAAAATAGTTCAGTGTTCAGTCCCAAATTAACAGAATGTAAATTGATTCCATTACAGCAAACAATCAACTTCTTACAATTACGGATTCGTTAAGCTATTATATGCTGCTAATTGCCATTGTTTTCTTCAATAACCTGGAAAATTGAGGATAATTAGCTTCCACCGTGTTGTATAGATATATGTTACCGTCCTATTGACTGGATGATCGGCTTGTAAATAGCGAGAACAATGACCGATGGACATGGTCAGTGAATACCAAGTTTGAACCAATTTATCTGTCGTTGTGCAAGCGATCGAACAACTGAATTGATCAATCAATCAGTAAGCCATTTCAGTCCCAGTACTGCAGAAATAAATACGTCTACGTTTTCGGTTTAAATAAATGAGGTCTTCACAAGCAGCCCAAATAGAATCGTTCAACAATTTGAGGTATCTTTCCGCTTGATTTGCTTTTGTCTTCTGCTCGGACAGCCGAGGGCCAAACGGCTGCCCCGAAGAAGCGACAAATTCGATTAGTGAACAACTTCAATGTTTTTGTTGATCGAAGATTTTGGAGATGTAGACTGTCAACTTGGTTTTGGCCAACTACTTCGATTACAAAATCTCCATTGATACTCGTGGATGTTTTCTAGCGGTGTAATAGGAAGCCTGGGTCTCGTGATGGATGAGGCCCCTATTCAGGGGACTTACCAGGGCAAACACACTCAAAATACTGAAATTATGTGCGAGATACATTCTGAGCTTGTAAAATCAATCATTTCGCATTCTTTACTAAGCTTTAGGGACAAATTCAATATGTGCAGATGTTATGCAATCTTCCCATCACGAAAGGTCTGTTTACCGTGAATATCAGCACCCTAAATCTGTAAACCTGACCATAGGTCCTCATATCGACAAGATGATAACAGCAATATTTTGTTTTTGTTTTTTAATTCTGCTAACAAAGTGAGTAGTAAAGGCTATCATAATTCAATGTGGCGATAAGTAACGAGAAGGTCCCAGTTAAATTTTGCTTTTTCTCTTTGAAGAGCATGTTAGAACAAAACAGCTGTATTTAATGTTTGATCAAGCAACTATATTTTCTTAAACTTGAATAATTAACGAAACCTTTTACGGCTGAGTATGAATTTTTCAAGATCTCAACGATACATGATCAATGGCGGCAAATATTGACGACCAAGGACGCCGTTAAAAGATTTTTGTCATACAATTTCATCTCTGAGCTGAGATAGAGGTACTTTCATGGTTTTCTGCTTTTCAGTTGGACCACAAAAATTGTCAGTAGTTTGGGTAATGCGCTCTTTCTACGCCTATGGGAAACGTCTTATTTTGATCTCAAATTACCGTGTCAACTGAATTCAACTCAAATGAGCCACAAAGGGAATAGAGAATTGAACATCAGAATATAGTTATCTACAAAGCCCGACTCAGTATGCCATAGATTTATAGTTATAAAACACCCAGGAACCGATTCGCTGCACCTGAAAATGGTTTGCAATGCTAGCAACAGGTGTCAGTTGAAGCCTTGAATTAGTTCCAAAGCTGGGTTCAGTTTGGCTCAAGGCCATGTTAGTGAGGGCATCATGGAGGATAGAAATCATTCGATGGTAGAGCTGTTGCCTTCAATCCAGTATTCTATACCTAGCCACGACCAAAACCGAAGGGATACAAAAAAAAAATACATTTGCATAATGAGATGAAAAATTAAATAAAGGACACCAACAATCATCCACGGACATGAATTCGAAAAACTTCATAACAGTATCTAAATACATATGGAGGCTGAGAAAAAAAGGCCCAAAATAACAGGGAAAATCATAAAAAGTAGAACATTGCAACACCTTTTACAAAGATGTTTTTTTGCCTAGAAGAAAAATTAACGACCATAAACTTTCCCGACCACAATACATTCTTAAACAAATTTCAGAATGAATACCAAAAGGCTGACATGAAAAAAATCCTTTCTGAATCATATACCACAAATTAATGACTGAATACAAATCGACAACACACAGCAAGAAAAAAACCCAAACATATGCAAAAAAAAACCAACAAAATAACACCATTACGTCAAACAACAGAAATACAGTAACGGTAATAGTTTGATAGCTGAACAGCAAAAAACATATCTCGAAATATTGAGCAAGTCTCCTACGAAAATTTCACAAAATATCGCACGAAAAGATCATCACAACAATGGCGATGAATATGACGGGTGTGGTGATAATATGTCATCATCATGAAATCTATCGCTAACATAACAATACAGAAGATAAGTATACATACCAAGAAACAAAAATATCAATACCTTTAGTATACAAAAAATATTCAATTCATTCCATTTTAACTTAATAATGCAAAGCCGAAATACAACGTCACTATTCATCCCAGTTCCATTAAAAATATAACCAGAAAATAGCATTACTGCAAAAATATGTCCAATAAGGCTGCCCAAAGTGAGCTGACAATACCAAGAGAAAATATACACACAAACAGGCAAAAAAAGAAAAATAATGTAAAAATAGAACCCCATGAAAAAAGAAAACAAGAACAAGGATCAAAAAGCAGCAGCAGCCGTTATGAGACCAGACAATAGTACTAATTCTTGCGATGTCTTACCTGCAAACTTTTCCACCCAATCTCTCTATTCTGAGTATGGTCTTTTCCTACTGAGTTTACGGTTCCACTGACACCAGTTGGTCAGCATTTTCTCCCATCTATTCTTACTTCTTCTCACTATGTGCCTTGCGGATCTTAGATTTTTATTGTTTTATTTTTCGTACTGTATCCTTTATGTTAGTTTTCTCTCGGACCCTTGTTCCTTATTTTCTATCGCCAAGATTTGGTCCAAACATTGCTTTTTCTATTGCCCCCGTGCAGTTCAGAGTTAATTTCCAAATGATATTGTCAGTTCCGAACGTTTCGCACAGGTTTCGGTCACAGTTGATAATATTCATTGAGTGTATGCTTTACGATCAAGCATATTTGGAATTTGCTTTTCAGTATGTCTCCATTCATACAGAATGCTTTCTCCCTACTCGTTATGGGCTGATTTATTTAATTTCCATGGTCTGTCTCTATCTTCAACGCCTGGCCGAGGTAAATGTATCTTTATAACTTCTTCTGAGGCTTCGCCGTTTATTCTTAGAGTTTTGGGGGGACTTTTTATTGAAAATTACATTTGCTTTATACTGCTCATCTTTGACTCTTGTTTGTCTATTTAGATCACTTACCATGTTCTGTGGATCCACTGATGTTTTTGATATTATTGCAATATCCTCAGAGGAATAGCAAATGTTAAATATTCCTCGCATATGTCCATTCCCTCTTTTTCAAGTCCATTTTCCGAAGACTACTTTCAAGTCTATATGTATGTACATATAAGTACATACAAGCACAGGGAGGCACAATTTCATACGTATTTTATATTCCATACATATTAATACAGAAGCTGTAAAATATTGATAAATGCACCGGCATAGAGACAGAATCACCCATAAATGCATTGACATGCAGTGGTTCTACCGTTTCCAGTAATGTTACCATGTAATTCAATGATTCAAATACGCATATGCGCACACAAATTCAATCTATTATCATTGGAATGCCCCAAACTGGAAATTCTAATCACTTCTGCTGTGTCCTTTTCTTGAATTGATAAGCTCATTATTGACTAATAGGAATCTGTTGAATGAACAATGTCTGGCTCCAGGGGCATCCTAGCGGTTAAATCAGTTCTGTTTCTTCTCATGCTTTCCGACTACAGTAGACACGTAAACTGTAATCGAAGATCACAGGTTTCATTCATCAATTACTGAGTTCATTTCATTCTTAGGTAATGCGTGCCTGGGTCAGTAATACCTCACGCTCGTATCATGTAATCCGGTACAACCAATGGCATGTTACTTGGAGAAGTGATGGGTAAGATGGATAATGCCATGGAGAGCCCAGCATGGTACCGCGATCATCGGCTAGATCATAAGCTAATATGATCTTATTGAATGTGTGTTAGCAATAATCTGAAGTGAATCAGAGAAAACAATTCAAATCAGCCGTACAATTTTGCTGGAAAATTAATGAATACATTTTTTCATTATTTGTAAAGTCATTTTGCTGATTTTTTCCGTAACAAGTCCGTGAAACTTAGAAGTATTAATAAATTACATTTTGCTTTCGAAAGAAAAATCAATTCATTCATGGTTATGAAGTTTAAAATTTATAGTATTTTCATAGTGAACCGCAGTTCTAATTGAAATAATTCATCGTGAATTATTCCTAAACGGGTTCCATAGCAAAAAGTTTTGGGGAATTTTAAAGAGATTTGCTGAATGAAATTATTCACAACTTGTTTCAAATTTAGAAACATGTTAATAACATTTTCATGTACTCTCATATTACAATATCGATTGATCTCATGAATGATTTATGGATAGTTTGATCGGCTGCTCTGAAAACCGTAGAAGAAATCAGTTTTGACTGTTTCGAAGATTATTCTTTATGCCCAATCGTTGCGTTAGATATCGTCGCATGAAATTTCCATCAAAAGGGTCAATATATGTTTCTCCAGATTTTAAGTGAGTCTGACAATCTGGCTGGCTGGATTGATGGATGGCTGCTTGACTGATTATATAAGTATCACACATACAGTCTGCACTAATGGAGCTAAAAGGATGAACTGTGAATATTTATTCAATAACATTTCTAAAAACGATTTTGTTATGTTTTTTTCAATCCCAAGGACATTAGATTTTAACGGGGTAATTTGAAATGTAGGCACATGCTAAATTGTCCCTTGGTTTGTGTTTTGCACTCCAGAACACTTCTAAAAAAGTTTTTCGTTATATTTTTTTTATTCCCTCGGATATAAGATTTTTATGGGGGAAATTGAAATGTAAGCTTATACTAAATCGTCTCTTAGTTCGTGTCAGGCAGTCTTCATACTTATTATCGAAAACTCCGACTTTTTTAGTAATCAATATCCAGACTAGAGTCAAACAAGAGACAAAAGAAGTGAATTTAATGATCACCCAATTTCTCAATGTTTTGATTGATCATCCCTAACATGGCATGTTACCAAAAGACGTCGGTCATGTGACGTTTTTAATTGAATTTACCAACCAGACCTACCTTTATTGTTATGAAATAATTCATTTACATAGCCTACGGGTCTTTTGACGTAAGCCCATAAGTATGAGGATGTTAGTGAGAACCAAACTCACTAATCAATAGCAGTTTACGGCAAAAAAGCTTGCCATAAACTATACTGCAACGAGACACCCATTAGCCATGATCCAAGTCTTTTTTTTCTCTCTCTCTCTCAGAGCATTCTGTGAGTTTTGGGATTTCATGTGTTTGTATGCTAACCTCTTGTAAAGATATGAATAACCTATAAGTCTCGGGGGCTAATGCAGGTGAGTTCTATGAGTTATGACAGTGCAGTAAATTTGGTTTGTTCAACAAACATCTACAGGAAATCAAACAAGTATATGGGCGTATAAACATACTTAGTCGTAAGAAAATCTTAGAAAACGTTTTTATATCAAATAAGTATCAATATATATATATATATATATATATATATATATATATATATATATATATATATATATATATATATATATGTGTGTGTGTTTGTGTGTGTCTGTGTTTGTTTGTTTTGCTTAAAACCATGATGTTTAGCCGGATGATTCGTTACACAGGAGAATCAAACAGAAGCTAGATACATTTGCAGTTTATTCAAAGAGATATTCTCCCGCAATCTTGCTTTCTGACTCCGAACTTTGGCTCCCATTTTCAACAATATTATATTTCCATGACTCATTTAACTCTGATATTTACCAGCCATACATGAGGCTTACCTGCTTTTTCTGGAAAGGAAATAAAGTATTACTCGACGACAAAAATATTATGAGAAACTTCAATCTTTCATTGGATAACGTGATTTACTGTTTGTTTGGCCGGACTGAAATTAGCTGGTACAGTTTAGTGGGGTAAAATGCACACTCAGCTTTCTCAGAGCAAAAACTATTGGGGGAGTTACATGTCAGACAAAATTACAAACATTTAAGGATGATAGCTATGGTATATAAAATTGATATTTTAAATGGGCCCAACAAAAAGGTATTATACGATGGGTGTGGTAACCATTTCCAGAAAAGGCCACCACGTGTCTTTGAAAAAGGAAAGAGAAACACTTACTAACTTGAATTCAATACTAAAAAAACTAAATATATATGTTTAACTACTATTCCGACCCGACGATTTCAAAAATGGCCATATATTCAAATAATAATGACTCATGTGACCTTTAAATGTTATTCCATCTCGTCAATAACACATTTTACTACTTAGTATTGACTAAAAATAAATTTCCTAGCAATCCCGTAAATAAAGCTGCACTCAATGCTCCTGCTCCTGTCCCAAAGTCGGACATCAGTGCATATAATTATGCACTTGTAGATGTGAGCTTTAACTGTATGGGACCATGATTCAATGTGTTCGGTTTTGTGGAAAAAAATTAATGACGAAGGTTTTCACAGTACCCATATGTACTACGATCTTACTGAAACTTGTTGAAATGAACATGGGTTATCAATACTCAGTGTGCATGAGAGAATTATGCTCAACCTTACATGGAGATATAACAGAACATTACAGTATATAAGAAAGAAAACGGGTGTCTGTGACATCACAGACACAATTTAAAAAATGATGATGATGATGATGATGATGTCTTCATTTTGAGGGTTGATATAAATTGTGTTAAAGGTATTATTGAGCTACTCTGGTAAATGATCTTGTTTTCAGCTCGACTCTATTAAATATGGACTGATAGTGATCTGGCTTTAGTTGACAGAATAATCCGTTAAATTTATTTTGCCATTAGGTTTTTTCGGTGATCAGGAGAGAACAATATTTTTTTTTTTGTTTTTGTAAGATGCATAAAGAATTCTTCATCTACTAAATGGAAAATAATTTTTATCTTATCTCAATCAAGAAAAATATATGGGCAATAAAAAGGAGACGAGCGACTATTGTGACTTATGGAAGTTAATATCCATAGAGTTTATGACATCGAAAAACTTCTGAATGTCACTTTGTTTATGTGAGGTTAAAAATAAGTTCATCTGCGAAAATTTGAGGGACAAATTAGGCGATAAGTATCCAATTAATAAAATATCATTTCAAATTTCAAAGCATTCTAGAATCGTTGCGTCGGCCATCTTAGAAAATGGCTGCAACTATCACGATATGAATAATTTTGTTCGGGTGCATTGAAAATATTGAATCACCTATGAAGAACCATCCTTTAAAAGTTTGATCTTTTTGTCTAACATGTGACAATATTGTCAGTAAGGCAGAAGACTAATATGAATATTTGTCGAATATGAAAAAGAATATAAACGAGACTGACCACTGCTGTACTGTTGCTTCGGCTGAAAATGATTACTGCGATTCTTGTATCGTATATATAATAAAAGAAAAATTATTTTTTAATGATTTTCAGTGTAAATGCATTTATCTACTAGAATGCAATAAGCCCTTACCTATTCATTACATAAATTCTCGTAGATATGTAAGATTTGCCAGTTCTGCTCATTTAGTAAAGAAGTTGCCCACTTATCACTTTGTCATGGTTTCGAAACACGGTAGGGAAATGTTCATTTTATAAATTAGTTTGGTTTAACGTAACGGGTTAAACAAATAATGACGAGTTTGCTCCCTCAAATTAGACAAGCATTGCTGCTGTTTCTGTACAGAAACTAATTACACCCTAGACATGGAAAGTTAGCTGAGGATAGTTGTTGTTACACTAGCAAGAGTCAGTCAATTCCAGACTCCACCTAGATTTTGACTATTATGTAATTTTCCTTAGGAACATAACATATTTATGGTGTTATATTGCAGTTAAGGGAATTATAAAACCATTAAAAAGAATACTAACGGCTCACCACGTTTCAATTCTTACATAGACATAAGATAGTTATTTGAATCATAAATATATTGATGCCACATTGATATAGAATAGTTATTCTGTTTATTTATGTGTGTTACATTGAATTTATTTGGTTCACACAAATGTATAATCATGATCCATGAACATACCATCGAGTATATAAGTCACTGCTCATAGATTTATGTTTGTTCAAATACTTACGTGCAGTACTATATATGTGTGTGTGTGAGAGAGAGAGAGTGTGTGCGTGTGCATGCACACTTTTGCATATGTTTTGGTTGTGTGGGTAGGCTCAAGTTTCGTTGGATTATATAAAATGCGTGACTCTTATCCATTTAACTGGGGCCTTTTTTGCTCATAGCTATACATGAGCACATGGAGAATAAGGCAAGAACAGTTACAAGTGGGCAGAAGTATGAAGAAAGAGCTGGGTCGGAATTAAGGGAGACAGGTGCAGTCGGCCAAACATGGACTCGAAATTGATTTGCCCGGAAGGAGTGCTGACATCTTATCCTCTTAGTTTCAATTGAGAGTTGAAGGCATCAACCCCATTGATATACAAGGATGGATCAATGCCCGTAGCCCGAGCATAGTTATCTGCTGAATTTCGATCTTGAATTTTCATTATAAAATGATGTTCAATTCATGTGATTAATAGTAACTATTGAATTAAGTGCAT
Source organism: Thysanoteuthis rhombus (assembly GCA_963457665.1). Classification (NCBI taxonomy): domain Eukaryota; kingdom Metazoa; phylum Mollusca; class Cephalopoda; order Oegopsida; family Thysanoteuthidae; genus Thysanoteuthis; species Thysanoteuthis major. The sequence continues at coordinate 33,500,522 of OY735200.1, read as the reverse complement.
TGATAGAGAAAGATAACACGTTGAAAATAGATATTCGTAGTGAGAAAAAATAGTTTTTTTTTTCAACATTGAGCTACAGACGTATTGATGTAAGTAACGTACTAGGTGGATTCGAACGTGTACAATCTTTTGCTTATTATCGAAATAAGAGATATCATCACGATTTTTAATACTCTGAAGAGAAGCTTGCTCTCCCCCTCTCTCTCCCTCCCCCTCTCTCTCCCTCTTTTTCTCTCTCTCTCTCTCTCTTTCTCTCTCTCACTCTTTCTCTGTCTCTCTCTGTCTACTCTACTCTCTCTCTCTTCACCACTTATGCATTCACTCACCAGGCAGACATATTCTGTGTTATTTATTTAAACCGTGTTGCACAATTTGACCAACTTGGAATGGTTTGGGTTGTTCGTCGAATGTAGTGGATTTTGGAAAAGACCTCAAAACGATGTATGGATGCAAGCTGATGACCATGGATAACTAGTTTGTGACCATAGCTATATATATATATATATATATATATATATATATATATATATATATATATATATATATATATATATATATACAGAAATGTTATCTTCGAATAAGAATTTCAGGACCCCTTGACTATTTATGATTAAGAGATGAGCAGAACAGAGACGAAGTACAAAGATGAAGTCCCCAAAATTACCTTGAAAATAAAGAAAAAGATTCTTAAAAAGGTTGATGGATACATTTACTTAAGGTATATAATAAAGTTAGTGAAAGGCCATGAAAACAGAATAAAACGACGCGTTACGATTGCCTAGGAATCATTTGGTACAAATAGAGATAAATCGAAGAGCAACTTGCCGATGTGCTTGGAGTATAAAGTATACAATGAATGCATAGTACCAGCTATGACTTATAGATGTGAAGCATTGAAATTAAACAATAAAAGATAAAAAAGATAACCTTGAACCTGGAAAAGAACATTGATAGAAATAATTTTAAAAGGTAGAGAAATATCAACTTAGATCAGGGGAAAGACTGGAGTGAAATATTTAACACAAATGATTAAAGACACATAGCGAGAAGACATAGCAATAGATAGCGCAAAATAGTAACTGCTTGGTACCTACTGGATAGTAAGCACAGTAAGACAAGACTGAACACAAGAATAAAGGGTTTGACCGAAAGGACTGGTTGTAAGACATGGTTGTAGGCTGCAAAATCGTGTACTCATGGAGAGAAATGGGAAATGCCTATGTCCGGCAGTAAGCTTATAATGTTATAATCACACATTTGCATCTTTTGAAAGATTTCAATAATTAGATTACGCAAACGTAACCAGAGATTTTACAAAATAAATTGCATGACTGATAGAATTACCCACGCATGCGTTGTGATTCCTCGATTATAAATATCTTTGTGATATACCTATGCATGCACGCATACACACATAGCAACTACCTACACCAAAAGAGTGACATAAGTATTCATACAAGGTAATACTGCAAAATTAAGTGAATGATTTTATCCCTCATCGGTGTGAGTTCAACCAAGTCTTGGTACATAACTAAAAGCCTGGAATGCCAAGATCTATTCAAGTACCGTAAAACCTGAATGACTTGTTTTTTTTTTTCTTGACTGCTGTCCCTGTTTACGCATCTGAACTTAGTACATCACAAAGCCACTTAAAAGGTATGTACTATGGATCGAACACGCAACAGTAGCAATGGTCTGTGAAATGGGATTGTTATGTACATAGAGACGTCCCATCGTTATGTTCAATTGCAGCAAAAGACAGGTCCATAGATGCCAAAAACTTTCTTTTTCAGATAAAATTTGAAAAGTGTTCAGAAGAATTGATGGTTGAAGTGAATTAAAAAAGAGATATTTTTTACGATGAACTATGTGATTTCTGAATCAATCCTCGAAATGAAAAGAATGGGACGTAAGAAAAAAAGATTTTGTAATTTAGGATGCTTAGAAAACTTCTGACATCTCATAATGTAAACGAAGCGTTATGCGTACAGCCAATGCGGAACAAAGATATACACCCCTTGGATGCAAATAAAAATTTCAGTGAAACTCGGAAAACAAGTCAGTGTCTATTTTCAGGGAATCTTTATTTCTAATCTTCCATCGGCTGTCTGTAATTCTTTTTTTCAATCAACTAGGAACAAATACTTTAATTACAGAAATAAATGTTGTTGAATGTTATCAGAGATAGTGTAAACGACGTCACAGATTATGAAAAGAGTCTGTACTTTTTCCACGTTTTCATATATATCTATCTATATTTAGTAATATTACTCTCCCGGTTTTAACTTTTTGCTCGAACACTTGAGTCACATGCCCTTATAATGTTATCATTTCTTAAGAAATAGGCATCTAGATTTTACCAAAAACCTGCAGCACTTTACCTAATACTCATATCTCATACTCATGTGTCTTGGAATCGTATTTATCTCTTGCGTGGCAGCGTATGTATTATGTCAACTTGATTTACGACGGGATTCGTTCCTTTACATGGTCAACTTATACCTATGAGGCTTACTTCATAGTGGTATACACTCAATTTCTTGTCGAAAGTAATCATACTTGTAGACGTAAACCCTTCCGAGACGGCCACTTGAGTCAATTCGTAAGTCCATTAGCTTTTAACAGGAGACAGCGACAAAAGAAGTTTTATTCATATTACCTGTTGATGAACTCCAGACACTCCATTCTGACGGACTGGATCTATCTGTCTGTCCGTGTATTATCCTTCGTCATCTGTTGATAGTTACTTACTAAGCATAGCTTAGTTTTGACACAATGTCACAACTACAATGCATCCAGTAAGGATCAAGCTGACTATTCAATAATAATGAACTACTAGACGAGCCAACTTACCAACTTTACGATGATACAATATGTCAGAAATATATACTAAGTGCCCATCATCATCATCATCATCATCATCAATATGTTAACGTCCGTTGTTGGACACAGACCTCCCCCAGGATTCGCCACATATCTCTATCGAGGGTTTTGCGGAGATAGTGCTTTCTTTATCTTGCCTGTCTCTCCATCTAATACTCTGCCGGCCTCGGTTGCGTATGTCATCTCTTGGGATCCATGTCGTGAGTCAATTGCTCAATCGGTTGTCTCCCATTCTTGTTGCAGAACCAGCCCATTGCCATTTAAGTTTTTTTATGGATTCTATGATGTTCTTCACTCTTGTCTTCTCCCAGATGTATTTGGCTGTCTTGTGGTCACTTTATGTGAGGTTGAGCATAATTCTGTCATGTGCACGTTACATGATTCCTCATGGATAGGTCGATCTCTTGGTTAGATTCCATGTCTCAGCTCCATACGTGACTATTGGGAGGATGTATTAGTTCAATACCCTTCTTTTTAAGATTGATGGGATCTTCTTATCTATATCACAAAGTAAATATTTTCCTGTCTATCCGACGATATCTGCATGAAATTCATTCGTTCGCTCAATCACTCTCTCTCTCTCTCTCGTTCTCTCTCTCTCTCTCTCTCTCTCTCTCTCTCTCTCTCTCTCTCTCTCTCTCTCTCTCTCTCTCTGCCTATATATATATATATCAATCTTGATAAGTAAATTACGGATGCTTAATTATGTAACAAACGAGGGAAAACCTTCTTGAGATATTTCTAATGTTGCAACAGGCACATGGAGAAGATTCATAGAATCATATGCAATGCCACAAGTAGTACCATATATGAAAATTCATGTACAACATCCGGCAAAGAAAATGCCAAAACTCGACTACCTTTTACATTGACAAATAACAATCTCTGCACATGCTGTGATCGAGAATTCTCAAAGAAGAAGATATCCCTAAAATTTTGTCCAAAATGATTTTAAAAGAATGACTAATGATGCTTCAAATTGCTGCAAATTTGTGTGTCGTCTGATGACGGATGAATGAATTATTTTAGCGAGGCATGAAAAAAGACCTCATCCCCCAACCCATCCTACTCTCTGGATTTGGTCTCTGTCGACATTCTTTCTGGACCCAGACTTTGGATTCACCCTGAAAAATAGTCGAATCTAGACGATAAGAATATGCATCACCTGGCCGGCACAGTTTTCCTCAAAACAAGTTCCAGAACGAGATCTGAAAAAAATCCTGGGAACGGTGTATCAACAGTTGTCGGGAGTACTTTCAGTGGAACGTGTCTTATAATGTTGCTAGTCGAGCTATTACATTTTTTCTAAATGAGGATCTCTTGCTGGATATATTCCTGCTGGATATATTAATGCATAATTTCAGTTGTTTGCAATCTATATATTTCTATTAAGATACTCAACCCAAAGTCATTTCTTTTAATGAAAGAATTAGGTTCACTGCTGGAACAATTCTAGAAAAGATGTTTCAATTTTTTTCAAATTAGGGGCACCCTTTGAATTCCAGCTGTCTATTCTGAAAATCACAAAATTAGTTGTTTTATCATGAAGAGAAACGTAGAAGCTGATCGAGTAACAGATAGACTGTGATAAGCGAATATTCTAGCAATTCATCTCACAATCTAAGTGTTGATATATATATATATATATATATATATATATATATATAGAGAGAGAGAGAGAGAGAGAAAGAGAGAGAGAGAGAAAGAGAAAGAGAAAGAGAAAGAGAGAGAGAGATAAAAGGATAAATGCAACCCAGGAGATCAGGGAGTTGGACCTTAAAATTGATTACTTTGAAACCAAGTTTTCACTACTGCCTTCGAATTATTCCCCCTGTGAGACAGATTCATAAAATGTACTGCTCACTAAAGGTAGTAGCATGAGTCCGTACTTGATTGGGTTCACGTGCACTATTCAAAGTCCCTGAACTTTTGGACCACGATTTGTAACTAGCTACCTTGCAAGATCATTTTCACTGTCAAGGAAAATGACTGCAAAATCTTTGAGGCAAGTATGTGCAGCTTTAGACATAGACAAGTCTCCCATAACATTTTATTCTCTCTATTATATCAATACATTCGATCTGTTCAATCAATACTTTGCGAAACTGGGGTGTGAATATTAAAACACATCTGCTCCTTGATCTATTTCTTTTCTTTTTTGTAATATTTTTTTTTTTACCTTTTTAGAAACGGGTCTCTAATTACAGAAATAGAAGTCAGGAAACTGTAGGAAGTGTTCTCTGGTTACTATGCACCTTTTTTCTGGTTTTTAAAATCGTTCTCGATGAAGTTAGAATCTCTGATGCTATCTTGCATGATATCTTTTCTTTCTTTTTTTTTTGATTCTTTTATATCTTTTTAGTTTCTGTTTTCTTGGGGTTTTTTTTACCATTTTCAATTTTTTTTTCTTTGGAGTTTACCTACCCAGCAATGCACAAGTTATATGAGGATTGAAATTCAAGATAGAGGAAATCTTATCTTGATGAATCCCCATGACTAGACGTAAAACTGCTCCTCCACTTCAATTCAGTTAATGGTTATGTTAGACATCGATCGTAAATTTGATCTTAACTGATCGATCCATAAACATGGCCATGTGCCAGACTTGATAGTTCATATTTAGGTTTCATTTATCCGCTGACTAGTGGAAATCATCTGAGTGGACTGGTATTATTTATCAGTGTCTATCACTTCTCCAGTAACATACAGACGACAGGTTACATAGTGCCAATAGGAAGCAAGAATCCTTATCATGACAGCTAACTGCTTTTGATGATGGTGCTCTTGTGACATGACCAAGGTCAAGATGACTGACGAGATGTTAGAATAACACGGGAGATGAAATTATATCTGATATAGAATGGAGATTTTCTTAACCTCTTTGTCACGATGCTTCTTCCTGGCAATCGCGCTTCACCCGAAAAAGCGGTTTTACACTTTCGATATTACAGTCTAGAGAGCTTCAGACTGTAATTTTCAAACAGTTCCGTGATACTTCAAGCTGAAAAAGCATTTTTAGATTGTACTAATAGTAACATTTGCAATATCGAGTATGGAAGCCCGAAACGGATAAAACGTTATCGTTTTTCATTCATATGAGAAAAACTGACTGATTCAAAATTTCTATTCAATCTTTTTGCATTCACTGTCTTTATTTTGATGTAGGCTAAACCTTGTTTCCAGTATCTATATGATATTACATAAAAGGTGAATGCAAAATACTTTTGTACGAAAACTGCGATGTAAACTAAACCGTTTTTTACCAAAACCCACTGTATTTAATTCACTATTTACTCACTTGATGAAGGGCATAAAACTACTCATTTACAATTCAAATATCAGAATGCCTATCATCAAAAAATTAACGGACAAAAAAATATTTAAATCCCATCATCTATCTCAATTTATCTGCAATAAATAAAATTTAGAGTAGAAAGAAAAGCCCGGATTCTATTTTAATTTACTCTAATATTTCAGTCTGTGTTAAGTAAATTAATAGGTTGACTGAATTAGATGTTCAGTACGAAATGTTCACTCTTTGTTCAAAAGCAATACTTAATTTGCCATCAATTTTTATTACTACTAGCTGAAAATACACAGGCGTTTGGGCGGGTATCCCCAGCTGTATGGGGTTTACGACCGTAAAACTGCGAGTCAAGTAGTGAGTTAATGTTTTATGGTCGTAGGCTCTTTACGACTGGAAATTACCTCCCGATAGATTGGTATTTTCAGCTAGTATATGATGAAAGCCATGCCTTCAACACTCACAGTATCAGTCAGACTTGCTCTATCTAAATCTAAAGCATCTCAATTTTCTCCCGTCGCTCTCTTATTGAACTACTTTTCTTTCTTTTCTCTCCCTTCTTAACCTTTTTCTGAAACTACTCAATACCCCCCACACTATCGTCTTATTGAACAACCCAACTCTCTCTCCTCCTCCTCCCTTACTTACTGCCATATATGTATAGAGCTTCCCTCGTTGTTGTATATTTATGCTAACCACCATTGAAGTGACGGGTCATGAACTAGTGAAGGATATAGGCTTCAGTGGGTTATATTCATCAATCCAAGGTGACAAGCTTTTAGGAGAGATAGCTCGAACTTCAAGAGCAAGGAAATCCCACGAGTCTTAAAAATAAGGGTATACAACCTATACATCCTACTGATACTCAGCTATGAAGCTGAGACATGGAACTTGATCAAAAGGTGAACCCTCAAACTGAGAGCCATGTAACGTGCACTTGAAAGAATTATGTTCAACATCACATTGAGAGATTGTAAGAAAGCACAATATAATAGTGGAAAAATAGGAGTGCAGAGAACCCTAGAATCCATTAAAAACGTCGAATATTATGGGCTGATCACGTTGCAAGAATAGCAGACAACCGTTGGACATCACACATCATTCAACATGGAACCCTATAAACCACAGGCAAAACTATGGCGAAAGTATATGCAATGGTCATACGAACTAAACGATTTCAGAAATTATTGACTCTGCGACGCCCTTGATGGAGAGATGTGGTGAAACAATGGGAAGATCTATGTCGAACGACGGATGACAAAAGACTGATCATGAGAATCTAAGTGGGAACGATGGATATAAGTAATAAACATATAGCCGTACTGATGTCAATCTTTATGGGACCGAAATAAAACAGTCCAATATCGTACTGCTATTGCTTATATAAATGAACGAGTTTTCTGATTTTGTTGAAAAGGTAATACCCAGACCCCAATTGCTGTTTGATTTAGTTTCCATGCAAAAGTCTTGAAACTAAATTAATTTTGAGACGTGATAGTCGAGCATCATTTTCTGGTTTCATCCACACGAAGGATACGACTAGAATCCATAACTCGACACAACAACGGAATATCATTCATCTAAGCTCATGCAAACTTTGCCTGCATTTTTTGACAAAATCCCTCATTTGTATAATCAAGATATTTCTTTTCGCCTACTACGGCCTATGATTTTCTGTTAAATTGTGTTTTCAATTATAAAAGAAAAATTTAACTTTAGTTTCTATGAATTTGTCGAGGAATTGATTATTCGCTATGTATGAACCACTAACAAATATGATCGCCAAAAGGCAATAAGTCAGGACTGCATGTACCTACCCAAGCCCTGTTTTCAATTATGCATGAAAATTGGTTTATTGTTTGTGAACACTTTTTTTGTCAGGATGTAAATTTCATATTTGTTCCTGATTGTGCCTCTTAGGAAAGCTTGTATCTGTTCATGACCATACTTTCAAGTCAGGAAAAAAAAACGCAGTGGTTATTCATATTTTGAATGTTCAATTACTTTCAAATTCGGTTTTTTAGCGTTTGCCGTTTAGTGAATTGAGAGGTGAAGAGATATGAATGTAGAAAAATAGAACACACTTGTATAGATATATGTGTGTGTGTGTGTGTGTGTGTGTGTGTGTGTGTAGGATACAGGAGTTAGTTGTGCACATGGGCAGACTGAATCACTTGCTTTAATTTTTTTGTTTCTGACACTTACTGGGGCCACTGTTAACCTCATTTTTTCATCTAGGTTTGAGTCATACGTGTTATGAGCACGTAAGGTTATGCATAAAAACGGTTTTCTCACCTTGGTGAAAAAGTTTTTTGATTTGACAAACGAATACCTAGCTCATAAAACATTATGTGGGTGATGATAACGTAGGCTATGTTTTTGAAAAATGGCAATAAACTGTATCTGCTGCATTTCAAACGGCTTTTGTCAGAACCTTTTTTTTTTCGGAATTGAATGCAATGAAATCCATCTGCTGGGGGCTGGTTGGTAAATTGTACATGGGGCTACTTTGTACGCTGTAATTATATGCAATCGACGCAGAGGAAAACAAAAGCCTCCAAAATGACTAAACAAACTTTAAAGTATTCATTGGTATTGTCATCTTTATTGTTCCTTTTTCCATCTTCCATCTTATCCCAATGCTTCTCCATTCAATACACAAACTGAAAGAAAAAGCAGCAGAATACAAAATACCACTCGTTGTAGCATTCATAGACCTCAAGACGACCTCTGAATCCGTGGAAATTCCTACGATCGTGAATGAAATCACTCTACGACCCTGTATATGAGATGATCTTCCGAAACCCGGACTGGAAGAATTGAGAAATCAAAATAGATGGGGAATATCTGAATAACCTCAGATTGCTGACGATTTCGCAGAGAACTTACACGACCTCCTACTTATGCTAGATGAACTAAACGAAAAAAGCAGGAAAGTCAACGTACACATAAACTTCAGTAAAATAAAGGTCATGTACAACAACCAAAAATAAGAACATGATTGTCAAAATAGAGGATGCAAAATTGGAGAAAAATTGAATATTCTGTCACGTATAAAATTTTTGTTTAGGATTTGATAAATAAAATAAAGAATTTCGAACTATATAATGCAACCTTATTTTACGTCCAGTTAAAAGTGATAAAAAAATAAAGATATATAGCATTAATTACGAAACTTAAAAGCTAGCTTCATATTTATGGCCGCCATTTCTTTCAGCTCCTAACTATAAAAGTCTGCAATTTCGTTTATCATTACTCACTTAAGCATCATTCTTTCTATTGATTGTTTATGTTCTCTTTATCCTTCATCTATGAGTTTGTACTTACTCCTGGAAATGTGCATATACCCAAGGTTCCGTTTATCAGAGCTCACTACGGACCTAATTGATCAAGGTTACCCGGGCATCCAAGTTGGTTTGATTTCCATTATTCTACCGTGATGATTAAGTTTTGTATTTTGTCAACTATCGTGTTCGAACTGAGAATCTGTTAAGGCTTTCAGGCAACCCAACGCTGCTTATCAATAATCTCATCCAGCCTGTTTGCTTCTTGTGTCTAAAACTGAATCAACCATTTTTTTTAATCATGTAGCATGGTCAACTAAACCACTCTTATTAAGAGATATACTTGGGCTCAACCGACAGATAAGTCAAACGGCATTAAACCCCACATGTCCTATGTTTCGATCGCACATAAATATTCCATCTCATTATAGAGAAATAACCTAAGAACTAACTCTCTCCTTAATATCCCCTCCATTATAAATAATCACTTAGGATGTGGTCCAACACGATCGTATATAAATGATTATATGCCTTCTTTTACAGCTTGAATGTACATACCATTCTAAATGTGTTGTTTGTCGTTATCAAATGCATGTTTCATGGTTTGACTACAAATTCTGTTTTGTCATTCTTTCAATCATGGTCTCTCTATTCAATCCTGTGCCCATTCATTCAAAAATTGTACCCAGAGATCTTGGTTCTAACAAAGGCAATACGTTGGCTGGATGTTTACATCTTGATCAGACATGGCGGATTCTCTTTTTGACTTCTTGCACAAACTCTACCTTGAGACGTCATACGTTTTTGGCAGCAGCCAGAATAATTCATTTTCTCCAGTTGTTCTTGTGACAATATACCTCTGATTAAGAGCATAGGATAGATAGATAGATAGATAGATAGAGAGAGAGAGAGAGAGAGAGAGAGGGAGAGAGAGAGAGATGGTTAAGGTAGGTAAGCCAATGTCCCCCACTCTATTGATGATAAGATAAACTTTTTTATACTACAAATATTTATTTTTTTGATATAATCTCTTCCTCCATCAATGCACTGAATTAGGTGGTGAATATTCATTACATGGGATCGAATAGTGATGACTACATACCAACATGCAGCTAATAACTATCTTTTTACAGCAGTAGCAGACATTTATACACGCTCATATATAGAGAAATAATTTTGTTGCTCTGCAGCCAAACTCTAAGATCGTTATTCAAAATCATTTAGTAAATAGCATTTTTACTCGTGTAAATGGAGAGTTAACTAAAATAAGACAAGAAACACTAGTCGAAAACTAATAATAACGTGTTCAAAAACAGATGCAATAGCCTCAAAAAAGCCTCCATCGAACTCCTATGTATGGTTTTGGGACAGAAATATCATTCCCACTAACGTAAGGCAACCTGGGAATACTTAAAAACAGAACCAAGTTTTGCTGGATTTATTTCACCATGTTGGAATACCAGATCTATGCATATAACTTGTTTTTAGTTCCTTTATTTTCTCTGATGCAAACATTCCTTAAGAAACGGTTTTTGATGACCAGCGTTCCTAATGCTAGTGAGATGTAAATCCTGTATTCAAATGTGGAAAGAAACGAATGCTAATCGTTGGATTTCGCAATATGTCAGTACTTTTGTATTTTATCAATTTCATAATGTTCATTTCTAGCAGTCCATCTCAAATTTCTTCGTTTAAGGCATAAATTGAATTATACCATTATACCGGTATTAGATTTCTTTCAAGTCAATAAAACTGGACATAAGACATAATTCCCTATCATTTATTTCAGTTCGAATTTCAATGATAAGAATGTAGTCTTCTGAAATGCAATTCATCTAATTTATTTTATTTCCGCAGAGTTTAAATTCTCTTTATTCTGCACATTAATTCTGTATTATATATCAGCAGATTAAAGTATCAATTCTGCCAATTTCCCTCAATTCTGCATTTAAGAACATTCGGATAATGTTTCAAATTTATTCACATTGTGTGTTGTTGTTTGAAAGGTGTTTTCAGCTCACGCGGCAATGAGTTTTCCGATTCCTGCTTGTGCTGTTGTTATTCTCTTATTTTTATTCTGCTTCTCAGCTAAATTGCTCCCAAGGATTTTAAAGAGAAACATTGATTTTTTTGTAAATCAAGGCCGATAGAAATCAGTTCACAGAGGTTGAGCATCCTCTGCATCAAATATTATTTTTTACGTCTTTATGAAGGTTTGGCTATAAGTTTTATTTTTACTTTTCAGAATCATTATATTGCTTCCCATAGTTTTGACATTTAATGGATTTATTGAACTTTATCTAATGAATTATTCCAATTTAAATCTGGTGTTTAAACTTTTTACTCTAGTTGAGCCAAGAGAAATCAAAATGTTATTTTAAGTTTACCCTATATATTGATTAACGGTTCGTTAAAATAATCCTCTCTAAGTATGTCAACGTTTTTAAATGTTACTTTGCTTTTTTTCTTTAACTGATTATTTTTGCATGTCAAATGCAGCATTATAATGATCATGAACGAATGGGAATGATGGGTGAGTTATTTTAGTGTAACCCACGTTCATTTGTTGCTGACGCCGAGATAGGATTTGCCACACATTACGTAAGGATCCCGATTTGGTCAGTGCACTAAGTCAATCAAATCATTTACGCTGATACTATAATTAACATTGTTCCTAATTTGCCATCATAATGTGCCAGGGTTGTTTCCCCTGAATTAAATTGGCAGCCGGTTACCGGACATGTCCGTTCAAGTCTGCTGATCAGAAACACACGCGATTTCCCAGGCCGGGTGCCATTTGCCTGTCCAGCTTTTGAAAATTGGTTTTCGCTCTGTTTAGTAATCCAACTTGGAAGTGAGTAGAACCCCATACTTCCTCGGACTCTTTCAATCAGCCGAAATTCCTTTCCCTCGTTTGCCCATGTCACTCCCCTTGTCTGCAGTCCAGAACGTCCAGAAAAACTTTTCAGGAGATTCAATTTATATTTTTGGACATACCATTATTTCATGGTGGTAAATAGACACCGATATGGGTTTTAACAGCCTGGAGTCGTTTTGTATCTTGGAAACGGAACATGATAAGGTTTTCCTTTTGACACTGATATCTTCATATTTTTTGCAGCAACGTCCAAGATATTTTGTATAAAACGCAGATTAGATTATATTTATGCAATTAATTCAGGTTTGATACAAAGTTAGTGAAAATCTATCATGATCTCAATGACTCCATTGACTGGGATCGATCAATGGCAAGCGTTAAAACCTTATCAGATAAGAGAGGAATACATTTTAAAGTTCTTTTCCATCATATGAATTTGTTTGTTATGGCTTTGCGTGAATTTATACCTTTTTAAATCGTTCAATCATAAATTTAGGCATGCTGAATATACTGTGCAATATCTTTAACGAATATAGACAAAACAAGATAGCAGAATAACTGAAAATTAGGATGATTTAAAACCGTTAGAACTTGAATGTGTTACGTTTTAATAAAATCAATAAAAGGTCTTCAGATGCAACACAGCATATCAGGCAAACTTTGTCTCTATTTTTTAAGGATATGGTATTTGTTCATTGCATATTTATTCATTTTTTTTTAGCAATGGTGGGATTTCACAAGGCAGGGGTGTTAGCCCAACGCCCAGTCTTCTCTATTTCTAAATCGGGCTTGGAATGATGACTGTCAAACTTTTTTTTCTGTCAGAGTAACCTTCTGAAAGATGGACTGGCTTACAGAACTAAAGGACTCAAGGTGCCAGTTCTGGAGAGAGATTTATGCTCTTTCCATCTCCGATGTTTTCAAATAGAGCTGATTTGAAAGAAACTTAATTTCATTTCGATAAAAAAAGCTTTCATTTCTATCCGGCGAAATTACTGCTGGGCACATTTTAAAATGTAATTCTTAACAAGTCTCTTCTTTCTTTCACTTTAATGATGAAATGATCGTCTAATTAAGTTATTTCGATAAAATAAAGATGGCGAAAATGCAATTTTCCGCCATTGCGAAGCCAAAGGAAAGAACCAATAGTTCCTATATTCAAAAAAAAGCTTGCAATGGCCATATATTTGCTCTCTTCAATGGCTTTTAAATGCTTGAACAGCTTGGCTCATGATGAGGTTCAAAAGTATAATATAGATATCATCCCAAGGCTCATTCCTACTTGTTTTGATGTTGACATGCTACAGTTTGTGAAAAAAAATTACATTTTATGTTTTAATCACTGTACGTAACAATACGTAACGCTTTTTGAGTCATAAAAAAACATCAAAGTAAATATCTTTTAGAGTTGGAGGAGCAAGTGTGACTCATTATTAAAACTGTCCCCATCTTTCCGGCCGCAGGGACGGTATACAATATAACAGAGCTGTTCTGTAAACGAAACTCAACATACGTTTTTTCATTTGATTTCACAGATTTGCCCCATCTTTAATTCTTCTTTTTTTCCTTGGCTTGAAAATTGTAAGCCATGAGCATCGTTAGATCACAAACCTTCCTTAAACAAATTACTAAGAAAAATGCTAAAGATTTATGGGAAGGTGTTTTTTGGTAGAAACATATTTGCAGCACGAACTCTTACTTTTGAAAATGCACAATATTGAAATGCATAATTTAATCATAATTAAATGAACATTGCAGAAATTGACTTCTTCCTTTACATCTGATGGATAGTTTTATCTATGCTGCAAGAATTTCATATTTTCTAGTGAATTTTGCGTTTTTCAGTAAAACTCATATTTACCGTCTTAAATTAAGCGAAAAATCATCCTAGGTTGACAGGTTTTTGGTAGACTAAGTTCGATTTTAAAGAAGAAGAAAATTTTACTCGTCCTAAAAAGAAGAGTATACAACCAATATATCCCACCAATAGTCTCCTATTAGGCTGGAACATGGAACCTAACCAAAAGATTGACTCTCAAACTGAGAACCATGCAATGTGCACCTGAGAGAATCATCCTCAACCTCACATGATTATTAAATACATCAGTCAACAAATATCAAAAGCACATATAACGAGTAACTATAGACACCAATTTCAAAAAGCATTTATATTATCAACAATTCAAAAGAGTTCATCCTTTAATTCGTTCAGTTTGATATGTTCCCTGAGAAAATATATATATATATATTTAGACTGCATATTGAAAGTACAAAAACTCAGATCAAGAATTCGTAGCACCCCGTTTTTTGTAAGTTCGTCGACCGGGCTAGGAATTAAAAGAAATCACTATTGTTACATAATTGTTTGAAAATGTTTTTTCATTAATTCACAATCGAATTTGACAATTTTTAATTTATATCAGAGTATGCTTCAGTATTACATTCGAAAATCAAGAAGAAAGATGCATCATGGGTGAGAAATTATTGCATATGTATTTAAAGAATAAAGCAGTTTGATACTTTGACATTGGCCAAAATTCATAAATATAGATATGAATTTTTTGGAGCTTATTCTGGCTAGAGTTTCCTTTATAAACTTACATCTGGTTATGGATAGATTTTTGGCGCAAACTCCAAAGCCTAAAACTGTAATAGAACGTGACAATGCATTGATTTCGGGAGATGCAGCAAAGAATGATGGGATCCTGTAGTTGGTCCTCATTCTTTGTTCGTTTAGCGCGGCTTGATTGCAAAGTTTACAGTCGGAAATTAGTTTTTCAAGGTAGCCAAAGCATAGGAAAAAATGGACGCTTAGGCACTAACATAGAAACCAATTACAAGCAACACGGTCGTACCTCAATCGACGCATATCTATTGATCTATGTATTCCGTATATATATATATATATAGAGAGAGAGAGAGAAGGGGGGAGAAAGACAGACAGACAGACAGAGACAGACAGACAGACGGACAGACAGACGGAGAGAGAGAATGAAAGAAATAGAGATAGATGCAAGCATATATTCATACAATTAGCTTCAACATGCATATGCATAGCATATATCATCATAAAACCAAGAAACTGGAAGCTTCATGAGATATTCATCCAATCTGGAGCCGGTGTTTTAAATGTAATTTACTATGAAAACATTGCCTTTCGTTCGTATATCGCCATGGACACGTTGCTAGCATAATAGATAATACACAATGAAGGTAGATCAATTCATGGTTATATGTAGTAGGTTTTAACTCATGAAATAAAGCTTTTTACCTTGCATAGCAGCTGATAACAAGAGCAAATTATTCTGGATGAACATTACTACAGTGCATTATCGGTTCAATTGAATTAGGTCAGGATATATTGGTATCAATATTGAAACCTTAAGGGAACCTAAACCAATCCTAAACGATGAAGAATCATCGACCAACAAACAACGGAATGAACAATTTCTGGAAACCTCAGGACTTCAACATCCAGCACATAACATCATATAGAAGGGAATAAAGAAAATTGGAAAAAAAGGTCTTAGGTAGATTGACTGAAATGCTCCATAACAATGCTTTTCCCAACACCATTTAACAAACTGTTTCTAAGCTGAGGAAAAATCAATGCAGCTTCTTTTTTATTCACCAGATATTTCTAAAAAAGCTTCCTTCATAATCATCTAACATTTCTGAAACAACCGCTGCCATATTCACCAGACATTTCTGAAACAGCTACTCCATATTCATTTGGCATTTCTCAAACAGCTTCCCCATATTCACCAGACATTTCTGACAGAATTCCATCCTTATTCACCAGACATTTCTGAAACAGCTACAACAAATTTACCAGACATTTTTAAACAGCTTTCTCCATATTTACTAGACATTTCTGAAACACCCCTTCCGTATTCACCAGACACTTTGCCAACAACTTCTTCCATACCAAACATTTCTTGAACACTCTCCTCCATAAACACCCTCATATTCACCAGACATTTCTGAAACAACCTCCTCTGTATTCACCAGGCATTTCTCAAACAACTTACTCCATATTTCCCAGACATTTCTCAAACAGCTTCCTCCATATCCATCAGACGTTTTCACGAGCATTTGAACTTCACATCTGTAATGAAAGGTTAGATCATAGGGATTCCATATTTCATGGTTTAACTGAGTTTGTGTCCACTAAACGTAAAGAATTTTATAAATTTGGTGTATTATCATTTGGAAATTGCTAGAAGGTGCCATTACTTCAAAATGGTCCTATTTTGATTAAATATTCGCTGTTGTCTGTTGTTTATAACACATATCATCTAAGTATTCAAAAATCAAAATTTCATTATCTGAGCAAATATACTTGAACGGAATTACAACTATAACTGTGATAATAATGTATTACACATCTTGGCATAAATACGCGTTTTAAAAGAGAAAAGAACGTCTATAGTATGGTA
The DNA here is from genome assembly GCA_963457665.1 of Thysanoteuthis rhombus. Lineage (NCBI taxonomy): Eukaryota > Metazoa > Mollusca > Cephalopoda > Oegopsida > Thysanoteuthidae > Thysanoteuthis > Thysanoteuthis major. The sequence continues at coordinate 33,483,734 of OY735200.1, read as the reverse complement.
ATTTTCTACAAGTATTCAGAAGAATTACCACAAACTTTTCAAATTTGCATAACGAATTTTTGAACTGGAAATGAATGTTAGAAAAACAAAATTGTAGCTATGTCAATAGTAAAACAAAAATATTGTTCTGAACAAGGTATTTACCGGAAGACATAAACCAAGTGTAAGGTCCAGTTCATTCATATTCTTCATGGGAAAAAGATGATGAGCAGATGTCATCAAATGAAAATGTTACATTGGATGCTTGAGTAGTTTAGAATAAAATTAATCATGTTTTTTGTCACTGTTATTGCTAAAGATATGGCAGCAAGATCATCAGTATCTTTATTTTGTAAGTCAGGGTTTAATTATAAAGGTTTTTTACTCTCAATTGCGATTGTTCAGTAGTTGCGTGAATTTGAACGTGAACGTTGTTTTTTTTAACCATGAATTAGAATTCCAAATGGCAAATAAACTTAATATATGATATTTGAAGTTTACGGGAAATACCGTGGATAGTTGGAACATTTTGTACTCGAAAGGTTGTAACTTCTTAGGGACTGCATTCATTAACACGCAATTATGACCAGAAGTTACTGTAGAAGAGAGTATTTCTTTTTTATCGATCGTGTAAGTTCAAAACATTGATTAAGTTCATTTAAGTAATATTTGAACATTTGGGGAAAATGTGGGGTAGTTGATACAATCTGATTGGACGACTTAGTTATCTTGTCTAACAAAGACTTTGTAAAGATAACATATTGTCTCTGAAGAATCGTTGGGGAAAGGTTATTGCTTCAAATGGGTCATATTTTTATTAAATATTTGTCGTTGTCTATTCTTGATATCATTCTTCAACTTACAATTCAAAAAGTGAAATATCATTATATTATATGTGTGCATGTATATGAGTAATTATGTATCTGTGTGCGTGAGTATGTTTATGTGTATATGTACATGTTCAAATCAAACGGAGTGAAAGTTAGCTTGTGTGAGCACTAATAAATCCGGTATGAGTTTGCACATGTGTGTGGTGTCAGTGTATTATTAGATGGCGTCGCTTTGTCTGCACAGAGTGACAAAGCTTTTAACGTGTTTCAACTTATGCTGGCGTTTCGTTTCCATAAAAAAAATATATATATTTCAGATGCTTTTTCCGTGGGGATTGGGGTTTGATGAATCTAACCGAGTTCGCGGGTAAATCTGGATGAATAAACGGTCCTGTCATCTGATGTTTCGTTTCAGTCACGCAATATTCTCGACATCTCACCAATGATGTCAGTCCACACTTAAAAGTTCAATTCTTTTCGTGCAAATCATGAACTCGAAGTGTTCGGCAAATTTACAGGGATTGGGACGGAGGAGACGAATAAGTCATTGATAGATTTAAAGTAATCAATGGATGGCAAGTTATATATATATATATATATATATATATATATATATATATATATATATATATATATATATATAGCTAGATACATGCATGCATACATACATACATACATACATCATGATTACGTTATATCAATTTGAAACTCCATTTGAAATGATCTTCCATTATGTATCATTTAACCTACATGGCATGAACAGAATGAGCAATCAAAAGAAACGGGTCCATAACAAGAATCGAACTTACAACCGAACAGGTAGGCACTTCTACGTTCAATGGTTACAGATAGTACCAATCAATGATTATATACCTGTTGGATCTCAACATTTCTTACCAATCAAACTCATCCGTAACAAGCACCTTTCCAGTAATTCTTAAGAACAACAAACTATATATGTATGTTTTTCCGGTAATTTTGAAAACAGTGGATGATATATATATATATATATATATATATATATATATATATATATATATATATATATATACATTCCGTTGTTTTCAAAATTACTGGAAAACATTGCCATTTTTTAATGAATGCAGTGAGTACGAAATGTTAACATTCATTGGGTATATATCATTTCAATTCTAATATACATGTATGTGTGTGTGTGGATGGGTATAGTGTAGAAAGCTTCACACTTTTAAACTCTAATTACATGTAAAAAAAAAAGTTTTAAAATCTTTTTGCGTCAATTCAGTTACTTATTTTCTAACATCTGCCGATGCAATTTCTTTAATTTTTTTCATTATTTTTTTGAAGTTGTACATATTTTGATATTATGGTAACGTGATATATATCACACCCTATATGTATATCTAATATATATATACATAGACATACAAATACATGAATATGTACATATATACATATAGTATGTTCGTGTTCATATATATTTACACGTTTATGTATATACGTGTACGTGTATGTATTAATGTGTATGAAACACAAACGTACAGGCACGTATATATATGTGTGTGTGTGTGTGTCTGTGTCTGTGTCCGTCTATGTCTATGAGAGAGAGAGAGAGAGAGAGAGAAATAGCTTCTGTGTGAGTATCTGCGGACATGTGAATGCCTGCAAATAGAGCATATCTATCAAATGGGTACATACACAGCTATATATCACTCTCTTTCTCTCCTTCTTTCTGTCTCTCTGTGTCTGTATCTTTGTTTCTGTCCATGTCTCTCTTTACCCTCTCTCATTGAGTATATATATCACTCATTTTTATTTTAAGTAGGAATTATATCCATCTTTATACGTATGTGTGTGTATTTGTGTATGTATGTGCGTGTGTGTTTTGTGTGTGTGTGTGTGTGAGTGTGTGAGTGCTCGCACGCACGCATGCGTTACAAGTGTATCTAAGTTCTTTATAGAAAGGTAACTTATAAAATTCAAAATCAAATAAATAGAAAACAAATGATTTTTTCTTTCTTCGTTAAATATTCCAGTAAATTCAGATTTTATCATCTACCTAAATGTTTGTGATGGGTTATCATATTTTATGCTTTGTTTTATTTTCCACCCACACTTTCCTACGGTAACCTTGGCAGCAATCCAGTTATGAATCAAAAATTGAATTTTGATTTACAAAGCATGTAGGCGTGCACAAACACTCGCTCACACATACATATACACATATACACACACAATACGTATTACCGAAAAATGGTTAAATACAGCAAGCAGATTGAAAAAAAACACGGCATGCAAATTGGAAATTCAGCCAGCGAAGTGAAGGCAAGAGAACTGAAACTAAGGAATAATAGTGATCAGTTATAATACGGTTACTGCTACACTTACTTCAAATGTTGATTTTTTTTCAGGTGAATCTTATCTCCTAATTAAATTCGTACGGCTTTTTGTCAGTCTACGCCAAAAGCTAACGTCAATAATTTCTAGCCTGAAGAAAGAAAAAATAAATTGCATTTCCTTTTCATCGCAAAAAAAACCCCTGACCCTTACCCAATAGGGTGCTAACGAAATTAATTTAACATGAAGATTTCAATTGCTTATGAAGATTCTGATCTGATTGAGACTAACGAAAAAGCCCCTGAACGATATGAGCTCCATTACTATGATTTTCTCGTTTTAAACGCAAGACAAAATTAGCCACTTCTTTAGGCAATGCAGTAAAAAAAAATCTAACTACCCCACTAATCTGGAACTCATATAAAAAATATATATAAGACTGGCCACTTTCATGAACCGTCATTCTTGTATCTCTTTTAGTTTGTACCCAGATCATAAGACGTTTTGAAAAGTTAGCGCAAAGAATAAGCAACCGAGAGCAATTTATTATCCTATTAAAAACAAATTTATAATCTATCATTCGAAATTCTAGATACGAGAAATAAGTAGAGGCTTTGTCAAGTTTTTGTTTCGTTGTCAGTTTTTCAGTTACTGAAATTTCTTCATCTTCCCTCTGCAAGGTGTGAGATCGTTTTCTTGGTGGGCATAAAGATGATCTTTTGTCCAGTATAAATGTGCGTAATTGGATGACAATAAATTCATGTAAGGATCATTTTTCATTTTCGTGTTGAGGGGGTGACAATATTTATCGCTACAGTTTTGATCAATAGCGTTTAAATAATAACACTAAAATGTTGAAAACCACTGTCAAATCTTTCCGTAATTTGCAGATGAAGAGCTGTTAACATTTGATGATTGTGAACATCTCAAGATGAAAATTACCTATACCTCGAGAACCTGCAAATCCTATCGTTTATCGCAGTGGCACCTTTACAAATCACTGATCGCAATTGCAGCCAAGTTGTATCGTTGGGGTGAGTTTATCGGCGCGTGATTGAATTTGCCCTCTGAATGTGGTCATTGAATGGAATTATCTCTGACTATTTTATTAGTGAATGGGATTTAATGCATTTGACTCTGGCATGGCCTGAACTGAAAATCTGCCCTTGCTCTCACGTACAAAATCGCTCTTGCAAAAGCAAGGGGCATTTATCTCTTCCTTTATCTATCATTCTGTAATTATATGCCGCATATATCTGATGATATTTACAATAGGAAGATTCAGACCGTCATGGTTCAGCTGTCATGATTCCTGCAAAGGCAGTTCTGTATGCTGCGATAATGATATTCTCCAAGAATTAAGGTAGCTACAGACACTATGTTAACAACTTTGATTGGGTGCTTTTATCCTATTCCATGAATAACCTTGTCATCTTCTAGCTTATATTTGTCATACAGAGGAATATTAGAAATCCAATTTTTCGAGACGATACTTTCTTTTTACTTAAGAAAATGGGCGCAACATAAATGTCTATCTTTTACTCACCCCCATTTGGCCTTCTTCCGAATAAGACTCGTAGGATATCTATCTAAAATACACAGAAGGAGAGAGACTGATAGATATGCTTCAATTAGCATACATTGCTTAAAATGCAGTCAGGACAATGAATATTCATACAGTATAAAAAGCTAATATTTCCCTCAATAACTATAAAAGTTCGTATGGAATTAAAGCTAACGTAGACAATGATTCACATGAATTATGGAGTAAATACATTTATCATTGGAGGAGTTATACAATATCTGAAAAGCATGTTAACAGAGAGTATTTGTACGATTATATAAATCTTTATGAATCGGTTTGATACATGAATATAATGTCACGAGAAATTGAAGATCAGAAATCTATTGTGAACAAAAAGGTTCAAATACTTTTGCTCAACATCCAGGGTAGTTACCCAAATACCTTTAGCAAGCTCTGATGGATAATCCACTATATTCTTCAAACTGAATTCATCCCTGCTGCGAATTTCCAGTAGGATTTAGATCAGCTTATAGCAAAGATCATGGCAAAACACTGTCCTCTTCCTTTCCCAGCCATTCAGTACACCTGGTTTGACTTATGTTTGGGATCATTTTCTTATTGGAATATCTAGTTTCTGCTGAACAATTTCAGGTTATCCTTTCTCTTTTATCGTTGTTCCTTTGTTCCAGACAATTTAACCAACTAATATTGCGATAGAGAAAGCCAATGGCATCAAAGATCCTCTGGTTTTACTTCTGGGATGGAATTTTTCGGCTAATGATTATCGTTGTTTCTTCTGCCACACGTATTGCATGTTTGAATGACTGAAATGTTCCAGTTTTGTTCAATCAGATCACAAAACTTTACCTCTGAATTCTCTACATTAGTTCAGATGCTCCTCAGCGAAATTGTAATCCGGCTCAGGATACAATAAACGTGTCTTCTTTTGTCTGTAGAGTTCCAGTCCCACACGGTGTAACGTATTTTTCTGTACCCTATCTTACATCGTATAATTTCGAATTATTAGTCACATCTCCTTCTGTCATCTTTAGTGGCGACCCTGATCTTGCGCGTGGGTCTTGGCGGAACTTTACCTGAAAGGCCAATTCGAAGAAGATTCCCAAGTCACCAGCTGTATAGAATTTCTTTATTATGGACTGTACCATCGATATAACAACACGCAGTCCCTTGAAAGTCTCGCCATATCTCTTTCTCGCTTTGGGCTTATCAACAATTAATTGCCTCAAATTGATACTGGACTCCTTTGTTTCAGCCCTAAGCTCATGACAATTTCTGTATGAATAATATGATGAAGAAGCTTGATGACGCAATGTAGTCAGTTGTAAAAAAAATATTGACCAAGTAAGTTATATGAGCGCATCAAATGTTTTTGTGAAGATAGGGAATAGATAAATAAGTATCAAATTATATCCAAATATTCACCCCGATGTTAGTGATTTATATTATCAGTGCAAATGTGATTTTCGAATATTGCTACATGAGTCTTTGAATAATTAACATATTTACTTCATATCCTGTGTGTATCACTGTCTATGCTGTATCTTTGTTGTGGCGTAATCTGAACATTATACAGCACTTATGAAGAAAGTTATTGGATGAAACATTCTGTTTTTCATTCGGTAGAAATACTTATTGGCTCCACTGTAGATACATACATTTTTACTATGCTTTTAGTGAGACATAACAGGGGGGGGGGGAAGAAAGATTTTGCGATGTTAATCTTCATAGGGAAAAGCATACTTGCTTTGAAATCCTGTTTTACCTAGACAGAAAAGCTGATCACATCTTCCTTTGGGAAACACTATATCACTTTCAAAACAACGCCTGTGTGTGTATAATGTTGTGTGTGTATGTGTGTGTGTGTGTGTGTGTGTTTTTGTGTGTTTGTGTGTGTGTGTGTTCGTGTGAGCGCCTGCATATTTCTGTGCATGCTGTTGTATATGTGCCATTTTTTCTTGTTTTTATCGTTCAGTCAAAATTTCTCCTTCAACTTCAATCAAAAATTCTCAATACCTGACGGGTACTCAAACAAGATTATCAGAAAATTGCGATGTCCCACAATTAATCTACAAATCAGAAGCCAGAAATGCCTTTGTAGTCGATTTAGGTTGAGAGGACCAAAACTGTTGTGTGGAGAAATGAATATCCCTTTAGGTACTTTAGTTATTTATTCTTTTCTTTTAAATATTCTTTATTTGTTTATTAATTGAATTTGCATGCAGAATATGGTCTAAATCTATCCATGAACATTTATTTCCAATTTTATCAATTATTGTATTTCGCATCATTGGAGACGTTTTCATTCCCGATACAAATCTCAAAAATTCATCCTGGCCAAAGTTTCCTCATTTCATAAACCTATCCAAATAACAAAGGGAAGTAATCATTGATATACTATTGTCTGACCTCCTGTATATGACCTCTGAATAAAGTGTACAAAATATACTTAGTATAAAATAGTAAATAAACCAAAGTATCATGAATAATACAAAAATATACGTATTCACAAAAATCTATTCTGGTATTTGTATACTTAGGTAGATTAACCAAAGTGATGGTAATTTAGATATTGTACATCAATATTATCTTTATTTCCGCCTTTGACTTGAAAGGAGCATTATAAGGTAACAAAAGGAGTAGACTACAATATATCAAAAGGGTTTAGCGGGATATCTTATAATAACATGACAATTGTAAACAAATAATTACCAACCGTCTGATTTGGCTGTGTACAGCTGTTCTGCGAGAGGGAATTCAGACCGTAAGTTGCTAAGAAGATCTGTGTGACTGACCAATTCACAAAATATCTTAATAAGGTAGGTGAAAATTCCAAAACCATAATGTTTTTTCATGCTTTTCATTTTGTTTACTTTTCAAATTTTAACAAGCCCAAATCAGGTTGAGTCCTTGACATTGGAGACTCCTTAGGGCCGGAAAATACAGTAATTTAGAGGCAGATATACATTTAATATGTCCTTTCGGTGTTAGGGGTCGTTGTTCAAGCCCAGTTTAAGATTACTATTTTGGGAGTATTTTATTTCAATGTAAATAATTTCTCCCTGCTAGGAAAATTGACAGAACCAAGTTTAGTAATTATCGAAAAAAACAATTCGACTGGATGAAATTTGTCATAAATTGTTCCGCTGTTTCGAGCTGTCAGAAGAACATATGTGTTTATATGTTTTCTGTAATTTCAGTATGCCAGCAGTCTGAGAATAAAATCTTTGTAATCTTTTAAGAATCCTCCTTATTAAAACATCTTGATTTACGATCAAAAATATTGCCTCCTTCAGTTATTGTTGTTTTTTAGCCTACGTGTATTTCCGTCAACAGATCTCACAAATCTTATGAAAATCACCATCTGCAATCAGGAAGTAATATTTGCAAGTCTCAGATAGTAACTTCAGATTAGGATATACCGCCAACAAAATGTCTTCCATTTGATAAACCTTGGATACATATCTGCTGTCCAATACTGCTGTTGGTATAATACGTACTTGCAAATTATCAGTATTACTTTTCAATACGATATTGATATTTAACAAGCCAAGTTTATTCTAACACAAAGGTAAATATATGGTGATTGTGTTCTAACAACCATAAAAATGAGAATAGCTGACTTGACTTTTCGGAATCTTTGATTTTTATCGGGGGTCAAATCCCGACCATTGCTCCATTGAGAAAATACGCACCTCTCTTGTTTACTTATCTAACGCAGAGCCATTTTCACATTTTCAGTCTAGCACAAGCATAAGCTATTGTGACATCTATTGAGGATCAATCTCCCTACACATTTCCATGCCTGATCTGGCCAAGCAATTCCCCATCTAAACATCAATGAAGTATGTCCAAAAAGTATCCACCAATTTTAAATTCTCAAAAATGAGTTATGCAGGCTTGATGTAGCACAGCAGCAAATAAGAGGGCACTAGACTGCGAAAGCATGAACATTTTACATCCTGTGAGTTTCTCAGTCAATAGCAAGACCCCAGTAAATGAGTTTTTGTACTGTTTGGCCGTTGCACTTGCACAATGACTGGGTGAGTCATTCTTCACGTCTCGTCACCATCCCAAAAGTTCAGATTTGGTTCCCTGGAACTTTTGTCTCTTTCCAAAAGGATCTTAAAATGAGGACTAGATCAAGGAAAGATGATAAAATACTTTGCAGACTCTTTTCTGTATGGGAGGCCGGGATAAGGGTTCTCAAGGGGAGTATCTCGAAGGGAACTTAAATGCCATTTCCCTAGGTAGGCTATTTTTCCGTTAATATCACATAGTTAGTTACTTTCTGACATACCTTGTGCGCTCAACTCGGGCGAACAAACAAGTGCCGATGCATTCAAATTGAGCTGACCATGATCGATTTTTGTACGATATCGATGAGAGATAATAAATTTCGTCAGTTAATTAGGAGAGTATAATTTTTTATGGATTTCTTAAGGAAAAAAAATTGTTGATTTCAAAAAGTCCATCACGAATTCTCGCCATATAATTCATAATAATCATTAGAAAACGAAATGGCTTCTATTTTTGGCCAGCTTCTTTCTTTCCACATGCTTTTTTTTATTCATGTGTGAGTTTGTTTTCAATATGGCTGAAAATTAGTTTTCCAAGAAGAATGATGCATCAAAAAGTGGATGACCATCTTAAGAATTCTGAATTCTCTGATTGCCAAAATAAATCGATTGAAGTTAATGAAATAGTCGTCTTCAGGGTATAAAAAAATGGGGGAAAAAATAAACGAAAAATGTCCTTTTTCTGCTAGCTCTTAAGAAACAAAAAAAGTGAGGATGATTGAATAGGTGAATGAGCAAAAGTAGACTTTGCAGAAAAAAGATGATTTTGACGTGGTGATATAGGAAGAAGGGACTTATTTATTTCCTGATGTGAAGGAAATGAGATTTTTTCGAATTAGAGGTAGAAATATTTGCGTCAGCATGGGTAGCGAGAATATTCAGTGGAAACATTTCTGAAGTACATATATATATGTATATATATATATATATATATATATATATATATATATATATATATATATATATATATATATGTATATGTGTGTGTGTGTGTGTGTGTTCGTGTATGTGTGCGTGTGTGTGTGTAGCTTATGTTTCGTTGTTGAGTGTGACTTCATTTCTAAAGATACGATGTGATATGAATATTTTGATTTAATCCCCAAATTAGCACAGCCATTGCAGGTATCAAAGGTATCCCTAACAAGAGCCGAAGAAATGAATCGTCCGGTCAGTGAATATCTTAAGAAAGGTTAGGAATACCGACATCAACAAATGTTGTATTATACAAGTCGACATCAAAGCTTGAACTACCACCAACGTTACATATTGAAAAGTACTAAGCAGGTACGTTTTATCAAATGCTGCATGACGTTCGAGACCCAGTCATCTGTCATGACAGGACAGACATGGAAACTCAAGAAGGCTGTAGAGGAGTCATACCCCCAGACGATTGAAGTGATTGGCGTTGTGGCAAAAGGCAAAGAAGGTATGGGTTATCATCCACAGCAGTGGTCGTCGAAGGAGACTAGATACAAACAAAAAACGTACAAGGTGAAAGAAGAGATTTGCTCTGTTGAGAACAAGTGTATTGCTGTTGGTTATTCAAAAAAGAAACAAATTGGATTAAATCAAAGGAAAGGAAATTACATGTTGCAAAATCAAACAGATAAATCCTAAGTGGCTGAGTTTCCTCATAAAGGCTGTCTACGATATCCCAGCAGTGTCAATAAATTTAAAATTGGGGAAGAAGATCCAAACAATGCTGTGCATGCAGGAAAACTGCTAGCCTCGAACATATCCTCACCCTAGCAAATATATACCTTGAAACACAACCACGTGTTGGAGGTCTCTTCAGAGGCTACAAAAGTATTCTGCAAAACTGCCAATGAAATTCGATCTACTACTAAGATTAAGATACATTTCCTAAAAGAATAGAACAGTGTGGAAGCTGGTTATGGGGGAAGTGTTAATCGACGTAGTTTAATGGCTTCACGGACTGGAGCATCGAAGTAAATTTAGAACATTGTCTCGCTTTTACAGCTGATATCACGTCAGCCACCCAATGCTCTGGCCTTGTAATCTAGTCAAGTTAAATTTAGGAAAGTTTACTTCATTGAATTAACCGTTCTTTTTTAAGACAATATTGACTAAGCACTTAACGTAAGCTGTAAAAGTTTCGAGGACCTGCGTTAACGATGTATGATACAAGGCTGGACTACCAATGTATTTCCCTACTGAAGTGACATGTCGAGGTTTTTTCATCAATTAAATATCAACATGCCTTTTTAGGCTTTGATTATCATTGACGGAGAGAAAGAAATATATCCGGAGGCTCTAAAACCAGACATGGCTGCGTCGGTATGGATCGAACGCTCGTACACGACTGGTACTATAATTCCTGAAAAAGCCATGATGATGTAGTAACATACACTTATCAATTTATATGATTGAATCCTCAACCTGAAAATAACCAGAGGTTACGTATAAGATCCCATCTGTATGGATCATCGGAGTTTTGGGGCTCAATATATCCGAGAGACTAAAAAAGATCTGAAAAGACCTAAAATTCTTTCAAAATATGGTCTAAAAAAGATTTACATGGAGCGCAGACGAACCTAGCGTCGCGATTGGGATAACAAAGGATATTATGAAGGGTATTGAAATGAAGTAGAAGTAACCCTCCAATTATATATTAGACTTATCTCGTTGTGATATTCATTTCTGGGTTTGAATGTGTCGTTTTGGTTGATTGCTCATGTGTTAGTTATTTTGTGTTGGTTATTTTCTTATGGTTTGGCTGTAGTTAAAACCTCTTCGACGCTTAAAAATGAGGTATGTTTTTTAGAAGCAACACGTCTGTCTAATTTTAAAAGATAATGTTACATTCGGGAATAGATTGCATTTTCTGAACGAGGAAAGTCATGCCCGGATAGAAGTAACCATTTGTTGATTTATGGATTTACTTACTTGCATGAAGTATTTCCACTTTAGGATATTTTAGATAATGTGTTAGTTATGTGTAAGTCTGTTCGTTCGTCTTTCAACACGATGTCTCCAAAAGTACTGAATGAATCTCAATCAAATTCTGTGGAAGGATGGGTGATGGGATAAGAAAAAGATGGTAAAACTTTCTGTTCGAGAGATATTTTCTAGTTTCTTTCTTTCTCTTACATTTGTGAATACGCATATGACTGCCCAAAAGATATCTCCAATGGATTTTGATCAAATTATGTGGAAGTTTTATGTATGTTCACGTGGTACTGAATGGATTTTAATTAATTTTTGAGGAAGGGTAGGTGATGGGGTAGGAACAAAGTAATAAAATGTTTTGATTGAGAGATATTCTTCCGCACATAAACTCGTGAGCTAGGCTACACCAGATGCAATTAATTTGGGGGGCAGATTCATGCAGAATTATGTATTCTATTCGAAGTTATATATCAAAAACACATAGATTTGACAATAGCTCATGAATGTCCGGACGATATGCCGTAAGTTTGCGATGAATTTTAATGATATTCTGTAGAAACTTGGAAAATAGGCAATGAAAAGACTGGTTAAATTTTCAGGTGGATCCACGTACAGTTACCCCTACACACATCATGGCTTTGGCAGAGCTATAAACTCTCTGAGTACTTTCTAGATTTCTTATGAATTAGTGGTAGATAAATTATCCACCATGAGAAAAATTATGTATGGCTCTATTGAAAGCAAAATGCAACCGAGTCAAAAATATAAGAAATAATATTTGCATTTATCACAAGGCATCGAATGCCTTTGTTGTCTTCAAAGATCGATGCCAAGAGAGAAAAGCTGCCATTTGATTGGGAGATTTACTTCTCTTTTCAATTGGTTATTTGTCATTTAAGATGTTTCATATCTAACGATGAGTTGATCGTATTTGGAGGAAAAGGGGAAAATTCTCATGCATGACCAAGATACATTCTGTTAAAGTCAGATGTCAAGGTTCCATCACCATTCCGACCTCGATATACGCGACTAAATGATTATCATCAAAAGAAAAAAAAACCTCAAATATCGGAAAGAGGTTTTATTTGCCGGGATCTAGAACTCCGGCAACGTGACAGAAGAACAAAACCTAGTCATATCGTGAGGTACTCTTGAGTCTCCCTGAATTAGTGGTTATATCGGTTCGGACCGGGAATCATGCTTGACCCGAGCATTGCAGTAATTTTCATATGCATATATGACAACACAGGAAAGGACAAAGAAAAACCAATATAGAAATGGCCTCAGGAAAAGTATAAAGAAGTCTGGTTAAGACTAGCAATCTTGAAATTGTCTGTGTGACATGTTACAATTTTAGAATTTCTGTCAGAAAACGTTTTGGGGGGATTACGCAGTTTACTTACTAACACAACAGAAAAAATCATGTGTTTCAATCCCTAAAATTCCTTAGCTCGTCCGAAAGAAGTTATCTTCATTCAAAGTAGATCCATGCTGACCTCCAATGATGTACGTATGTATACACGTATGTATGTATGTATGTATGTATGTATGGTGCGTGTTAAAATATATATATATATATATATATATATATATATATATATATATATATATATATATATATATGGATCCGTCTGAGTGGATATGTACACAAATCTACATAAATGAAAAAACACTTTTTTAACGTCTATTTGTGAGAGTGCATATGTTAAATACTTTTGTATTTGTATTTTTGGATAGATAGATTTTTAAAAAAAGATAGATAGATAGATAGATAGATAGATAGATAGATTGGCAATTTCTTCTCCCAGAGCGACCGTTAACAGGTGAGTCGTAAGGACTAATGCTAGTGAGTTTAATACAGCCAGTATAACGTACTATTTACCAGACTACCGGATAATAATAATATCAACTATAAGCACACATATACGCTTGTACCCACCAATATCCACACGTACACACGCACACGTTCATCTATGTGTGCTGTATATCAAAGTCACTTGAATCATTTCAGCAAGCATTTTTCAACTACTTTTGGATTTCGTTTCACAGATATAATTATACATACAATAGCCTTTTCAAAGCTACTCCAAATTTATATGGTCTGGTATCGGGCGATGCTAAGTTTAGTGAAAAATCTAATGTGTATCCAGAAAGATGCTATGTTCGTACTCATATGAAATGCCGTATCTGCTGTTTTCTCCTCCATACTGCTTTTTCAATTGTGTACACCATCCACTAATATCAATCTGATTGAATATGGGTACATCAATGTTCGTACCTTGAGAGCTGGATTTTGATATCAAACTTTTATACTATTACGTTGGAACTATGTAATTGGTATTTACTACTAAATCAAACACATTAACTATGAAGGTGATTATGTTAGAAAATAGATATTTGTCGTGTGAAATAGGTGTTTTTTTTAATAATCATCAAGCAGTGGACTCGATGATATAACAATGTTTTTTTGTTATTATTTATCTAATACAAAATTAAATGTGAGGAAGTTTCAATAGGTTTCCCAGTGAGTATGAGGAAAATTTACATTTTGTTAAGGAATCCATACTTTCCCTCACTTTTGAAAACAATTTATCCTGAGTTTTTGACCCCAAAGGTGAAAATGTTTATCCCAAATTTTGACGAGCGAAAAGGTTCCCTGCTTCTTTTCATACTCAAAAAAGCAGGAAAAGTGTCACCTCAATTTTGGCCGCTAGAAGGGGAAAAAGTTTCCCGTCGATTCTTTTCCCTCGTTTTTAACCCCTAAAACTGAGAAAAAAGCGTGATCCGAATATGAAGTCAGGTAGAGAAAGCAATTTCAAAAAAAGAGTTATCAGGGTACGAAGTCAGGTGAAAACTCACTTCCAAAAAAAAAAAGCATCATTAAAACAGAAAGTCAAAGAAAAAAAAATTTTGAAAAGTATTTTTGGAAAAAAAAATTCTCTCATGAAGTCACTATGTTTTATTTCGACATCAAAATAGTTTTATACAAAATGAGGGTCTAGTTAGACATTAAAATCATATCATGAACATTATATAATATAAGATTCAGTTTTGTTTTATTCTTCAAGTTGAAGCATCTGGTGTGTATGGTTTTAAAAGAACTCTGCCTACCATGCACTTTTTCTGTTGGGTTATGGTAACATACATACTTGGTCACAAACAGACAGAAAGTGTTATTCAAATAAATTTCATGCATTGCAAGTAGCATTAAATGCCTTATATTGAAGTGATTTAACCCAGAAAATGCCTTAATGCATCTATAAGCTGCAAGTCAAATTTTAGAACTATCAGAACACAACCTATGAAAGGACAGTATGGATTATCATCTGCCTCGTTTTATATCGATTTGCTCGTTGTATCAAATCTGCGAGGGAGCAGAACCGTTCCATAACAGACCGTCCAATTGCAGACAGAAAGATGACCGTTCCATTGTAGATGGAAATATCACCGTTCCGTTACAGAAACAGAAAGATGATTTATTGACGATGAAATTGTTTTAAAAGTTATAATGCGAAGGTAAGAAAGATGGTGGAAACTTGTGTTTGTGTCTACATTTTGGTACGAGCTTTTCTTCAGGAGTTTATGGTGTTCTTGAAAGGTTATTATCGCGATTTTCTCTTCTACAGACTAAATACAATTAACAAACAGTTGAAGGCTAGAAATCAAAAAGACAACTTTTTTATTAAAAAAAAATGCATAAACACTGGAACTCAAAGTTCAATACCGAGAGATAGGGCTACCAACAATGACTTAGATCCTTGGTAATGAACACGTCACCAATGTTAAAAAAATGATTACATCAAATTCGATAATACAAAAATCTGTTATTCTAATGATGGGCTGTTTTGGTTTCACAATTACAATTACAATATCTGCTGGGCTTTTTTTCTTCTTCTAAATATAATAGAATTAAAATCATTCAGACAGAATGTTTTCGATTTCGATAATTTCATTGGAACCAGCCAGAAAAATATTTTCTTTGAGCCGAAAAATGCAACTATGAACACATACCCTGTTTCACAAAATATGTGAGCCATTAAATATGAAAATAATCTCCAACAAGTGTGGCTTTTCTTCATTTCTTACTAATCTCTTACATACACCCATCACACACAAACACACACACACACACATACACACACACATATATATATATATATATATATATATATATATATATATATATATATATATATATATAATACACTCAGTTAATCCATTGACCTCGAGGGATATTACTGTATCTCTTCAATTCTTGTTTAATTCAACTTCTAGGTGTATAGGTGAAAAATTTAAATTGTAGCCTCTTGTATAACCCAGTTCGGTATTCCCACCTGTTTTCCTTCTTTGATGTCGTAAATTTGTGTACTGCAATACTGTAGTTATACAATAAATGTCCAATGTTTGAACGTTATGTACTATTACTATGGTGATTAGGAAAGGAAATTAACAAGCACACCGATCTTTTTACACCTTGTGCACTTGATTTGAAGTCATTGTTTTCAAATTCAGTTATTTTTCCTAATTCAGTTATTTCAAGTCATTTTAGTTATATCTTTGGTGTTTTTATCGCACATGTTTTACAAGAAAGCAATTCATATTGCATTATTCAAAAAGTAAGGTCAATAATTCCAACGGTTACCCTCTACATCTGTATATAAGATCCTGAGGAAAAGATTTCGCTGTTTTCAAATTTATCTCATGGCAGCTGGATATGTTTATGTAATTAATTTCATTTCTACTGTTGGTTAGCAGCGTGAGTTAAATATATTCAGTGGTGAATGGGGGAGGCAGTGTGTTCATCATCAACATCATTCTTTGAGTGTTTGTCTTGGACATAGACTTTCCCCAAGATTTGCCAAAACTCTCTATCATGTGCATCACAGTACCAGTAGTCCCAGAATTGATCTAGCTTATCATGTCATCTCCCATTCTGCCGGCTACGATTTCGCATATGACCTCTGAGGACTCACTTTGTTAGTTGCGATGTCCAGTTGTGATGTCTAACATTCTTGCAACATGTCCAGCCCATAGCCATTTGATTTTCTCACCTCTTTATGCAATATCTGAGACAGTTGTCTTTTCTCTAATATACTCTCTAATGATCTCTCCGTGTGAGGTTGAGCACCTATTTACTCGTGCTCCCACGAGAACAAGATGTGACACAAGGTCAAGTTTAACGTGGGATGGAGCATCTGCAAAAATAGCTCTAGTCGCTGCTGAGTTGGTGCTTTCCCATTGCACTAACGGGGACGGATCAGAATAGTCCTGGCCCCTCTGCAACTTCCCTGCATCCAGAAAAAATAATAGGGGTGTTGAGTATGATTATCTAATGGGCACGTTGCCTGGTTCTCAGTTTGAGGATCAATCTTTTCCCGAGATTCCATAGATGTTTCAGCTTCATAAGTTACTATCGGTAGGATACATAGGTTGCATACCTTTCTTTCTAAGATAAGTAGGGTTTTGTGTATGTTACTTGTCATCAAATGGGCTTAATCTTAAATAATAAAACATTTTCTGTACGCATTCGAGTATAGTACAACCCCTACCCCTATTTTCTTTCAGATCATTACCTAAACCATAGAGAAAAGAATAGTCACGTTCTCATCTCTTCCCATCATACACTGCGTCCAATTTTAATCAATAACATTACATCCTGATCTACCCGCTTAGTTATCGATTTATTTGACCTATTCCTGTCCATCTATAAATCTGATTTGCACAAACAAGCACTCATTCTTTAAATGGCCAATTTTCTATTCTTATTCGCCCTAAACAGAACAAGTAATACAATTAATAATGATTTGCATTTCTGCGTTCGCTTTAAACATCTTCGTTTGAGGCATTGGTAAAACTTATTTGATGAATTAGAATCAGAAAACCTAAGAATCTAGAACAATCTTCACATATGCTGATCAATATGCCACACTCAGTGTAGACACTGACTCTACACTTCTCACTCTACGATCGACTGGATTTCTAAGGCTTTATAAATATTGTGTTCGTCTGCGAATCCGTATAACGTTGTGACTTGTAGGTTTCTCTTATCAGTGGAGGTAGGCGTACGGTAAGGCGACACAGAGGTAATGAAAAAGCGTTTGTTGGTACAGGATTGGGAGTGCTAAGTGATTGGGACAAATATTTGTTAGTATATTTTTATTCTTATTTATTTATTTTCGTACCAG
Source organism: Thysanoteuthis rhombus (assembly GCA_963457665.1). Lineage (NCBI taxonomy): Eukaryota > Metazoa > Mollusca > Cephalopoda > Oegopsida > Thysanoteuthidae > Thysanoteuthis > Thysanoteuthis major. The sequence continues at coordinate 33,465,892 of OY735200.1, read as the reverse complement.
TTTTCAACAACTTTTCTCGGGAATTGAGGACGACTAGTCTCTTAAATGCTCTAATACTTAGTTATGTTTTCTGCTTTCAATAAAGCAGTTCCTTTTTTGCTGATCTGATATCAGCATGTTTATATTTACGAGTATCCGTTTCATTTACAGTGATTAAGCGTGTGGAAGCCCCGATCACTAATCCGCTACACAATCGTTTGTTATACGCAACATTCTTTGAAAATATGTAACTATCCTAACTTGGGATATTTACAGGGCTAACGAACATCTGCATTACCAATAATTTTGAATAATAATCATCATGTAGTTTAGAATTGAAACCTTTTTTCTGACCAGTAACATAATTCAGTTTTAGAGATATAAAGTTTTTGGGGTTTTTTTTCTGAATCAAGATATGAATGCTCTGTAAAATCAGTGTTACTAGACCAAATACCCACTTTAGCAAGAAGAGTAAATTGCTGTAAAAAATAAATGAACATAGGCGGATGGGGAGCAGATACTGTAATTGTGTTTAAAATCTATTTGATTCAACTTTTCCTTTACGCTGTTAGAAAAAAGGGCTAATATTGAAAAAAAAAGCCGTGGTTTCTTTATTCTACATTAACCAAACTGTTTTTTTTTATTAGGCCCCCTTTTTTCGCTATTCGAAGTGATGATATTAAAAATGGGTGTCCTTTTTTTTTTAAAGGGACTGATGATAAATATTAAAAAAGGTGCGTTCGGAGGAACAACGATGTCGAGAAGAATTGGAGCCAATGATTAAAAACAATACGTCCAAAAAAAAAAGAGTTTGGGTGGAAAAAGTGAAAAAACTCACCTTCCATTTATACTGCTAAAAAAGATATCTATTCCAGCCACTTAGAATAAAAATTAATCCACCATCGATTCGGAGCACAAAAGTGGAAAAAAAATTTTTTATATCAACCCTTGAGAATGAAATAAGCGATTTTGACACCTGGAAGTAAATAAAAGGATTTACCCTTGAAGATTAAAATTCACCCTTAAAAATGAAAAAAAGGTCGAACTTCATTTTGACCCCTTAATATATGCCTCCACAGAAAATAGATAATATTCCCTCGATTTTGATACTTAAATGTGGAAAATGAAATTTGCCCGTCAATTTTATCCCCGATATTGAAAAGTAAATCAATTTAGACCTTTGAAAATGAAAAATGAAAGTTTTTCTTCGATTTTGAACCTGAAGGATTAAAATGAACGATACTTATCGATTTTGACCCCTTTAAAAGAGGAAGAAAATCTTCTTTTTCGATTAAGAACATAAAAAATGTTTCAAGAATCAAAAAATCCCCTTGGCTCTCAATCCTTAAAAGTAAATAAAAAGTATTCCTTTAGATTTTGACCCTTAAAGTCGGGAGGGAAAAAATGATGTTGAATTGGAAAATTGGAAAATCGGGAAAAAGGATACTTTCCGACATTGACACAGAGAAGAACAAGAAAAAATTGTCTGAAAGCGAAAAAAAGACTTTCTTTTCGATTTTGACCCAAAAAAATGAAAAAAATTCTTTTGATTCTGACCCCTAAAAATAATCTTTAAAATCCCTCTGATTTCAACCCGTCAGGGTGAAGCAAAAAAATACCTTCGATTCTGATCCCTGACAAGAAAAATCGAATATCCATTTGATTTTTACTCCTGAAATAAAATAAATGTCCCCGTGGGTTTTTACCCCTGAAAGGAAAGAATTCTTTTCCCTGAACTTGAGCCTTGAAATGACGATTTTGAGACTTGAATGGGAAAATAATTCTGTCCTCGAATCGAAAAATTAACTCCCAGAAATTCAAAAAGATGACCTTTTTGGAGTTTGACACACAGAACTGAAAATTAAAATGACTGTTTCCCCATCTATGGAAACCTTAAATCAATTCAACTTAAACACCTATAAGAGGAAAAAATTCTCCTAGATTTAACCTTAAAATCTAAATCAACCAATAAAATGAAAATCAATCTCCCTTCGAAAATTTTAGAAAATGGAATAAAATTTTCCTGGGTTTTTGACCCTGAGAAGTGAAAAAAACGTCTCCCTATCATTTTGATATCTAAAAGTTGAAAAATGAAAGTTCTTCTTCGATTTTGACCCAAGAATTAAACAATTTCCCTATCAATTTTGTCATTTGAAAGTGAAAAAAATACCCCCTCGATTTTGACTTCAAAAAGTGTCTTCCTCCTTGATTCAGGTCTCTAAAAATGAAAAAAAAATCCGCTATCGATTTTTATTTCTGAAATCGAAGAACAGATTTCCCTTAAATTTTTAACCCTAAAAATAGAAAAAGAATTCCTCCCAATTCTGACAACTAAAAGTGAAAATACTAGTTCCCTCAGATTATCTATAGAACCCCCCGCCTAAAAAAAATTAGTGTTTTGGGAAAATGTGCCTTAATTGTACAATATCAAAACATGCTCTAATTAAAACAGCATTATTCAAGGTATTGATGCGTAACTAATAAACATCTTAGTATGATGTCTCTGAATTTTTGAGATGAGGTATTGTTATGAATGATAATAGAAATAATACAAATATTAGTATGATGTATGTCAAAAAAGTTGAAGAACCCAACTTTACCACTCATTTCAATTTTGAAAATTTGAAAAAAATAAAAAGACTGGAAAAAACATATCTTCAAGAACCAATTCGCAAAATATATTTCCTGGAAGTCAAATCCGAAACCCAGAGAACATTTCATGGGTTTATGTCGAATTGTTTTGGCGCAGGACGAGTATGTACAAACAGACAAAGGGGTGATCCTTTGGTAAATTATAATACAATTATCATCTTTCTTTGTATACCGAGGTAATGGTTACAGGTGATTATTAAAAATATCAATAAGATGCAGACTGCTTTACTCAAACAATTAAAGCTGCAATGTAGAAAAAATTGAAGCTTCTCCAGGTACACAAGGATATTGTGTAATGCAAAGAATGTCTTATGATATGTTAGCATATTATAGGTATTATTCTACTTCACGAAATTAAAGCAAGCTTCAAACAAACAAAATGGGGTTCTAAAAATTTGTTTACTTTATAATTCTTTTAAAACAAAGTTGGTCAGCCGCACCAAACTATGGTGAGAATGCAAGTCCAAGAGGAAACTGTTGACATTCTCGCTTATGAATTTTCTGGCCACATACCTGATCTCTCAAATCGAGAAGTAAATGAAGCTTTTGCCACACTGAGCACGGCCTATTCACGCAGCATACGTGAACCAATGTGTCATCCATCGAATCCCGCAAAGAGGCAGATATCTACGTTCGGGCATTGCTGGTTTTCTATCGAAAGGAACAACAAAAACTGAGAAGACAACGTCCACGACTCATAACATCGCTGTGTTCAATCAAAAGGAATATGCACGCTCTTTTCAGTGCAAAACTCACCAAATACAAAAAGTCATTTCGTTATGAGACATTCTTCAAGAGTGTTTCGTACCCAAAATTAATAGCAATATGGGAGCTTCCCAAGATACCTTCGAGAAAAATACTGGAAGAGTAAGAAAAAAGTATTCAGTCGATTCAAAACAAGTTTAAAATCAGTTGGAATACCCAGGAACGAGCTAGTGATTTAACAGACATGCGGTCACGTGATCCCCTAGCGATAATCCATAAGATATTTCTGTATAATAAATGGAAGATAAAGCATGTTCTCCCCGTTAAAAGGACTCTGTGTGTGAAGAGGACACAACGGAAGGAAGATTTTTGCTTGTTTCTAATATGTATCTTTTCTGTATATTTGCAGGAGGAACTGAAACTAAACGTTTATAAATCACCTGGAGATCGTTCGCTTAAAATTCTATTATCGTCGTCTCTACCGGGATGCTATGGATATTAAGAGCTCGATTCTTTGGCAGCCAATTGAGGGACATTAGGGTAATCTTTTTTTGTTTAATTATTCTGCTATTCTGGCAACTCTTCCACAAAAATGAACTAACTAACCGATTAACGTACTTCCCCCGACGTTTTTGACTATTGCAAGTTACCGGCATATTCCTTAAATTCATTGAAGGATCAGAAGATATTGATGATTTTTCAAACATTTTTCAATCAATATATATCTATATATATATAGATGTATATAGATATATTTTGGTGGGGAAATATCAAGCCATTTAATATAAACGAGAAGTCTACCTTGGGCAATGGCGTTTTAGTCCTCTGCAAAGTACACCCCTTGGGACTTCTTCCAGTGTTTCGCCTGTCACGTTTCCCTTAATCTCATCCTCTATCAGAAATCTCCCTTACAACGGAAATTCTACCTTTAGGAAAAGCCAAGAAACACAGATAGTCAAATCTGAACTGACGAAGTGTGGCAAAGTTATGCCAAGCGTCTTCGCACGAGACGTGTTCAATTTACGTGCCTGGTCAATGACAATGCAACGGTCACACACTCCACAAGTTCACTAAATAGTGTCTCACTGCTGGCAGTATAATTACAGAATAGAAATGTATAAGCCCACATTCACAATAAGGTCCTCTTTGATCGGTCGCCCAGTTACATCACATCTGCTCCTTGAGATATTTAAAAAATCACTTGATACTTCCCGTACTGACCTCAAAGCGGTAGTGTGCACACATGTGTTTCCGTGCATAAAACTGACATCCTTTACCATCTATCAACCTTCATCAAATAGATATGTAGGTTAACTAGCGAGAATCGAATATTTACTACCCGTGATCTGGCATTCGTTTCTGCAGAACTGTACCCTACGGAGAATGACAGCAATTAGACGAGGCTTATGAGATTAGAATGTACAGTGAATTGAGATGCACCTGTTTTATTTGCTTGTACTGCATTATGTTCCAGGATATATCATTGTACATTGATTTTAAACAACTGAGGATGATTATTACAACTGAAAATTGAGCTGAGAACACTGATATTGAACATCTATACTTGTATTTTGTATTTCCTATTCGCTTGCGCCAGTACTCATGTGTACATGAATTATATCATGTATTTCGAATAAATCGTGTTGTGTATGTTTAGAGCATCCGCAGAAAGGGTTCTTCTCACGAGGATTTGCAGCAAAATTTCATACTGCATTTCATTTGGCGTGAGCTGTTCTAATGACCCAAACCTTGAATATGATGTGTGTGTGTTTGTATGATAATAATGTGAGATCAGAAGTTACACTGGATTCATTTCACAACTATTAGTTTGTTGCAAACCACTAAACGTGGTCTCCAATCATCCGGTGAAACTCAAGTCTGTTTATTGCTATCGTGAGTGCCCACAGTTTTTCAACGTATTCATCTTTTCTTTCCTTTCCTGGCTTATTTTTTTATGAATGTATATTGTGCGATCAATTAAAAACGAGCCTTTCCTAATATTAGTCGAACCATGACATGCATGTGTGAATCATGTGATATGCATTGTCGTGAACCATGTGATATGCATTGGCAAAAATAATCTTTGGAAGTTTCTTGTGTCTCAACTTCACTGCTAGATATTGCTTGAAAGTGTTGGAGTTTTTGTCTTGTGTCTTAAAAATAGTCAGTTCAAAAATCGATCAACGCATTAATTTGAATTTTGGGTGAAATTAAACAAAGCAGATACCGGTTCTTTTATCATGATAGCAAAAGTATGTGGGGTGCATGCACGTTCAAGTGACGCAAGATTTTGTTTCTAGGTCGAGAGCATGTCTAAAATGACGATTGTTGTGGGCGACAATGCAGGTCAAGAACTGTCTCTTCATTGGTGACCATTCCTGCAATCATTCTGACACTGAGTTTTCAATATTTTCGACCGATTTGTCTATCGATTTTTTAAAACATTCCACCGGGTTCTTAGCGATAACCGTTTTATTTAAATCAACGAAAAATTTTGTCTATTAATATAAAACCAGCTCTGTCTGTCTGTCACTATGCTCCTCTTGAACAATGATGTACCTCAATCAAATTTGTTATCCTTACTTAATGGACGGGAGGAAGAACTTTGACTTCTTGCTTATTCATAAAAATATGTGTAATTGTCATGCAAAACTGAATCCTTACTTACCATTCATTGGGACAGTTGAGCCGTATCTCAAACAAATTAAGTATGCATACTAAATTGAATTTGTGGAAAAAACTACAAGGTTTTTAAACAGTTTTGAAGTGTTCCCCCTCCCAGAGGGAGTGGGGGCCTTCCGTGGAAACTATTTGACCAGAAGTCCTTCATTGATTGAATTATAGTAAAAACCGAATGCAAGGAATGTTATTTTCTAAAATCATCCACTTAGTTTCACTCCTCCGCATACAAAAGAACCCGTGTCTGGATTCAATCAGCGTGAATGCCACGTAAACGTTAATAATGAAGCATTTACGCTCATATTAGTGGACCATTATCAAGAGAGCACGAGGAGACGGACAAGCGAAATTCTTCGATGGGCAGAATGTATACACTATTTATTCATTACATCCAAGAGATCTTCAGTTTGGGCACTGAGACTACACACCAAGACAAACTATTCCTGCAGTAAACAGTCATGGAGCTGGCATAGGATGTTTTCACATGTGCAGCGTATTCTCCAGACTTGGCACTTTTAGACTATCTCTTATTTCGTTCTTTATAGCATTTCTTGTTTGATAAACAGTTCCAATTTCAGGAAAGGTCATGAAATTAAAAGCGGGTATTGTTATTATACGATCTAATACACAATCAATAAACATTTATAAACACAACATGAATGAATGATGCAAATATAAATTGGTACAAACTAGGACATACCAGTTTGAAGGGTGTATATTTGTGAGAGGCTGAACTTTCTTAAATGTTTTGAAGCTTGCCATTGTCGTCATATGAAATTTACCGTTTTTTATACGCAAGTATAGCTTCGAAGTATTTCGGTAATTCTCGTCAGTGTTGTCGATTTATATCTATAGATAAAAAGGGAAAAATATACTCCTATTTTTTTCACATTAATGAAAATAATACTTTTTGTACCTTGACTAAGTAGGGGGGAAAAAGTATATAATTCCTTGAATTATATTTGTTTTTAAGGAACAGAAAAATGTCGTTAAAAGTAACAATCAAAAGAGATTTTTTAAATTCTGTTGTGCCATCTAATTCAATTAAACATTCATTCATTCATTCATTCATTCTCTCTCTTTCTCTCTCTCTCTCTCTCTCTCTCTCTCTCTCTCTCTCTCTCTCTCTCTCTCTCTCAATATTTCAGATCTATGAATACACGCTCCTGGACGCTCGTGGAATCTCTCTTTCTCTCACACACACACACACATTTTTATTCTGAAACTACTTTGAAATGATTAGAGACGCACATCGAATCATAAAGACGTCAATTACTTCCGGTCACAAAATATCATGTTCATTTCAGAATAGATTTTCATTGTAAATCGAGCACATATCTCGATAACCACCCACTAAAATAACTTCAAATTTGACACGGCAATTTACGGCGCAGAGATCAACATATCTGGTGAATATCAACTTCGTACAATAGCCAGGTGTTGAGTAATCTCAGTACGTTAACATACATACTCACACACGCGCGGAGGTTTCTCAAATCAGAGTCAGATAGAAGATTTTGTGGAAAATTCTAGAAACCTTTGTATCAACATTGTACATTGCATCTCTATCTCTCTCCTTCTTATGAGAATATATGAATTACTTCATTAGAAAATTCATTTTAGTGTGGGAAAATATATAAGCTTTATATACAAGAACACATCGCAACCATTGTTTACTCAATATAAAGAACCTTGATCATTCGTGTTTGCTCCAAAACATCGTATATTAAAATCTTTATCATTCACACCTAATGATAGCACTATACATCCCCGTAATTAATTAGATAGTCCAACCACTCTATTACTAAATAAGACTATTTTTATACTTAATTTATTTTCTCCTACCATTTATGTATGGCTTCTCAGTCCCCTGTCCTCCCCTCTAGTAAAGATGCATTAGGGTCTACTAATTTTAAATTATGCATAATCTTGAATGTTTCTGTTTAATCTTATGATCCTTCCTATGTTCTCACGATATTAATCCTTTGAATTATCCTCATAACTAATGATTTTTAGTTTTTTAATTTAGTTACTCGGTTCTTGACTACGAAGACCGGTGCATGTTCTATTTATCATCATCATTATCATCATCATCATCAGTCTTTTAATATCCGTCGTGGGACATAGACTTTCCCCAGGATCCGCCAAAAATCTCTATCGTGGGTGTCACAGAGCAAATATTTTCTGGATTTGTCTAGTTCATTTCTCGATCTTGTATTCTGTCGGCCTTGGTTTCGCATGTGGTCTCTGGGGATCCATGATGTGAGTCGTGATGTCAATCAGTTGTCTTTCATTCTTGCTACATGACCAACCCATTACATTTTGAGTTTCCTACTGGATTCTATGATGTCCATGACTCTCGTTTTATTCCTGATATACTCTGCTGTCTTGTGATCTCTCCGTGTAATGTTGAGCATCGACCATGAAGATCGACGTTGGGTGATTGCACTATATATATATATATGTATGTGTGTCTGAAGTATGTTGATGGGAGATTCCATTTGATGTTGCTACTACTAGAATATTATTTCGTTTTGTCTTAACCCAACATAGAAAATTTATTTCGTTATAGGAAATCAAAGATATTGATGGGCGTGAAATGGTGTTAGCAGTAGATATTTCAATTGAAGATTAAAAGTATGTATCTGGTATATAAGTTAAAGGAAGTGCTGCTGGAACAAAAGTTTCCAAAAGTATGTGTCATCAGAACGAAGAGATTTTCTGGTGATGTCATAAAAATTCTAAATCTACGTGAAAATGTATATGACATGGCGTCAAGATTCACTCCCGTCCTGTAATTAATTGGTAAACACCCACCCTTCACTGGAACAAAATGTAACGGATGAAAATCACCGATATTTGCTTTACTTTCTAGATCAGAGCACAGCACCCTTGGGGCTTGAAACAATTCTGCCAACCATGTACCGTTTTTTTGCTGGTTTACGGCAGCATTCGTACATGCGTACAGGAAAAAAACTATCTCTATTATAGAGATGGTAAACATGCAACGTGGTTTTCCTCTTATTGATAGCATAAAAGAATACAAAACACAACCAATTTCATTACGCAATGGAAATATTCAAGCTTTCTCGTTTATTTTTCTCAGTTACGTTTTTCTTTAGTTCACTTTTTCTTTCAAGATATTCTTCAATCAAGACTCTTCTATAGCATTTTCCTGCGGCGTCTCTCGCAAATCATTAAGATGAAATTCGGGAAAAGTTTGTTTTGTAGTTAACAGATGCTGTTCCAACCAAACAAACCCTAGCGTCAATCAACATCCGGCTGCTTCTTGTTTGACAGCACCTCCGTCCATTAAAGTTTTACACATTCTTTTCACACGTATCAGAATAATTCTCACTGACAGACTGATTTCAACTTAGTGTCTGGTACCGGATTGGATAACATCAGAACCCCTTCGACCGAGAACCTACAGAAAGAGATGGGTGTTGAACGTAACTAATGGATAGATGGATGGATAGATTGGGTATTGTCTTTTACGTCTTTTGATTTTTTGTAAGAAAAAATATCATTCACATTATATCTGTCTCCATTTTCATTGGAAGCTAAAACATATTTCTGTGGCATAGAACGGTTTTGAATTGAAGTCCTCTAGTGTTTATACCTACTTTTTTACCAAACCTACTTTATTTCCAATAGAAAGCAACAATTATGTAGCAACCAGTGATATATCTTTGTCTCGTTCGTGGTACCCATCGTGGGTCAACTGCTGGACAAAGGCCTTTCAACACCCCATTCATGGGGACCGTCATTGTGCTCATTTCTGTCTTGTCTTTCATGCCATCTTTCTACTTCATTCCTCTATCTTTCCCAACTTCTCTCCCATGAGCATCGATCAGTCAGATTTTCTCAATCTGTAGTCCTTTCTCCCGGCTAAATGTCCAGCCCATCCTTATTTTATAGTATGATATTTATTTTGTATTGTTTGTTTCGTTTTTTGTTTTTTGTTTTTTTTGTCTTTTATTTTTTTACTTCATCCTGCTTTTGTTCGTGGAAAGTAAAAAAAAAAGTAAGGGTTATAGATGAACAAAACAAAAATAAAAGTAAAGTTCAACATAACAAATCCCATAATAGAAGAGGACAAAGGCTTAAAGAACGTTAAAGAAAATATCAACCTAAATCAGGTGATAAAGTTAATGAAATACTATGAGAATAAATCAATATGCAATGATTGACTGGGAAAAAATCATTATGAATGAAGACATATTGAAAAACATTGCCAATACGCTCTACCGTAAAGAATATAATCAATGCATGATACTAGCTATGACTTAAGAATGCAAAACATTAGAACCAACCAAACAACTTCAGAACAATTTCCAAATCGCACATAGATAAATTGAAAGAGAAATGCAGGGAATGATGAATTGAATGTATGCATTTTCGTATACGTGCATTTATTTCTGACCAAAAGCATTTTTCGCATAATTTTAAACAGACAGTATGCGGATTTAGTGCCGAAATATGCCCGGGCAAAATTTAGATCGAGATGTGCCATATTAGGAGCTAAATTATCCAATTTCCCACTGCCCAAAATGTGTTGTTTATTCGCTTTGAAAATGCCTAAACCAGAGTGTTTAAATAGTTTGAAATTGTTTGTCAGCGATAAGGAAAGCTAAAACCTTGCTTACGCATCCCGAATTTGAATGCTAAACAAATCATTATTCAATTTCCTCAAACCCCCAGAATTACTACATTGCTGTATAAATATTCATTAGAGTGAATTAAAATTTGGATCTGTACGTTCAACAAATCATATCCGTCGTATTACATAAAGTGCTTATATAATATGCTACTGTTAAAATAGTGAATATCCCCCAAAAGATCAACACAACATCAAAATAACTAAAGATGAACAAAAAATTAAATGAAAATTGACTAAATAAAATGAGGGATGAACTAGAGTTATAAGGGAAGTAACCAGGAACTTGCAAACAAAAGTGAAGCTGGCACCACTAACATAAGATACTAAAATATAAAAACAAAAATTAAAAAATAAACACGAATAAGTAAAAACCAATCAAAATAAAAAAAGTACATCTTGAAAGATTAAATGTCGATACCTGACAATAATCTAAAGAAAGCATAATGCATTTTAAGAAACATATCACATGAGATAAAATGAAACAAATACAAAAAGTAGCACAAAATATCCAATATAGAATCAAAAATGTTCAAAACAGACTTAACCCCAGAAAGGCCAAAAATTTAAATAACTTTAGTTAAACAGAAAAAAAATTAAAATTATCAGAAGATACAATAAGAGATAAATATGAAAACAACAGTTGTAAGGGGAATAATTAGGAATCAACGGACAACACAGAGATTGATAACTTCTGAGTAATCATTTCGTCGTGTGACACTTGAAAATCGAATTCGTGAAAGAAATTTGTCGTGGTCACCTTTAGCATAACAATTATATATATATATATATATATATATATATATATATATATATATATATATATACATATATATATATATATATATACATATATATATATATATATATATATATGTTTGAATAGATGGACATTTTGTCTAATTCTCTCACAAACCATTTACTCACTAACTCTTGAGGTGCTATGTTTTTACATTTTGTTTCCTTACTTTCATATCTGGTAAGCCAAAAAGTTCATCTTAAATTTTGTTGTTAACAAAAGCGAATACCAGAAGAGCAAACTATAACTTCAATAAACAAGATGCATATAAAGCTAAAGCAAGTTGATTTCATATTGCATTGGGTTAGATTGTACCTAGGTCTGCGATACGAAGTTATGAATCAATGTTGTGAGAAGCTTACTGTTTGGAGCGATGTAATAGCACCTGAAAGTTTTAGAGTTCCATGGCGTGTTCATAAAGCTCGTAACGAAGAATTCATCAAGAAGGGAAATGTAGATCTCTAGCTTATTAGCAACGTTTTCTTCTAAGGGATGTCTTTTTTGGTAATTTTCTTTATAACAACTGACCCAGGTCGGGTGATCAGCTTTGAATCGCCTTTCGCCATCAGCATAGCCGTAGCATTCAATTCATTATGGATGCTTTGAAATTAAAATTCTTATAATGATGATCACAAATAATAATACTTGAATAATTTTGATTTTAATCTAATAAGATGTATTTTAATATTCATTTTAAATCAGTAATTATAATTTTAATTATAATTCCAAGACACGGCTTAACATTACAAAAAAATCTCTATAATTGGATGACCCGCGTTGTAAGTGTGAAAACCGTCAAGTCTGCATCGGTATAAACCTTTTTGAGTGAAGGAAAAGGTTAATGGCAGTTATAATAACACGATGTAATGAATAAGCCATAACTTATCATCCCCAGAGTTCCCTAGATTGAGTAAAATAATTCGCACTGGTCTTGACTATTTTTGAAACACAATTATACGCAATGCGAGACTCGCACTATTTCGGAATGATATAAGCCGTTTCTTTCAACGGTTTATCATGAAAGTACAACTAGTTGACATTGCGACAGACTTCAAAGCGATGACGCAACACCTGGGCAGTGAAAGCTGATTGATCAGATTCGATGGCAACTCGTTGGGTTATGGCAGACGCTGTCTATCGGGATTTATGCCGTTAGATGTTGCAATAGACCTGATCTCAAATTAAATACCATCACCAAGAGTACAGAAAAAAATCTGAATGCTGCGAAGGGAAAGCTTTTCCTCCCACTCACACATAAACACAGCCTACAACGTAGAGATAGGAATTGTGGTTTTTGAGTGTTTCTAAAATATTCATATAATCATTTACTTTGATATTTTTAAGCGTAAAAGGCACAATAGGGTACCTTTGTCAAACTGTAATAAAACAAGCTAAGTGAAGTATTTTCTTTCTCTCACGTTTTTTTTTCATAAGAAATAAGGAATGCACAACGAAGAGCTATGGTGTAAGCAAGTTAGGTGAACGAAATACAAATTAACTCTTGATGGAAAGAAAAAATGGAACCACTGTCAACAGATCCAAGTACAGATAATACAAAAATATACTGATAAATGAAATTCACGTCCGTCAATATTTTCAACCCCACTAACCCCTGCCATTTCCTGCCACTCCTTAATACTACTAGTTCGCAAACAAAAACAACCCCCTTGTCATTCCCTGTCACACGTTTCATTAACGTTTGAGTACAAGTAGTGTTGAGGAGTGACAGTGGTTTTGTGCATCTAAGTATCTCATTAGCGTGTGGCAGGGCTAGTTTATTCATTAAAAATAGTTCATCAAAGTAGGACAGGGATGAAAAGTTTTGTCACTGTGTTATTAGTCTTAAAATAGATATACTTGAAATCCTCAGCCATAATGGTGTGTAAAGCTAATTCGTCTAACAGTCAGTATGAAAAGCGGAGAGTCATTAATATATTACAACTTTGAACTTCTTATCAACCGGATAATAGAGAATTATTAGCACACCAATGATTTTGAAACTAATTTTTCCCTATTAGATTTTGGAGGCGAAGGTTAAGCTGATTCTGTGTTTAGAAATCTCCAGTGATAACTTAATAGATAGATAGATAGATAGATAGATAGATAGATAGATAGATAAATAAATTAATCGATAGATAGATTGATAGATGATTGGATAGATAGATAAATAGATTAAGAAAAAGTGGGGAGATGTATGGATAGATTAAAAAGCAAGAGAAAAGAAGAGAGATTCAGGTGGAAAAGGGTGGATAGACAAAAAAGATTTGGTCAGACTGGAATAGTGAGAGGAGAGAGAGAGAGAGAGAGAGAGAGAGAGATGCAGGTAAAATAAGATTGAAAGAAAGATACAGGCCGACTGGGTTACGGAAAGAGAGAAAGATAAAGAGAAGACAACAAAAAGTTAAACGCTTGATTTTCCCGCATACATTTATGGCCAAATAATGAGCCCCCTGCAATGTGCTCACAACAGCATTTCACAAAAACACAAAACCTGATATGTTGAAACATCGAACGAAACTGAAACGGGAAATCAATGAAGTCAGGATTTCCAATTGATTTTTAAATGCAGTTGCATCGGGGATCATTGTCGTATTTTCAAGTGTCTTATTTTTTTTTTCTCCTTTAGGGGTGAAGGTCGGGGAAAACTGCGCGAACTGAGGTTGTCGCATTAATTGCAAATCATTTAAAAGCAAGATCGGTTTTTCTGGGTGTTAGGTGTCAAGTCATGTGATATCACTAAAGACACAAGATAAATTCAACTACGCATTTTCTTCCTTTTGTCTAGCCTTTTACACTCATTTTCCAGCTGCCTTCTTATATTCTTCACTCCTTTATTTATTCATCGATTAAGGAACCTCTCCTTTTTATTATTGATTATTGTCAGATGTTGACATGTATTTCTTCCATCTTATATCTTTGGCTTTTCATTGCTTTTTAAAACTCTCACTCACCATTCTACTGCCATTAGGTACAGTACAGACAAGGACAAAAAATTTGGATATCACTATATTCTGTCTTTTATCTCGTACAACATCTCTTTTCGTCACTAAATCTTTATTTCTTATCGTCGAAATCGACAGTTGACTTTGTTTTTCGACGAAAGTTCATTATCATCATCAGTCTTTTAGCGTCCCTCGTTGAATATACACCTTCCCCAAGATTCGCCAGACCTCTCTATCGTGTGCCTCACGGAGCCAGCACTTTATGAACCAGGTTGTCACGCCATCTAATATTTTGTCGGCCTCGGTTCCGCATGTGATCTCTTGGTATCCACGTTGTGGGTCTAGATGTTCAATTGTTGTCTACAATACTTGCAACATAACCAGCCCATTGTCATTCAAGTTTTTGTATGGACTCTACGATATTTTGGAGTCGAGTTTTTCATCTAATATATTGTGCTGTCTTGTAATCTCTCCATGTTATGCTGAGTACGACTCTCTCTTGAGCATATTGCAAGGTTCTCAGTTTTAGGGTTCAGTATCTTGGTTAGGCTCCACGTTTCAGCTCCATAGGTGAGCTTTGGGCAGAATCATTGGTTTTAGCATTCCTGGAATTTTCTTTTCCAAAAGGTTAAGTGGAGTGATTCATTGCTTGATTTCTTCTCTTTTTGAGAATTTCATGGAGATTTGTTGTCCTAGGTAGATGTACTGGTCAACTTTTCCCTACCGTACGTGTTCGATTTTGATTATTGAGTCTCTGTCTTCAACATGATCGTTGTACATGACTTTTGTTCAACTGAAGTTCATGTGGAGATCAACTTTCTTGTTTTTCTTTGTTCAGACCGTCTAGCATCATTTTGAGGACCATGTAGTCTGCTTAGATATTTTCTACCTATTCTGGTTCCTTTGTTTTCCAAGTTTAGGTTTTAGTAAAATAAAGGAATCAGAATAGACGGAAAATGCCTATGGACTGTCTATTATGGTATCATTATTTCGAAAAACCTACACTTTTTTCAGGGAGGAAGTGAAAATTAACATTCACCTACCGTGATTAGAAATCATAACAATATATATATATATATATATATATATATATATATATATATATATATATATATATATATATATATTTTCTTCCTTCTGATGATGATTTTTTTTCTCTTTCGTTCTTTTTTTGCTTACTTTTAGCTTTTAGTTTTCTTTCTATCGAGCATTTCTTCCGATTCTCAACCTCAGTCTCATAACATGCATGCATGAAACTATTGTGTACTACTTATTTTTACTGATTCATTCTTCATTGGATTGTTAACTAAGAATGCTAGAATCTATCTATCTATCTATCTATCTATCTAATTATCTATGTACTAAACTTCTTACCTATTTACTGATCGTAATCATATATGCTGGTGTAGCTACGTATCATCCAAAGAACTTGAGGGAGTCCAGATTTGGGGCAAATAACATTTTTTGTCATCTGATAACACCGGAATTAATTCAGAGCGGAAGATAGAGGCACAACGGAAGTAAAAAAAACGTAGTTAATGCAAAAGTATTTTTTGATCAATACTCAAGGTTCAAAGTGCATATTTTCAAATGGGTTTTTTGAAATCTGACGAGAGCATTTGCTTCACTCGAGAATAAACCTTCATAGTCATATTAAAGTACGAATGTACACCTGACTATGCTTGAAAGGCAAGGCAATAACGACTGAAATGGGAATAACTCAACATATATATATATATATATATATATATATATATATATATATATATATATATATATATATATATATATATATATATATATATATATGCGCGTGTGTGTGTGTGTGTGTGTGTGTATGTTTGTGCAGGTGTGTGTGTGTGATTTACAGTATTCGTCAAAAGTATTTGAAAGAAAAGGGAAATTCTGCTTGTATGGCAGAAAAAGAAACTTTACACAATTTTTATGCATTTAGTTTTTTGTGTTTCCGAAGGTTTTATTTCGAGGTGGAAAATTGAAAATCAAATTAAATTGTTGAATGAATAAAGCCAAGTATTGTTCCTCCGTCCAGCTAAATTTTTGTTCATAACCAATGAAGAAGATTGAAAATGCTGAATAATATTGTTATTTCGAAGAGTTGCCAAAATCAATACGAAACAATGCAATCATAGGCAAGAACACTCAGAGTTTGAGTTTGTTCAGATACTATTGAGCATATTTTGTGTATATAGACCAAGTAACTAATTTTGATCAACATAAAATACATGCATATCTATAAACCAAATAAGTATCAATTATTCATAAAACAAATACATACAGTAATTCTAATTAGCATATGTACAAGCAGAAACTTAGCGTACTCTTGCATTTTATCTCTACTCCGAGCCAGCAAGCTCTCACTGCTCTTCCAGTCATTGTGCTGTTTCTTGATTTTCCTGATCTTTGGTAATTCAGCATTATAGAGATATATCAAGACGCAGTTAGTTATCTCTGATTCTCAGGATAGATAGATAGATAGATAGATAGATAGATAGATAGATAGATAGATAGATAGATAGATAGATAGATAGTAAGTAAGTAAGTAAGTAAGTAAGTAAGTAAGTAGCAACTCAAGGACAGGAAATGGAAACAGCAAACCAGTTTCGAATTTTGTCTGAAATCACTTAGGGTCACTTCGTTTTAATGCCGTTCAATGAGGCATGAACACATTCCATTTTTGCGCTCAGCACCATCACAAGATACTTTTAAAAAATGTTTTGTCAAGCTACATTGATTGACAGAATGGGAGACTGGGTACTGTTAGTACTTGGGGAAACCACTCTCCTAACTATCTTACCTACCAAAGCACCAGAAGCGAAAAGCTGTTACTTTCAAAGCAATGTGACTGGAGTTCAATCAATATATATACATACGTATGTAGGCATATGTTGGGAAGTAATGGTTAACAAGCTGAACCCTTTGGCCATTGCTTCTGTGTTGACTTTGGTTACTCTCTAGATAACTCACTACCAACGCATCGTGGCAGACTAAACATTGCAAAGCAGATATCTACATACATATAATTAGAAAATATAAATACTGATAAATAGAACGGGATTGTTTTTTTATTCTATAAATTAAACTGTCGTTATATCATGAATAATAACTCTATTATTTCAACTGAGACTTGTGTTATTACCAAAGACATTGGATATACAATAGTGCTATGAATTAGTGTCCATTTATTTCATTAATTCTTTATAATTTCAATAGAAGATATTGCTAATTAATTAGGATGAAAGCATTTTTCAAAAATGATATCATCATGTATTTGTAAACGCCATTTTGATCGGTTAATGCTTCAAGAAATCCGTCTGGGAAATGAAGACGTTGAGAGAGAAAAAAGAATTTTCATAAAAAGCAAAACGACAACTTGGGAACAGCGAAATACATTAAGAGACAATTCAGCATCGAATAATAAGCCGCCTGCCATTCACTGATTTAGATTAAACAAAAGGAAATTGAGATAAACCAAACAGAATTGTTGTAAACAAAAAAACAAAGCAAATACATTTTAAGAAAATTAAAGGAAGTACGGTGCTAGAATGTAAGGAAACAAGCAACAAACGGCATTTTTGAGGGTTTGGGGATTTTTTTTAAAGACAAGCGCTTCTTTGGGTGCTTTGGGGGTTTTCTCTGGACATCCAAATCATTTTCTGGAAATATTAAGCAAAGAATTGAATTATTGAATGGATGAAGAAGAAAGTAAAAGATGAAATTCGAAATATCGACAGTCATGCAAAACGGTGATGACAGGAGGACCGTTGTGTATCATTCAGTGAAGATTGAGTTTCGGGTGTTCCGATTCGATTCTCATTCTTCCAAGACACGATCTGCAATTTACTAGTCATTTCCAATAGTTCTTTTAAAAGCTTTTATGTAATGTGAGTTACGATATGTGAAGTAATCACAACTGTATTAATTCATTAAACGGTGGTTTCAGAAAAAGTGACTAAAAAGATGGAAATGTTCATCCATGAAAAAGAAGAGAAAGCAAAAACACACGTTGAGTTTAGTCACTGGGAGGAAATTCATGCAGAATTAGCAAAAGATGTTGAAATAAGAACGGAAACGTGCATGTCCAGTATATAATGTAAACTAACCCAAATAATACAAGGAACGGCACGGCCAGGTAAAACTGTTATATACAGCAAACCGTATAAATGACTGGGAGTCGACCACATTGACGAATGGTATCTGCACTTTCCTGATACAGTCATTGAAAACACAAGCCACAAATTACTCTAGGACTTTGATATCAAAACTAACCCTCCCATCAAAGGGAATGTGTCGTGGACAACGGGAAAATAATCTGTCAAAATATGGATATAGCTGTGTCTGAGGACTACAGAGTGGACAAGGAAGAAAGTGAAAAGCTACAATAATACCAGGCCTTGGCAAGAGGTCTGAAAATGTATGGCACATGATAATCAGGGTGATACCAATAATAGTTGGCATACTTGTAACTGTACCAAATTCATTGAGACCATGATTTGAGGAGCTGGAGATAAGACGAAGAATTTGGACTATATAGATCAAAGCATTATTAGGGTTTTTACGAAAACCTTATTATCATTGGAAATGTCACCTTCTGTCGTCAGCGATCGCCAGACAAGAAAGATGAAAAAAGGTATATGTGAAGTGAAGATGGGGTTGGCTGAGACGATTCAAACCACATCACCACTGTGATTTGCATGGATGATGAGAGGAGATCTGGAGACTTGAAAATATTTACTGTCACTCAACCTGGCAAATGGCATGAAAAAAAAAAAAAATATATATATATATATATATATATATATATATATATATATATATATATATATATATATATATATATATATATATATATATATACACACACACACACACTACTTATCTTCATTTCGGTTGTTGTTGCTTTTTATTACAAATAAACTCAGGCAAAGTACTCTTCAAAAATCATAGCGATCCATGCTGTTGATTTATTTACTCACCACCAATATTTATCTGGCCTAACTTTAGTGACGATAAAAAGCAAAAAGGTTGTAAGATGAAGATATGTCGTAGCAAATCAAATAATAATTCATGATGGTTCATGTTCTGCTAAATTGATGATATCATAATATTTACTTTCCGAAATAACCTTCTTCCATCTCAATACACTTAACCTAATGTTTCCCGATTAATAAGATTAAGTTAAGAGAGAATAATGTGGCGCATATAAAGAGATATGTATACATATCAGTTGCCATTGTTATACATGGATGTACGATTACCAAATCTTCCTTCTTATTGTTTATCTATCTTGGAAATTTTTATTTTCCCTTCTCATCCCTTCTCTTTGTCACTCTCTACCCCTCTTTCTTTCTCTCTCTCTCTCTCTCTCTCTCTCTCTCTCTATATATATATATATATATATATATATATATATATATATATATATATATATATATATATATGTGTGTGTGTGTGTATGTGTGTTTGTGCACGTGCTCATATAAGGTTGGATCATGAAGTCCTTGGACTCAAACTCAGTTATTAGCTGAATTTTGATCTGAAATCTTCGCTCTTTAACGAACCATCTGCGTGAGGAAGATTCGTTGCTGAATCAAGAGCAGTTACTAGAAAGAAAATTGTATGTAAAATTAATTTATTTTTATAAAATAAATTCATTTTCCCTGATTAATCGGTGGGCCTATTAATGTAACTGAGTTTGTGCATATGTATATATATATATATATATATATATATATATATATATATATATATATATATATATATATATATATATATATATATGGACTGAGAGAGATGGAGAAAGAGGAGAGAGAGGCACACACACACGCACGTAAACACACTGATTACCGTATGAATAAATGCATGAGGAATGCAATTATTTTAATGCTTTGCGAGGACATAGATGTACTGAAAGCTAGCGGGTGAGAAAAACGGATAATACTTTTTTTTTATAACATCGGATTCTTCTTTATTTAAAACTATCGCATGAAAGATTTGCTTTACTTGAGACTTGGCTACCGACTACAGAAGCCGAAGGCTAACTCGCTCACCACTTGAACACTAAACACAAGCTTGATGAATTATGACAGACGTTTACGCATCATGTAATTTGGCGCTCATCCAAACACGAATAGCAAAATCTGCCTAAGGAGAACATGCTGCCGATATTTCTAGAAAAGCAGTTTTGTATAAACGTAGGTACATCAATATGTTCCTAGTGATAAATTAAGCATTTATTTTACACTGCAAATATTTATTTCTAAACATAATCAGCCAGTCGGACAGAAACAGACAGTGAGAGAAATTTACTGAGCTTAAAATTGGCTGAGAACCAGCGTGAATACCTTGGAAATCTTACTGCCCCAGGTCTCAAGGTAAAGAGTACCTGGATGCAGCAATCTTTTTTCTGTGTCTGAATCCTGACTTTGTAATGTTTTGTCTGATGATCTGTCTGCGAAGTTTAAGCCCTGTTTCTGATTTAAGACGAGCGATGAACTGATTGAAGTTTTGCAACTGTGCACTTATAAACACCCTCTCATCACGATCCAACAATATTCTTGGGTCAACACCTGTTCTAAGCTCCACAATATCTGGATCACGCAAATATTGTTTCTTATTCAGCAATCCTACCAAGTTCGATATCGGACAGTGTTGGCCTCTTCCCCGTACTCTGTGGATTTGATACTGTTTTACAGTTTCAAGTTGAACCTTTCATATCATGTCAATTGTCCATAAGTTTGGTGCCAAGTCGTGACGAGAAATTTTGAGTATATAATTTTTGCTATTGGACAATGTTCATAAGAAAACCAACGTCACAATCACAAACAATGAATCTAGTGCATATAAACATGAAACCATTCAAAATTTTCACATAACTCTAAAGTTTTCTGGTGCACTATATATATATATATATATATATATATATATATATATATATATATATATATATATATATATATATATATATATAAATAGTCTAAGAGGTTTTAAGGTTTTAAACACTAAACATTAAAAAAAACTGTCAGAAATATCCTTGTGTCACTTCAGTAACTTATTCCCCAGTATCTTCCAATGCAATTTATGTAATTTACTTCAATTTTCTTTCGTCTGTTTTACATATACTTTGTTATATGGTAGAATGTGTGGGTCTTTTTTCTTATTGGGCTCTTAAACCGTTCACCATGAAACTGTTTTGGGGGATATCAGATAAAGATATAAAATGGCACCCCAGCAGTGTTGATCAGACACCACTACCCTTTCAGCTATGATTTTATTGTATAACTCATGTCATAAACGGATTTTGTTATCTTATATAGGGTATTATTATAATTAATTGTATATAGATGTTGTCTTATGATAGACATCATTTGATTTTTTCACGTACAGTAACCGAAAAATGTATTTAACGATGATGGATCAGTAAGTATAACAGATGTGAATCGTTGTTCGTGTTACTTAAGTGGGTGTCCAACTATGTGAAAATTAAATTGTATCGGTTTTTATCTTGGACTGCAGGTTAACCAACTTATAATATAATCTTTAAGGATACGAATTATGTAGAAATACCCCTTCGAGTTGATTTTTCACCAACATATTCAATCGAATATTTGGTTAATTTTCTTGACTAACCATAAAGTTAATTTTTCCTCATCGAATACCAACAATTTGTTTTCTTTCTTCGAATTATGAAATAAAGTATCATTATGTACATGGTTGAAACAAAGCCAATCCACTTCAGTGGGTTATTCCATTAAAATACATTGACAATTCGTTACATAGCATTCCATGTTCAATGCACCAACTCGCTCAACTACCAATTAGTTGGACAAATGGATAAGAGCTAAATATATTCCCTTTTCCCTGGTTCCAGTAAATACAATGATCTCTCTCAATGACAAAGACTGGATCAATCACTTTCGGTTGTTTAATTCCCTTAATATTAATGCAAATTGATTTTTTCAAAATACATTATTTATTTATTCTATCATATACTTTCGTTATGATTTTTGTGGAAATTTTGTATAAAGATTCAAGAGGGACAATCTAGACGAACTCAGAAAGTACTGGCTCCGCGACAGCCATGATAGAGAAGTATGGCAAATCTTGGGGAAGGTCTATGTCCATCCACTGACGTTGAAAGATTTATTCTTCAGTTTTTGTCATCATTTCATTATGGTCAAGCTGATAAGTTTTAAAGGGATCAGGATATATAATCGTGGCTTAAGCAAATTGCCTAGAAATCTTACTAATTTAGCCGCCTTGATTGACCATTTTTACAACTAAAGAAACAATTTTCGGTGTTAAATCAACAAATCTATGAGTTGCTCTAGCTATTTTCAAATATTCTAATAGCATAGATCAGTTAAATATAAAATATGGAATACTGCTTATTCTAAAAGGCATTTTCACGTACGGAATGAAAACAGATCTCATTAACAAACAAGTTGTTGACAGGTATCCCATGCTTGATTTAAATATCCGAATATTGATAAGTTCCTTTCTGTTCACTCTTTGATTCAAAGTCCTCTGGGTATATATTACTATACAATTTTTTGAGTTCTTCTCAATCATTAAGAGAACAAAAGTCATCAATAAAACGGGTACACCCTAAAATTGAAAAATCTCGCTTTATATTAGTTCTAATCAAAGATGACATGAATGTATATTTACCCAGTAGAGCGCAGGACCAATTCTCATAGGGATACCTATAATCTGATGAAATATTTGATTACTTATTTTAAAGTAGTATTCCCTAATAAAATGACAAACATTTGCTTTGAGGGCGAAGCACGTGAAGTAAGTCTTGCCTTTTTTTTTTCTCTCTTTTTTTTATTTACAACTTTGGAGTTTGTAAACCCAATGTATTTACTATATTCTTTTGCATATGCCAAATACATTGTTTTATTTGATTCTTCAATGAGATCTTCATGAGGAATTTTTGTGTAAAGTGTACTAAAATCATGGGTAGAGATAGATTTATCCCTCTACAGATATCTATGCTATCAATATTTCTCTTTAATAGACATAGAATTATTTACGACCAGAACAGATTTAAAATACCAAAGAATTTACTTCTATTATAGGATTACTGTATTTGATTATATATCAAATTAAAAATTCAAGAAACAGCTTTGCTAAGAGGTTAATACTATTAATTCTAGACGCTACAATAAAGCGAGCACCTATTAGATTTTTATGCATTTCAGGTATCCAACTCATAATTAGTAAGTTGTTTTTTTCATTTATTTCAAGTCCCAATTTTTCACATAATACGATGTTATTAAGTATAGTATTGTTTGCTTCACATGTAGATACTTTATACGTGGATAATAGCGTTCTTATCAGACCCATCTCAGACAATATCCGTTGAATATAATATTTTTACGTATAAATGCTATATTATTTGCTGCTTTATCAATCAAGACTAAATTTCTTTTTGCTTTTCAAGAGATGTGCTGATACTTGAGAATTCTTCAGCACCGGAATCGTTTTTTGAGAGTGTTGAAAGCATTTCATCTGTTGGACTTTTCTATTTGCAAATCTGACGAAGAACTTCTTTCTTCCCATCTATCAAACGCTGATTCTATTATTCAATATTTATTTGATATTGATAAAATGAAAATATATAACGATTTTTTAATCTCATTCAAGCATTTGCTATATTTTAAACATTTTGGTTCTCTATAATGTTGACCTTCTGTGAGGAGTTTTCTTAGAGTTTCTTACAATCTCTAATTTACCAGTCAATTTATGGCCAAGATTTGAATCACATTATTGTGAGGCCTTGCATTCACATTTTTCTAATTTCAATTCTGTCATCTTTATTTTCGGTACAAATTTTATTAGTGTTTATGATCAAAAAAATTCATTCCGTATTGTTGGTTCTTATTTATATGTTACCAATGGTTTATTTTCTTTATAAATTTATTTTCATAAAAAAATGATGCAAACATTACGAGGTACACTTTTCTTTCTCTTGATTTACTGTTTATATATTTTTTTGCCGATTATGTCTAATATATTTTCATACCATTGATGTAATATCTTCTATCTTATATATCAATTCATTTCGGAACATTTTGGAACATTTTTTTATATATTATATCATCCAAAAAGATTTTTTTTAATTTTTATTCAGAAGTTTCTAAATGTAATTAAAGTACTCCAACACATTCCCTTTCACTAAAAGAGCTTTTCTTCTCGACTCAATTACTTTGTCAGAAACGTTATATAACACGCATGGCTTTAATAAAATTTTCCTCCTGTTGCCTTATTTTCTGCATTGCTTCATGTATCTTAGCCATTGTATCCATTTCCTCCAAATTTCCCAAGTATCAGAATTGAAAATGAAGACTTGGTACATACTTCTTTAAAATGGCCAATTACATGTTAGCAACCCTCAGTACTTGTCCTATGTTTATTCACACGTTTATTCGAGGGAGGAAGAGTTTCACTGACGAAAATTAACATTTTTACAATAAAACAGATGAGTAAGATTTGGCAACTTACATGCCAGAATGGGTTGTAACTGAATAGTTTTTGTTGTTTACATTGGATTCATATACTCTAGTTGTAATAGATATATCACACGTTTTACAATATGATGACCCACGAGGAGGCACCATAAAATGGACTCCATTTGTCATTCCAGATGGAGTCCCTCCGTCTGTATTCTTAGTGACGATAGCATTACTCTGTCAGAATATGTACTACTTGACTTCCAAAGGAAGTAAGCCCTAGAAGAGCCCATTGGTTATGAGGGATGCTCAGCTTTAGCTAGGATTTAGTATAAATAGTCATAATTTGAAATTGGGAAAAAATTGATTCTTTTATTTCTTTTAAATTTGTTTCATTATATATATATATATATATATATATATATATATATATATATATATATATATATATATATATATATATATATAGATTAGTCCTTAAGGTAATAAAAAAATTTTCAACATATTTTTTTTCTGCCGATGCCTTTGTTCCAGTGATGACTATTTTTCACATGGATCGGATTACAGTGAGGATGTAAGAACAAAGCTAATCACTGTGTCATCAGCCGACATTTATAGAATAAATTGTCTCCAAAATCCTTTATAAACCATGAATCGGTAACTTATATATAAGATGAAATATGATTTTAAAAAACGCCTCTGCTACACCCAGAGAAGAAACCCTTACACTCTCTTACAAAAATAGACATAGACATTTGCCACACTTCTCTATCGAGGGCGTCGCAGAGCCAGTACTTTCTGAATTTGTCTAGCTCGTCTCTCCATCTGATACTCTGTTGGTCTTGGTTGCATATGCGATCTCTGGGGATTGATGTCATGAGTCGTGATGTCCCTTGGTTGTGTGCCATTCTTGCAATATGACCAGACCGCTGCCTTTTGAGATTTTTAATGGATTCTATGATTTCCCCGACTCCTATCTTCTTCCGGACGTACTCTGCTGTATTGTGGTCTCTCCATGTGAAGCCCAGGATAATTCTTTCATATACACGTTGCATGGTTCTCAATTTGCGTGCCTGTCTTTTGGTTAAGTTCCATATTTCACCTCCATAAGTAACTATTGGGAGGATGCATTGGTTATACACCATTCTTTTTAGGATTAATGGAATCTTCTTATTTTTTTAGGTTGAACTTGCTTCGCCAAAGGTTTGCCATCCTAGAGTGATTTTTCGCTTGATTTCTCCTTCTTTTGAGTGTCTCATGGAGATACGTGGTCTGAACTCAAAAATATCAGCTGAACCATGACTAGTAAAGATACTACATTTTGAGTTCCTTGACCCCATTACCCAATCATTTATACTATCCTCAATCTACCAACACAATCTAATACTAAACCATCACCCTACAACCCTAACATCATATAGCTTCTCCAAAAGGTAATACCAGTGCTACTATTATATCTTGCGACAGACCAGACTTCACTGCAGACAGAAGTCCCACATATTGTGATGACCCAAAAGGAATCCTCCTTGATTCTCATTTTTACTTCCAAAGCAAAACATGTAATGTTAAAATTTTCATGTGCTGAAAGGTTCATACACACACACACACTACACGCTACCGATTATTTAAACACCTACCAAAACATGTATAGCACAATGATTGATTCATTTATGGATGAAATAATTAATTAATTAACAAATTCTCCATTCACTCTTATTCCTGAGTCTTTCTGATTCCCTACTGTTCACATATACATAAATGAACAAAGCATTAATTTAGTTTATGATATAGTTTCAGAGTTGAGGCTTTAATTAAACCTCATCGGAATAATATAATCGAAAAATGAATTCATTTGAATTCTCCAGGGATTTATCATTTTGTAACGTAAACAACCTTTGTTGTTTTTTTTTTGTTTTTTTTTATTTCGATATCCATCCAAACGTTAAAAAAAATGGAGAAAGTTTGGTGCTACGTGAAGAAATATATTTCTAATGATTATTCACTAAGTAACCTTTTATGAGAAGTGAACCAATGAATAAATCAACGAATACATTCTGAAAGTTCAATTACATTTCATTGATTAGTTTAATTTTTGTTGCCTTTTAAAACAAAATGCTAGAGTTTATTTTGTATTGAAAATTCCCTAATTGATTCTCTACGCATTTTTGAATTCCTTTCATTTTTTCAATATTGCAAATGTAAACGTGAATTCCAATAACAAATATTGTATTTAATCGTGTACGATGAGGGGAATTAATTCTTAAAAGAAGAGGGTCAAAACTGGGGACTAGCACAATACTTAATTGTAAAAAGAATGATAACTTATATACATATACTACTTAATTTTTTGGTGCCAAAATTTGGTTTTGCTCTATATTCGAGATTGCATTGTATTAGAGTGTATACGGTAACTCGTTTCGGCGATAATAGAAGAGATTGTTTTATATAAGATAAATCAGGGTTAAATTTTGGGATAAATTGGGAATCAGAGGGAGACGTCATAAAATGTTCTCTCGTCTTCACTAACTGCATAGACAAACGTTGCAATAGACTTCTCCCTCCCAATATCTTTGGTGGTAAGACATTTGCTTTGCAAAAAATGCAAGTCATATTTTCAATACTTTTCTGGTCCGTCATAATTTGTAGCAAATGACCAGCATTGCGTGTGTTTTACTTTGTATGTCATCTTAAATATACTGAGATCAAAAGGTATGAGTGAATCCTGTCTAAGAATGAAACAACGAAAATTTACTTAATTATACATCGAATTGAGTTCTTCAAGTCACGATTCTACCATGAATTAGAAATCTTTTCTCTTTTTCAATAATTACCTTTTATGATTGTGCTTGAGATAAGCAGTGCCCACCTTGCAGGTGCCTGACATACTCCTATATATCGACATGAGGGTAGAAATATCCATATGGTTATCAAATAAATGACAGTAAAAATATTCAAAGGGGGGAAAAGGGGTAAAATTATTGGTGAAAAAGATAAAATCAAGTATAAAGTAAACGCAGGACGCAAACAACAAAAATTCACTTGAGGATTATCGGCATTTTTTTCATCCTTTATTTTCCCTCTTTAATCCCTGTTGGATTTTCTTTCCTTTTTTATCCTCATTTTCTTCCTCTCTTTATGTCTCTTTCTATTCAATGAATGATATTTCGTCCATTATTTTCGAAGTGTCTCCCTTTTCTGTTTTTAATTTTTCACACCGGATTCCTTCAATTCCTCCGCCATCTTCTATCTTCTAATCATCTTATCGATAATTACTAAACTTACCTCCCGGACAGGGTGTCACAAATTCTTCTTCTTCTTCTTCTTCTTCTTCTTTCTTCTCTTCTTCTTTCTTCTTCTTCTTCTTCTTCTTCTTCTTCTTCTTCTTCTTCTTCTTCTTCTTCTTCTTCTTCTTCTTCTTCTTCTTCTTCTTCTTCTTCTTCTTCTTCTCTCTTCTTCTCTTCTTCTTCTTCTTCTTCTTCTTTCTTCTTCTTCTTTCTTCTTCTTCTTCTTCTTCTTCTTCTTCTTCTTCTTCTTCTTCTTCTTCTTCTTCTTCTTCTTCTTCTTCTTCTTCTTCTCTTCTCTTCTTCTTCTTCTTCTTCTTCTTCTTCTTCTTCTTCCTTCTTCTTCTTCTTCTTCTTCTTCTTCTTCTTCTTCTTCTTTTCTTCTTCTTCTTCTTCTTCTTCTTCTTCTCTTCTTCTTCTTCTTCTTCTTCTTCTTCTTCTTCTTCTTCTCTTCTTCTTCTCTTCTTCTTCTTCTTCTTTCTTCTTCTTCTTCTTCTTCTTCTTCTCTTCTTCTTCTTCTTCTTCTTCTTCTTCTTCTTCTTCTTCTTCTTCTTCTTCTTCTTCTTCTTCTTCTTCTTCTTCTTCTTCTTCTTCTTCTTCTTCTTCTTCTTCTTCTTCTTCTTCTTCTTCTTCTTCTTCTTCTTCTTCTTCTTCTTCTTCTTCTTCTTCTTCTTCTTCTTCTTCTTCTTCTTCTTCTTCTTTCTCTCTTCTTTTCTTCTTCTCTTTCTCTTCTTCTTCTTCTTCATTTACCTTCCCTTATTATTTATGCACCAAGTGTCCGGCAATGTAACTATTATTTTGAACTCGCTGAGTTAAAGAACAATAGTATCATACAACTAACATCAGGACAGGCTTTGTTACCACTCCACTTCATAATCGTCATCTTTCAAACGTCCGTCATTAAACATGTCTTTTCCCCAGGATTCGCCAGACTTCTGTGTCTTTGCGTCGCAGCGACATCTTCTTCCAATCAGGCATCCATAAATGAGGATCAAGGAGCAGTATGTCTCTTCAACTCTTATCGCTACTCCTTTATATCGTTAACTCTCTATCTGTCTTCGCTATGGTCTTTAAAGTTGTTTTCTATGCCGTATCGGTTATGAACACGGTTATAATTTTCACATTCAACAATTTTAATATGATAATGATAATATGTTTCCATGCGTTGGCATATTCTCACCGAATGTTTGTTATCATCAGAGATCGAGTGAAAGCAAATCTAATCAATTCTCGAGCTGCTTCCTCATTATTCTAGCTGATTTCAGAATGTTGCCGTTTGAATGGACTCTATTCTTCCTCGAATTTTCAGTAATCTTAATCAAGCATCTTTGCAACTCTTCAAAGCGCCCAAACATGATCCATAAAAGTTTCAGTTCTCTTGGAATGTCAAAATATTTGTTTTGATTTTCACTTCCTTTTGATTTGATCTGTTATTGGTCAGAAGAACAAAATCCACTAACGTCACCTTGTTTACGACGACTCGATTTGGTCTTCTGACCTTGATTTGGTGATCTGTTTGGTTCTCAATCCTAAGAGAATTTCATTTTCTTTTTCATTCTCAGACAGGTTACGATTTGTGGTTTATATGGTCAAATACCGACCATTCGTTAGTTGATAAACCGACCCACCAAGTTGTTATCATTTTTCGTATTCTTTATTGCTTAACTTGCTGCATTCGCTTATCACATGATCGAGTTTGATCTCTCTCTCTCTCTCTCTCTCTCTCTCTCTCTCTCTCCTCTCTCTCTAAGCATAGCGTGCAATTGCCATTCTTCTTTGTGTTGTCTTTCTGGTATTTCATACAATCGTATTACATCGTATTACATTTTTTCATCTCCTTCTACTCTTCCCCCTTCTCCTCCTCCTTTTTCTTCTCCTTCTTGTTCTTATTTTTATCATAATTTATGTTATCATAATTTTCATTATTATTATTACTGATGCTATCAATATTATCATCACCCTCGTCATCATCCCCCCCATGGTTATCGCTGGAGAGTGAGTGACAGTAAGTCTCCTCAGTTCTCCACCCCTTCTCACATATCGTCTTCACCTGTCACAGCAGCGCTGTGATTTGTAACGTTACCATTATTAGAATTATCCAATGTCTACAGCTTATGAGTTTGCCCTTCTTAATTTAATCTTCTTCCTCCTTTCTCTCACTTTCTTCTTCCATCTCTTTCCTCTCTTCCTTCTTCTATCCTCTTTATACTTATGTTCATTAACATCATATACACGAACAATTTATAATCTACATTTGCAGTCTTTTGCATGAATGTACCCATTGTATTTCTGACATGTCAAAAGAATCAGACTATATAATCGCTTTATATGAGTCTATTACTTGTATTTTCTCTTGAGCTTTTCCTCACGCCATTCATGTTCTCTTGTGTTTATCACTGTTTAGATATTCCATGAATCCAGTAGATTCCGATTCCCTGTCGGCTTAATTAATATAAAGATTTGAGTCAGGGATTTCCTGCTAAGTTTTATCATTATATAAAAGTTTATTGTTACAGACGTAGTGTATAAAGCCAACATTCCTCTCTTCCTTTCTGCCCCATTCATATTTTCTTCTCTCCATATGCATGCACTCTTACATACTGTATACATATATGAATTCATTACCAACTGAGCTAATAACGCATCCATAGCAAGGCAGGAGTTCAAATCGTGCTTATATTACTAATTTCCTTATTTGACGAAGTTAGGCAAAATCATGTTGATCCCTATGCCAACAGAATGAAATATCAGTAAAAAGACGATTTGTATCCGACACAATGTGATAATTATCTACACAAATTATCAGGAACTTAAGGCTTATTGATAACATTCGTCTTTCGATTGCCTTGATTGTGTTTTAATGTTTGTGTAAGTTCGACAGTTCGGTGTATATTTTATGCTTTCAGAATATTGGCAATTTGCTTTTCAGTACATCTCAATTTATACCAAATTTTCGCCTTCTAATCTCATTTCTATGTTTTTTTCTCAACCTATATTGCCTGGCCTAGTCAAGGTAGATTGTCCCTTCACTTCTTGTAAGTCGTCACCATTTATTCTTATGGTCTTTTCGGGGCTTTGACAATAAACATTACTAGAGCTTTTGTTTTGTTCATAGTTGACCTGTCTTTCTGTTTTCTCTATCTAGATCACTCAACATGTTTTAGACATAAACTGACTGATTTGATGGATAGGTCGACTAGAATAGATAGATAAATAGATATATAGATAGATTGGCTTCCATTGCAAAATTGTTTTGCACCGAATCGTTGAATGTCCCGATTTTATTTGTGTGTATTGATTTCTGATAGATGACAAGGTATCTCAAATGTCAATCTGTTTATAGATATAAACATTTTGTATAACAACTTTGCAACACTTTGTTGAAGCTGCAACCCAATCGGTCACAGACCCTATTCCTGTTGCAGCCCTATTTTCTTCAATTGTTTATTCTATTTATGTTGTCTTGACTTAGTGATACAAAATCTGTGTAATAATGGGAGATCATTTTAGATGATTATTTCGATACAATATTACACAATTTATAATCATATATATATATATATATATATATATATATATATATATATATATATATATTGGAAATTATATGTGACTTTTATATGTCCCAATATGCACCAAACCACAAACTTTTGATCAGCTGGATGAGCACATCAGAAATATCATCAAGAACGTACCGTGAGTGTGTGTGTGTGTGTGTGTGTGTGTGTGTGTGTGTGTGTGTGTGTGTGTGAATAAATGTTGCCATTGTGATAATAAAAGGGGATACTCAACAATGCCAGTACTGATGCTTGCGAGGGTTTTATTTTTGGAGACGGGAGAAAAGTTTTTATGCACATTGCGGAATAATTTTTTAGAGTATATTCATTGAGTAAGTACCAAACTTTGTCTCGTCCACCAAGATAGATAAATAGATTTTTATATTTGTGTATTCGTATATATTTGTGGCTTGTACAGACATCTATGTACAAATGTAATCATTAGATTACCGCCATGCGTCACACTCCTTGCCCACATAATAGGAAAAAAATAACAGCCTATGTCCATAAGATACATCATCGAATACAGCATTATATACATATACGTGCGTGCGTGTGTGTGTGTTAATTTGTCTGTGCATACGTGTTACTTTCCCCTCTTTTGTTACTATTCCCCGAAAAGATGTGTGCAATGAATACATCAAAAATGTAGACATTACAAATCCTTCATTTAAATTCTAGAAAAATAGTAAGTTAATTAAATGTGTTCGTGTACTTTTAAATTTGAAAGACGCAATTCTTTTTTTTAATTTTTTCATCAATTCGCCATTTTTTCTGCTTCTGAAAATTAAAGTGGAGAAGTTTCATTAAAATCCAAGGCAAATAATCTGATTCGATGTTCTACAAGACATTTTCAAATTTTGATGCAAGACTAATTGAAAAAAAAAAAAAGGAAGACACTCCAGCGATCTATGAAAAAGAAGAGAATCTTTTTTTGCTCGAAAGTTTTTTTGAGATAATGAAATCTTCTCTGTGTCTCTGTTACATTCTACTGTTTCTTCTCTATTTTCGTTGTTTGGCTCTTTATTTCGTTAATTTTCCGTCCGTTCTCACATTTCTCTTGATTTTTCCCGTGTATTCAATCTGGCTATCGTTTTGTTGTCTTTTTACTGCCTTTCATCTCGTCTTCCCAATTTTTATACGTCTACGTTTTTTATATCTTCCTCTTTCTCTTTCGTTTACTCCTGGCCTCCCCCTTTTCCACATCTCACCCGTCTCTCCCTCTCCTCTCTACCACTATCACACTCATCTCTCTCTCTCACTCTGTCTCTCACTCTCTCTCTCTCACTCTCTCTCTCACTCTCTCTCTCTCTCACTCTCTCTCTCTCTGTGACCATCCACATTTCCAAGCTCCCAATTTTTACCAAACAGAACAATCACGTGACGGACATCACGTGACGGACATCACGTGACGGACATCATCGCATTGCAACGCGCGGAATAACACGCCAGTGATTAGGGCTGGCTACAGAAAAACACAAAGTAAAAACAAGGGAAAATGTTTTCAAAAAAAAAAGAAAGAATGGGAAATAAAAAGCTGCGTCGATAGATAAGTAAAGAAGTCAAAACACGAAGAAGAAGAAGAAGAAGAAGAAGAAGAAGAAGAAGAAGAGAAAAAAAAAGAATTGAAGAACAAGAGCAGACAACGTCATATTAAAATCGAATCGACCTTGCCGACCGACCAACCAATTAATGTAGAACTGTTTATTCCCGAACACTTTCGGTTCCATTTCTGGCAAAGTACAGAATGCTAACAAGCATATTTGAATTGTTCCTTATTGCAAAGTGGTACAGCCTCCAGCAATCAGAATTCCTATAGCAATATCAATTTCTACCTACCCACTTTTATATCTACATTCGTACTTACTCAATGCATATATATATATATATATATATATATATATATATATATATATATATATATATATATATATATATTTGTGTGAGTGTGTGTGTGTACTGTATGCGTATATGCAAATGAACATATATACAAAGAGAAACATAAAAATTACTATGAATGAAAATACAAATGAATAGAGATATATTTGTGCCTATATATGAGTGTGTTTGTATTTGTGTGTGCGCGCCTGCATAGAAAATTATTCATAGAAATATATCACGCCATTTTGAAGATCGATGAACTTTGATTCTTTGCAATCACTATATGTATGTATGAGTGTGCATAT
This sequence comes from Thysanoteuthis rhombus, assembly GCA_963457665.1. Classification (NCBI taxonomy): domain Eukaryota; kingdom Metazoa; phylum Mollusca; class Cephalopoda; order Oegopsida; family Thysanoteuthidae; genus Thysanoteuthis; species Thysanoteuthis major. The sequence goes on along the minus strand of OY735200.1, from coordinate 33,431,977 downwards.
ATACACACGGGAAATCATATATATATATATATATATATATATATATATATATATATATATATATATATATATATATATATATATATATAGCTTGGTACAGTGTCCGGGAGACCATTTCCTCATGTAGTGTGTTCAAAAGTTATACGGTCTACCTCACACTTACATCGTCTTAGTAAATAACAAAATATATGTTTATACATATATACATATAAGTAAACGTGTTAGTGTTTGTGTGTGCTCTTTCAATGCGCGCATACGAAGATCATTTTTAGATTATGCAAGCATAGTAACAAAAAAGATATCTCAACAAAAACCTATTTGATCTTTTGAAGTAGAACCAGCCATCTTCTTTATCTGTAGTTGTCGTGCATTTTATGCCGTCTCTCTGAACTTACATTTAAATGGAGATAAAGAAAAATATATGCCTAAGAAGAAATGTATACTTGTGTGTGCACGCGTGATTTCTTCGAGTTTGTAATTTTGCATAGTGATTTCAGATAGATAACGTATCTCTTAGATTTGCCATCCTATCTTCCGCTTTAGTACGTTTTCCATACCTCTAAATACCCTGGCTCTCAATCTGCCGGTCAATATTTACCATTTATAACTTATGCATTTGCATACGTATTTATTATTCTGGTATACTTGTAACATCAATGTAATAATACATGTATATGGTTCATAGGATATTTTCTAATTTATAAGAATACTTAGAGGAGAGCAAATGAAACAGGCGATAGGGGTCGAGACTGCAATATATTTGAAAGAAAAGTCTGGGTTAAGATTCAGTTAAGCAAACAATAGTACTTTTCAATGAAAACATATTACATATTTCTTTTGCAATGAATTGAATAGATAAAACTATTCTTGATTTTATTAAAATATTTGCGGGGATCGGACTGGTTGGTTCACGCTTCAATTAAACGATTGTAGTTTGTAGAATTGATCTATTAAAACACGAATATGACTAAAAGTCACCGTGGAAAAGACACTTCCTTTACATTGGTTGTTGAGATATGAAACATTCGTTGATTTTATTATATTATCACTTGAACGTTTAGAAAAAGTGTACAAAACTAACTACCAGTGGGGATATTTTGTACCATCTTATAATCAGTTCCCTTGCTGATAAGTACAGATGTGATTAGTATTTTGTTATAATTGATAAAAGACCAAAACTTGTATTTCAGTAAAAAGTAAGATTTTATGATAATAATGATCATCTTTTTAGTAGGAATATATGTGAGTGGACCTCAATAATGCATTTCATTAGAGTGGAGGATTTGGAAAGATCAATAAAAATAAAGAATGACATCAACGACTTGTTTTAAGTTTGTTTTATTATTTTTCAGGTCATTTTCATGCTTTGCATATAATTACAGCATAAAAAGTAGCCCCACTTACAATGTATTAACGAACCCCCAAACACATCGTTGCCTTTACAAGGAATGGCCCTGGCAAAAGCCCTCCGAAAGATTATATTCCGTTCACTGTTACTTTTCATGAACATAGACTATGCTATCATCAACCGCACACTACAATATGAACTAGCACTCATTTGTCATAGTGAAAACTCCTTTACGAGGGTGAAAAGAACGTTTTTCATACAAAACTTCTCTGTGTTTACTCAGTAGAAAAATAGACTATTCTTTTCTACTCAAAATGAGGCAAATGGGTTGTAAGATTTAATTTGCCCCTGAACCCAAATAACCCCAGTCCCCACAACATAAATTGGAATCGGGGGTTTGTATAAAAAGGTGGAATGAAAGAACAGAGGGAAATATTATATGGACAACGAAGGAGTTAGATAGTTTAATGAGGATAGGAAAGAAAGAAGGGAAAGTTACACAGGGGGTGGGGAGAGGTAATTCAAACAGGATTCTAGGAAGAGAGGGGTGATTGAAGAAACGTTATTTAGAATAGAAAAGGAAGGAAGGAGAGAAAAGTTTAGTAGTTTACTGAGTAATTGGAGCAGGAGGGGAGAAGTCATGTAGTTCAATTAGAGAGTAGGAAAGAAACAAGTGGGGGAGGACAATAGTTTAATGAGAGGCTTGGGAAGGAGAAGGGAGGAGAGAAATTTACGTGGTTTTTTGAGTGTGTAAGGGTTTTTTGCATATGAAACAAATCCATTATTTGTATAAAACTTTACTTGAATCATTTGGCAACGAATATTGGAAGGTAAAACATAAAAAATGATAAAGTGGGGGCATAAGATGGGATAATGTGTAAGCTCAATTGTTGTCAACAGTGTCAATTCAACAGGCATGTGAGCGAGTAGGATAACTCTGAAAGATTTGAACCAATTTTTCTTCCAAAGCAAAGCATCTGATGGTAAATTTATTTCCTACGGAAAACTTTTAACCGCTTGAAGGTATGCACACACTCAACACACGCTACTGAAGATGGGAATGCTTAGCACACCAATTAATACAATTATGGACAGACTAATCAATAAACAGTTTAGATACACTCTTACTCCTGAGTCTGTCCCACTACTCAATGTTCACATTATTCACACACACACACGCACACACACACACACACACACATATATATATATATATATATATATATATATATATATGCAAATTCATTCACTTTCCATATTAACTCTATTTGTTTCGAAACGTGAACGATTATTATTATTGAGAAATTGATGATAGAAATAATCACAAATGCGTTATATTACTCAGAAACAAACTCTTCTGAAGAATCGATTTATCTGTCCATGGTTTTGGTTCTCTGGCGAGGAACATTTTCCAATGAACCACAACCAGCAACTGATCAATTCATTTTCCTGAATGTTAGACATATATCGGAATATTGAATAATTTTCCTTATGTTTCTTTTGTCTTTCACTATATATATATATATATATATATATGTGTGTGTGTGTGTGTGTGTGTGTGTGTGTGTGTATGTATGTTATAAGTGCGTTATATTACCATCAAACTATACTTTAATTAATAATAAGATAATAACTGAAAAATGGTTTATCTCAATTGGCACAATTGCATCGATGGCAGCTGTTTAGTTCAATGGTAAGAGCGGCGCCAGCTCAAAGTGGGTACCTATCGGTTGCGGGATCGATTCGGGCAGCAGTCCTGTGTTGTTGTTTTTTTTTTTCAATTATTTATTCTATTCAGACTGCCTAGACCAAATGTTACATTCACTGTGTGATGACAGGAGATCATTTGTATCATGTGTATATGAATATTAGCTGAAACCCACCCTACCAACCAGTTCCCAGCTGGTATATACGCGCTTATGTGTAGATAGAAGGGAAAGTAAGGATTCAGTCCAGCATTATAGTTACATTGTAACTAGAGCTTCTCTAAAGGCCTTTAAATCTTCCCCCCAAAGCGTTTTACATTAAAACATTCTACAAAGCCCATTGAGTATTCATGTCAATTTTTTACCCGATTTGATTGAGCTGCATCAATGTTGAAAAGGGGAAATAATGACGAACAGACAGACAGACAGACACACGCACGCACACACACACACACACACACACACACACACACACATATATATATATATATATATATATATATATATATATATATATATATATATATATATATATATCGTATTAAATATCAAATTAAACTACCTGACACCCAAGTCCGACCCATGAGATTATTACCATCACAACAGAATACCAAAACTACTCACACAGCCTAACACTCACCCACAGCCAAAGTATTACAATATATACCAAAAACCGAACATAGTTTTCATAACAAACTCATAAATCACATTGAAAGAATAAAATAGATAGAAAAATGAACATAAAAACGAATTAAAATGTTTTTCGAATGGAAGATCAAAACTAAATCAAATTGACTGCTTCCATAACAATGTAAGAACCTCTAACCCCTCGTGCAATTCCCAATAATAAAACTATGCATTATATTATCTTAAATCGTTCTTCAAATCCAAGATTCTTAATCATCATTCCTCTCTAGTTTTAATCCACTAATTCAATTACATCTTTTCCCTCCCCAGCCGAATGTCTCCATGACAACCAGTCTTTTGGAGAGCTGACCCCTTGATGACTCCTTACTCACAATAGCCAGTAACCTATTCTCGAGACAGCCAATACCATCACCAATTCAGTTCACTGACCCACAGCTGCAGGGTGTACTTAAATTAAAATGTCTCATTTTACTGATTTTATATAACCATTTACTGCTCTACCAACGCTAAACATATCAGACCTTTTCCGCTGAAGAGAAAGTCTTTTCGCATCGAAACATGTTTGTGATAACATGCGATGCTGCGGTGTAAATAAAGAACTCCATAGACACAACACGCTTTGACTGTGTGGCTTTTTACAGTACATCTCTCTCTCTCTCTCCCACTATCTCTTCCCCCCTCTCTCTCTATCTATCTATCAATCTATCTATCCATCAATCTATCTACTTATCTCTCTTTATATATGTGTGCGTGAGTGTGTGTTTGTGTATCTATATATGAGTGTATTCACATAGATATTCGGTAGATAGAAAGATAACCCCATGTAGGCCTGCTGGGTCCTTAATATATTTTGGCAGCAGCCGGTGAGTTTGAGCTTAGGTATGAGCAACGATTTCAAACGCTAAATTTCAAAGGATTTAGGTATTTTTCCCTTTCAGGGCTGGTACACCACAACTTCATCTCTTCTGGTATGGCTCAGTGCAAGACTTACATATCTTTTAATGAATATATATATATATTTATATATATATATATATATATATATATATATATATATATATATATATATATATATATATATTGATTTGACAATTATATTTAACAGATGGAGCGGCAAAATCAGTTGTCTTCTCAAAGTAGTCATTACGGCAACCAAGCTACACGGACAATGATGGCTCTATTCTATTTTAATTGCCCCTATTTTTCTTCTTATCTTTTGCCAGTATTTTAGCTTTGTTTGTCTGCAAACCTATCCTCGAGAATTCCCTTCATTATTTTTTTTCATACATGGCTTCGTCTCTTTGTTTACTGAATTCAAAATAACCAGAATTGCCGCTAAATCGGAAACAGACATGTTTATCTCAAAAATATAATTTTTAAATTTTGGAAGATTTTTTGTGAACGCTCACACATGTAAATACATGCGTGAGCGTTCGCAAAAATTCTTCCAAAATTAAAAAATTATATTACTACGTGATGCATAAACTAAACGCTTAGCGTATAAAAGTATCATAAACTGATTGTTTATTAATGTCCTACACAGGTGTTCCGAGACATACAATAAAGCAGAAAGAAATTGAGGGTATCGGGGATGCAATTGATACAGTCAGCCAGATATGTTTACACTACAATTGAAATCATTCTACTAGTCTATTTGTTTGCGTGTGATTTTCAGAAATAAAAATTGTCGAACTAAAGTAAAAAGTCTGGAGTTTACTTCGTTTTCCAAGCATAACAAGAACAAAATGACAGGTGTAAACCAACATATAAAATTCACATTCCTATACTGTGTCTTGAGCACATGACAAACTGATTGCAATAAAACCGTCTAACTGACTGAACTTCATTGATAAGCCTCATAGATTCGCAAAAATGTATCATTCAGTCAGCTCATTTTAGTAATTACGTACACTTACGCAAAGAATATATATATATATATATATATATATATATATATATATATATATATATATATATATATATATATATATGTTTGATGTTTTATATATACCACACAAAACTTGCAGTAATCATCTTCAGTCAGAATAGAAGCTGGTGTGGAGTTAAACCTTGGAGCAGCCAGTCTTTTTTCCTCGAAACATTCATAATGTCGAAATGGCTTTTCAATCAGTGAATTATTTTGATTCCTGTTTTGTTTGTTCTTGCGGGGGTGTTGTTTTGGGTTTTTTTCCGCAAAACAACATCAGATCAATATAAATATAATGATAGATAATTTCCCTATTGTGGCTAAGGAGATACCGTCCCTACTCAGGCATCATATATCACAAGTTTTCTCCTTTTTTTCCTATCTCAGGTTGGACTGCGAAGTTTTCCGAGGTTTGCAAGATATGAAAACTGACTTAGAGGCAACAAGTAAAGGTGATGTAACACACATCCACCTCTGCTTTACGTATTGCTGGGGTAGGGTGAGAAAGAGATGGATTCATGCCTATCCAAAGGGTGTTAGTGCCAAGTGAATGATTTAGTCAGAGTTTTGCCAATTTCATTTTTCGCGCTACCAAGCGGCAACACCAAATTTAGTACTAGTTAAATTCTTCAGTTCATCCATCATCCAAAGTTATCATCAATTATATATCCGTCCATAAGTCTTTTTTTTTTCAAATTTAGTGAGAAAAAAAAGACACGACATACTTGGTGGTATCAAATTTATCTTGTATTTGATTCTAGAGACCTGCCTGTAATTTGATGTAGTATGTTAATCACTTTTTGAACGATTCTCAAATCATTTGAACTAAAATTCAAAAGCCTGGACGCTTTTCATGTTCAGCAATATTAGCAGCAGACATAGCATTTCCCTGAGGAATGGCTGTATGAAAAAATGGCATCCCCAAGCATAATATAAATTTCATTTGCTTGCATGGTCTTCAAGGATAGACAGAGCATAACTAATTCTAACTGAGAAACTCCAAAGTCGACGAATCATAATACGGCAAAACATGCTAAAGAGTTTGAACTAAAATGCTGAAAGACTTTGATCTGCCTTTGTGATAGCATGAATCCGTATCTTATGCTTTTTTCTCAGTCGATAATCTTTCTTTCCGCTTCGATTCCCACTTTATATTCTCTTTGTGTATCATTCTTCAATTGATACAAACTTTAATCAAGAGCATCCATGGAAACGTCGAATAGCTTAAACGTGGAAGAAGCAAAATAGATCAGTTTGTATGTTTCAAAAGAGTCTCCCCCCCCCACCGCCTTACTTTTAATGCTAAATGTAGTCGCGATTTTGTTAGCTGTCAATAATAGCTTGATTGGATCCATTTCAAGCATTAATTATGATGAAGAATTACAATGTTTATATTACAGATTTTTAGATTAGAAAAAAAAAAGACAAGATTTGAACTGCTTAGTGAGAATATTGGAGAAGGTTTGGAGGCCATGGTTGAAAAAATCTATCTATGAAAGCAGAGAGATCAAAGGTGGAAAATGTGAATGCTCTTTAGTGATAGAAAGCACTGTAGTAGCAAATAGACAAATGCTTTTACAAATAAGTGAACTGAAAAAAAAAACAAATAAAGAAAGAATTACTGAGAAAAAACGTGGGATGAAAGACTAGAATAAATGAAGAATAAGAGAAAGAAAGTAAAAAGAAAGAAAAGGAAAGAAAATGAAAGGGATACAGCTCCTGAGAGACCGTCAAATATATTGACAATATTGACGTAGATATATATTAACAAAAGAATGGAAAGGCTTGGTCACAGTAAAAGCAGCAGTCATCCAGCTCAAAAGCTCACTCAATGGCGTCTCCCCGCCAATTGAGTGACCCCGTGGGAGAGTGTTGGTTTACGCATGCGCAGTAAGACTGCATCTGTTTGATTGCAAAGTTACATCAAAGGTGCGATCCTTTCTGTGCAGACCGCGTGAAAGATAAAATACTCGATAGGATTGTGCATAAATTATAGGGCATGAACATGACAGTGGTTCTGATCGTTATGGAATGCTGGGCGTAAACACGAAGAGCCTGGCGAATAGGAGAACCTGAAATCTGCAGAATAACTGAGACCATCAATACAATGGCATTTATGAAAACAGCTGGATTATTAAGAGAATGCCGGATCACTACGGATATTAGATGTCACTTGATCTCCAGCGCAATCTTTCAGTTGCTACTGGTTAGCACACCTAATGAGTACATCATCATCATCATCGTCATCGTCTCAATAATAATAATAATAATAATAATAATAATAATAATGATGATGATGATGATGATGATGATGATGATGATGATAATAATAATAATAATAGTAGTAGTAGTAGTAGTAGTAGTAGCAGCAGCAGCAGCAGCGGAAATGTAAACCACAGCCCTGGTATGGTAGGCGAAGGATAGAAGAGATATTGGCCGAAGACTCGAGGAGACTTGCTGTCATTCAACCTCCAGCGGTAACCACCAGGCAACTGGTGTGAGATTGCTAATAATAACACCTTTAAGATAAATCTGAGATATTTTCGCATTTAAAGATATTAATGCCTCACCTATTCGTTTCAACTGAAATAGAAAATCAAAAGAAAGAATAAGTTATAGAGAAGCAGAATCGAAAGAACATTTAACACGGTTACATTGCTGGATTTATGTTCTTGGAAAAATCTTTCAAGCAGATACATAATTCTGTTTCGTACGAAACTCACGTGTTTTTAAGACAAAAAATCGTTTGCCAGTTCTGCGCCAGTCCGCTAACAGTCCGAGATTTAAAACTGTTGAGCTTCGGCCGGCACACGAAAAAATGATTGCACTTTACCAACCGTTTAAAATTATTCTTCGCCAACCAGTTCTGTTTAAAATCATCCACTCCTTGCTGTCCTAACGTGTTTATATTTTGGAGGCTGAAAAGGTTGTTTGGGTGGCTGTTTAATTTCGGTAAAGAGTTAGAATTCCTCGTGTTAATTCTGAGAGCAGAGTATTCTTCAAATAAAACTGACGCTACAGAGTCTTCTGATTCCTTGCAGACATTATATCCACATGTTTAAAAGATAACCCTTGTTTTGATCATAACTAAATTTCAAAATTGGATTCTAGCCCTAGTCCTCATACCTGTACTGTTTTTCTCCCAAATTCTCGTCAATGACAAAACAGCTTATGATGCCACAAAAAAATCAAGCTTAAAACATCATCATTATTATCATCATCAGGCTTTTAACGTCCGTCGTTGAACGTAGACCTCCCCCAGGATTCGCCACAATTCTCTATCATGGATGTCGCGGAGCCAGTATTTCCTGAATCTGTCCAGTTCATCTCTCCATCTTGTGTTTTGACGGCCTCGGTATCATTTGTGATCTCTTGGGATCCATTAGGATCCAAATCTAAGAAATAGACGTGAAATCATATTCTGTGTAAAACAAGAAAAACTCTGAACACAGTTCATTAATAGCAATCTGAAAATAACTAATTTGACATAACATCGAATGATGCTTTGGGATTGTATAAAATTTCTATAAGAAAAATTCTCTATCAGCGTTAACGTTGAGATTTCAAAGACTATATATATGATTATATTTATATACGTGTGTGTGTGTGTGTATGTGTTTGATTATGCAAATTCTGCCTGGAGGTTATTCAGCCGTTCAATAACCGTTCAATAACCGTAGAAAAATCCGTACTAGCACTATGTGTTGATATCATTGGAAAACTTAAAATCCACTCAAGAAGATTTTTTTCAGATAAGATACATTGACAAATAATAATGCAGTGGTCGAATCGAACAATCTCATTTTACTAAGTTTACTTACATATGGGTATAAAGCACTGAAAAAAGCTATTTAGTGCCACTGCATTACCACTTTTTCGTCTATTTTATGTTGAAATATTCTTGTTCATTTTTCTTCTTTTTTAGGACTATATCACATTGAGTAGGTATGTATTTTTCTTACCGGTCCTGTTTTATTTAGTATTCATATCTACGTGCGATATCCTCAACATGACTATTATTGTTGAAAAAAAAATAGTAGTTCCTGGGTGGATTCGAAACTCCTGTTTCTCGTTTACAAAATGAAAACACTCACCAACCGCCCCACGGAAACATATCTAACTAATTTTTATTTATATATCATTTGTGCCTGACTTTCGAAATTTTTCTCAATTCTAACACTAAAACCCGTGTGTTATGATTACGAATCGGAGAATCCTTATTTTCCTTAGAACAAAAAATAATTGTAGGGTCAAATTAAGTGTACAAAGTTTGAAGTAATGCACTTCTACGGTTCAGGTCTCCATTTTATCAAATATCAAGTATAAAAGAAACTTGGTTTAATTATAGAAATTACAATAAAAGTTTTTGCATGATGAACTAAATTCTATCAAAATCGTTAGAGTTTTACAGAGATGAAAGTTGTCAATTGATGTAAAAAATGAATACACTCATATTAAGTACGGTGCGCCAAACCTGCCAGACCTATTAACGAAAAAACAGCCGACCCTGGGCGATGTTTTCTCTTTTCTCCGTAGGACCGCAAATACCTATTCCAACGGCCTTATAACATCTCAAAACAGTCTGTTCTCCTCCAGGATAGCCTTTAGCTTCTGCATCGTTTTCTGAGTAATGTCGTTCTGAAAAAAGTTTGCCCTATTTCATCATCTGAAAAGTGTCTTTTATTTTTGATTGTGTAAATCCCCCGCCCCAAGAAAGAAATCTGGTTTAGTTTCAATTAAAAATTACCAAAATCAAATTCACAAATAAGCTTAAAACAATTATTTAACCCATAATAGATGAATGTATAATGAAAATATGTCAGTGAATGCTCACTGATTTCGATCATAATTCAATTCTTCATAAAATAAAACAAATGAGCATGTCTTTTTTTCTGC
>OY735200.1:33323952-33416452 GCA_963457665.1 Thysanoteuthis rhombus | reverse complement strand
GTCACGCTGAAAAGGAACGGTTTGGAACTATTTTCTTTGTCTGTCAATCATTCCAAATATTTCGAACTAAAGTTTGCAAATTTGTCCATATTCGTATAAAATAAAAAGGCAGGTCCAAATGAAATAAAATAAAATAAAATTCGTATCATCCTATTGAAGAGAGATTTTAGATTATGTTATTGTTGGGGTTATTATTGGCGAGGATGGAAATGACAGTCAAGAAATTGCTTTGCTACTAATATTGTTAAAACATCATTATTCCGCGAAGAGTTTGATTGATAGTCAACAGAAAGTCGGCAGTTATTACTTCAATGATGTTCTCAAATTATTAGTTTTAGTTAGAGGCTTTGGATTTGTGTTGTAATATTACAAATCAACTATCAAATATTTAATATTATTGTGACAATATACAATGATGATATTTTAGACGGTGAATCAAAATTAAGATCGGGAAAGATTAAAATATCGTGATAGTATAAGAGTACTCAGTCTTTCTGTCTGGATTAAATATTTTCAGAAAAGTTGATTGTTAACATAACTATGCATTTACCTAAATGTGATCTTAATTCATTTACTTATAATGAAATAAAAAGACTTGCTTTTTATTCGCGTCATGAGTTATATAGTGTCCTCTTTCAACTTTTTACTAATCTTATGAAAATAGATTCAAGATCTTGGAATGAATCGTTGATGGTGGCAAAGTTGTGCTCGTTGAGATACGTGCCGAGAAAAAAAAACAATGAATTATCCTATCATATGCACGTAGCACTGAAGGTATCTATATTTACAGAAATGAAAATAACCATTTTCCTGGGGCCTCTGCGAGCGTTAAGTATATATTTTTCAAAACTTGGTTAAATCCAAACACATACAATGGGGGTGTGTTTATTCTTTCATCAATTTGAGTACTTTTTCAAAATGTCTTTTGTTTGATCAAACACACGTGCCAGAACTTTTTCGAATCTTCAATGATCCCCGATTACGAACAATTTTTTTATGGTTCTCACCAATCATGAAATACAAAATTTTGAGCAAGAGGTCGGGAAATGGAAACAGATTGATCAAACTGTTTATCTCACAAGTTGCCAAGTATGTATTTGTGTGTAAGTTTGACTCAGTGGGTGTGTGACTATGTCTGTGTATCTGTGTGACTGTTTGAAAGAAGGGGGAAAGACAGAAATAGAGAGAGAAAGAAAGAGTATTTGGCAAATATGTCCAATAACAGTCGAAAGTGAATTGATCTTGTTTATCGATGATATATTCTGATGTACTGGTTTACCCGTTATTTCTGGTATCTCCATAAACAGCATTGTTTACATGATTATTGCTATAGCAGTTTCCAAATCCCAGAAGAAATTTCTACGTTTATATGACTCCATTCATTCAAAAACTTACTATTTTTGTCCAGCCAAGTTACTTTAACCGTCGTGCACTTAAAAAATTCCTCTTTTGAATGTTTTTCTCAATCCAGAAATATATTTGTGAAGAATTCTTTTTTTCTTTAAATCTCTAAATTAGGCCCTGCATAACCATCAAAATTTGACAAAATATACTCCTCCTGCGAAATGACATAGAACCCCGTTTAATGATTCTTTCTATTTCTGAAATCTCCACTCTATCAAATTTAATAACTGTTACTTGAAATGATTTTTATTCAAGATCTCTTTGTGATGGGCCCACAAACATAATCACGCACACATACACACATACGCACGCACGCACGCACGCACGCCCCCCCACACAAACATATATATATATATATATATATATATATATATATATATATATATATATATCCCCATAATGTTGGCTTGATAATTCTATGATCTATATCATGATTAAATTACTCTAGTTAGTAACTATATGTTTAACTTTGTGTATACGGGTGGTATTTGTGTGTGCTCGCATGTGTACGTGTGTGTATACGTGATATAGCTGTCGAACTAAGAAAAAAGTATGGTGAGAATCTCTCCTCCAGTTCGATGCAAAACAAACGATTTTCAAAGATTTTCATTCTTCATGACAAATCAATATACAATGTCTGTCCCAATAGTATCCAGAAATTTATTATAAACGGAAAATTGCCTACCTAGACAATGATGATTCGGGCCCCTTCTACGTAATACACTGATGACCTTCCACTATACAAAACAGTCTGTCAAGTCCCTTTTAGGGATTGCTATTAGCTGCATCGATGCATTCTCTATAATCTTGTCTACGATCTAAAATATATTTGAAAAAGCTAAGACGACTATTAAAACTAGATTTTGACGTTTGTGGGGGCCGTCAGACTTAGGTGATGTGGTGGTATGCACAAAATTTAAAGAATTAGCAGTCTTGGTCATCGGGAATGTGACGACCCCACAGATTACGAGCTCGATGAATGTCTTCTAACTGCTGAGTAACCTCGGATTTAAGGGTTGATGTATGCATCCTTAGGTCAAGGCCTGTTGACTGGTTTCCGAACTTTCCAAAATGGTTTGATGCTCTCTGGACAAACCTTGTATTTTTTTGTTCGTACACAATGAGATTCACTGGCGGATTGCAACAACAAAAAAAAAAAACACGTAAAACAATTGAGCAACGACATTTCGCACGTAACAGTCATCGACGCGGCATAAACGAAAATGGAGCCAGATTCAATATCGTGAAATTAATTAAATAATACACACTCTATTCAGAATCCATGTATCAGAATCAATATTCTTTCACCATTTCTTTCTGTACTTCCATTTGGCGCCCATGAAAACATATTTTAATTATGCTAGCCACTATTTAATTATGCTCAAACAGTTCAGCTAACTTTCTGATTGATTTTCTCACTGACAGAATCGTGTTCAAGTCATCTGCTTCATTCGGCAAGTTTTTGTGTCTAAATTTGTAGAAATTAGCCACGCAACTACACAGGTCTGCCAAAGTGATGTAATGAAAAAAAGTTCCAATTTTGAGAAGTGAATTTTTGCACTTATGAGCGCAATTAAACGTACTGTTAGAATGTTTCCATAACATCACAAAAGTAAAAAAAAAATCCAATGAAAATATATCAAATAGAAAAATGAAAAGATCTACGTGTTATTGTTTCTAGTCTTAGCAATATTTCTTCTGTCTTAAGTATTTCTCAGGATTTTGCTCCAAATCACCTTTAGGTGTCCAGTCAATCATTTGTATACTTTCAAGTGTGACGCAATGAATCATCAAATAGCTGCCAACTATCTTATAGATGTCCCAACGTTCCTGGTACTCTCTTTCCCAGATACCTTGATGAAATTTTCCCACCTGTTCTTCATTCGTCATTTTCGGGTTAGGGGGATTCCAAACGTGAATCTAAGAATTTAACTTGGCAAACCAACACCTCAAACTAGACTAACAGATTTCTCATAATTATTTTGTGATTTTCATTCTGAATGTTTACCTAAGAACTTGGAATTCGCCTTTCCGAATGATACTGGTTTCAGGACGTTCATCGCCTCAAAAATGAGTTTTCCGGTATCAAGTCAAGTTGTTGCTTCTTTTTCTGTTTTACTTCTGACAAGTCAGGGAGATTCTCGTACAAATGCATGAAGCAGGATCCATCTTTTGATAGCCCGTAAACACACTACTTAATTAATCCAAATTTTATTGAAAAAGGTTGTAGCAAAACTTAATCTTGATTCACCAAGCTAGGTCTGACGTTGTTTGAGGCAACACTGTGGATATCTTCGTCTTTTTAGCCATTCTTTTTGAACCAAAATTTAAATCTCTGGCTCTGTTGTACTCACAACAAAAAAGAAAAATGTGTATATTCTGACTATCGACCAAATTAAAGTTTGTCTGTCTGTTTGTCCACACAACACCTATAAATCTTTTCAATATATATATAAATATATATATATATATATATATATATATATATATATATATATATTCATTCTTTTAAACATGTATGTATTCATCTGTGTTTGTCCACACGATATCTCCAAAGGTCTTCAATGAATTCTAATGATGTTTTGTTGAAACGTGCGCCATGACCTAATACAGAACTGATTAAAGTTTGAGATGGATACATGATCTTTAATCGTTACCAACCCCGTTTAGTAAGTATATGTATGAATTGACTTTCATTCCATTTTGCAAGGTAATGGCGTCGGCATAGGTATGTGTCCTCTGATTACATTATAGATGTAGCTGATTTTTCTCAAGAACATTTGCTAAATTCTGGTATATTTCTTTTAAATGTACAGAATGAGCAATAAGTAATGGTGCGTATCTACTACTATTATGAAGAAATACTTATTCCAGGTTCCATTTTAAATTATTTATAATCAGTTTCTTTCCTTTTAAATCTTAATTCATGCCAAAATTCTGCACTAAGCCACATGACAACATGACTGAAGATCCATCTTCTTCTTCATGATTTGGACTCCTTTTCTCAAATCAATCAGGTGTTGGTGCAACGAATTTCATCTCTCATTCGGGACCCTAAGAGCTCGACAGCATATTTGGGTAACCAATCTCTTTCGCTGAATGATCAAGTTAATCCTGGCTCTCACCCATACCCAGAATACATTGAGACAAATCCATCATCATTAGCGACATCTTCTTTTTCTGAGTGGATTTCTACAAAACCAGGACCAACAGGTTGAGTAAGGATTGGTACATCACATCCATACGATAGCGGTACTATTGCAGATGGAAGATTTGGATAAAGAACTTTTTTATTCTGTTTGCTGTATCCTACAATTTTGCATGAAACAAAAATAGCTATTGTTACTATGGCATTTTGGTTCTATTCATCAAAATACCAAAGGCAATAAATATATTTTTGTCTCTCATCCATTGTCTTAGTTCTTCCACACAAACTAAGTAGACATTGTCCTTGAAATAAAATGAGCATTGGTGCAAAATTATACGGAAACCTATCGTTGAAAAATAAAATCGTATTTTGGGGGAACTTTATGGTTTTTCTTGATGCAGAAAGATGTCCAACAATTCTAAGTAGAATGTATCCCTGTGCTGCTAATATTGTTGTGGTGATAATGATTTATTGGGGTGACCAGAAATTAGATTATCCACGTGACAATATTACCTATAGTAGTTGTTGCCCTGGGAACTGTCCTGAAGACCCTGAAAAGGGTGTTGGGGGACTAGTTATCAAGGTAAAGAATAAGACCATCTAGCTAAAATTACGTAAGATTCTGAGGAGGGTCCTGGTGTAATAATGGAACTTACTGGCACTTGATCTCAAGTGAAATCAACCAGTCACTAGTGGTGTAAAAGCTCAAACAATAGTCATTCTAGCAATAGTTATCCCCATTATAATTACAATAGACCTTAGTTATAACGGGATGATTAGGGGAATGGATTGTGTAATGTCGAAAATACGTTATACCCCATGGTTGTTCCTTGTTCGATAAAAAAGAAGTATTTTTGACGGTTTGCTACTTTTAACGAACAACGTTCAGTAAATCAAAAGGCGGTCCGATGAACATCCTTCTATTTCCGACTTCTTCTCACATCAAACAGTAAATAAAAAGAGAAAAAATTCGTGGCACTATCCTGGTCTCGTGTTTCAGCCTTTCATGGCATTCAGTTCAAGATCAAAGTGTTGCATCTGTTTTCACGTTAACAAAACAAACAAAGCTGACAGCTCTGCTTTAGCTCATATTCTTTGCATCCACAAAATGTCATTAGAATTCATTGAGGACTTCTTGTTTTTAATTTCATGTTAGTTGTATTGTAATTAGTTTCCTCATGAATTTTGATTTCATTTCATTTTTTTCCGTTGCCAAAAAAAAATCATATTATAATTGTATTTATCATTTTTATTATGTTTTTCCTTGGATTTTATGAAACAACAGTGAACACAGGAAATGCACAATGATTTAGTCACTCAAAAAGAAAACAGACAATAATTCATTCGACAATCCCAGGAAACACGCGATCCTAGAACGGCCATTTTGAATCGGCTAAAAGTGGCTAAATTGCATATCGTAGTAGCTGTAGAGCATACACTCAAACCTATACAATCTTTTGATCATTCATTAACAGTGTATGGAAAATAAAAGCCATCAGTTTGTTTTTTGACTTAATTCATTCTAATCATTTCGTCAGATTATATACTCATTTCTTGCGTTGAGAACCAGAAATAGATCAGATATAGGCAGTGAATGAACAAAATGAGAATTTGGAGTTGAAGCAGTTGGTTGACACATTCTTCACTGGTGTCTGTATAGCGAAGTTTTAAGAGCAATGCTATGTTGAAGCGATGACCTTATCACTCGAAAGTTCGGTTTCCGGTGCAGACTTTTTTATAAATTCATTCTATTTATGCTGTCTAAGACGAATTATAAATTCACCGCGTAATAACGGTTGATCATTTCGAATAAAGTTTCAAAGTAACATAATGCATCTATATCATATATATATATATATATATGTGTGCGTGAGTGTGTGTAGGTGTGTACATATATATATATATATATATATATATATATATATATATATACGTTTCTAAGGATTTATACATCATTAATGAGTTCGGAAAGAATGATGAAGAGTCATAAGTTGAAATGATTTAGTGAAATAAAATTACTTGATTTGTTTACAGTATGAAAAGCAAGTCCGGTAAACCATGAAACTTACGACGGGAATGTTTTCGGTATCAACAATAAATGCAATAAGATTCATAACAAGTTCTGTTCATATCAATTAAAAAAATATTCTAATTAAATTGAAGTTCATGAAGATAACGTTTAGAATACAACCATAATAACGTTTCATTGACGCAGAATAACAGCTAGTACACTTTGATCTAAAGGCCGCGAAACAGTTCGTTATCGTCAGTGTGTAAAGCCGAAATTCGTAATATCAATCTTCTTTAGAGCGAGTGTTTCATCATCAGTCCTTTAACGTCCCTCCCAAGGAGTCTCCACACTTCTCTATCATGGGCGTTGCAGATCCAGTAATTTCTGAACTTGTCTAGCTCGTCCCTCCATCTAATATTCTGCTGGCCTCGGATTCTGTGATGTCCCTGACTCCTGTTTTCTTCCAGGTGTATTGTGCTGTCTTGTGGTCTCTCCAAGACAGACCTAGCATAAGTCTTCCATGTGCACGTGGCATTGTTCTCAATTTTCAGATCTATCTCTTGGTTAGGTTCCAAATTTCAGCTCAATAAGTGACTATTGGGAGGATGCATTGGTTATACACCCTTATGGACGAAAATGATGTCGGGAAAAATCTGGGGAAGATTATCATTATCTTTATAATTATTATTATTATCATTATTATTATTATTATTATTAGTAGTAGTAGTAGTAGTAGTAGTAGTAGTAGTGACGTCATGGTATGTCGACTAGCGTTCTACTTTTTCTTCTCATCTATCCTTTCTTCTTTCTTCTCTACTCTTCTTGGTTCTAACAAATAGTACAAACTTGAAACTTGAAACTTTTTAAAACACATACCCCTCAATAAGCAGAGAGAAACTTTTCTTTAATTCAGCTTAGTTGCTGAAATAGTTGCGTAAAGAGTTGAGTTTTACTCTGAAGCAGTCAAGCTTGTTATTTTATTGATCTGTAATATTCCAGCGGATTTCTTGTTGGTGCTTTCAAAATGTTATCAGAACAAAAAAAAAATCGTAATTAGTACTTGAGGTACCTGAATGTTATCACTAAAAGATAGAATCACAGAATATAACTTTAAATCTTTTGATCCTTTCTCAATAATTTCACAAATTGTTAAAATATTGCATTGGGAACATCATCCATTTTTCCTTAAGTCTTTTGTTCTCTCACTCAGTTTTCAATTTGTTCACTCTCTTTCTGTATCAGCCCCTCGTCTATTTCGATGCTGGCATCCAAGTGTAACATATATGTGTGTGTGGGTGGGTGTATGTGTGTACATTGTGTTTTATGTTCATTGATAAGATTCCTGTTAATGTGACCATACGACTCTTTGCACGGTCGAACCCAAATCGTCTGTTTAATTCCCAGAGTGTTTTCCATCACTAAAATGTCTGTTTCGTATTCCTTTTAGACCAATTTAAATTAACTTGTGGTTCATTGCCATAAGATTCTTTTGCATGATCGAGCCCAAGTCGCTTGCGCAATTCCCAATCAATTCTCACTCCACTAACGTACCTGGTTCATATTTCATTCTAAATTGTTTGCAACTTCCATTTACTAGTTCACTGTCTCGTTGCTTTTTCCACATAGGCACATTTTTTATTTCAATATTTGTCCTGAAAACGTAGCAGTGATACTGGCATTGATTAGAAAGTTGAAATAGATGAAAAGAAGATTAGAATTAAAAAACAAAAGGCTACAATAACCATCACACAACATAAAAAATATCTTCACGAGAATAACAAGAGCCACAGAATCTACAGAAGCTGCAGCAGTAAGAGTTCTAGCAGAAATGACTCCCAATCCAATCCATCCCCATCTGAAAAAAAACAACAACAAAGGAACGAGAAAAATAAGCATTTTTGCCGGAAATTACTTTTGTTATTTGATGGTATGGATTGTGTCTCCTATCAATACCATTAATTTTTGTATCAGCCCACGTCTTATTTTACTAAAGCAAGGAAAATATCACAGTGAATCAACAATTGTTTCTTGCTACAATTCTTCCTCTGATCCAGGCTTATCTTGTGTGTTCTACGTTCCTCCGAAAACAATTGGGATAACTCATCCTTGAGTGTGACTCTTATGGTAGTGGAGCATATGAGGAAAACAATAAGAAAAAGACAGCAACCATCATCCCTACCATGAGGTATCGGAAGCCAACCCAAATTGATTTTATAAACAAATGAAAAATAATTTCATAGAAAAAATGGTTTTAAATTAATGATATAAGTTAATATTAAACATATTAATTAAAACTGAGAAAGGAAAGAGGCACTTATTCATCGTCTGTAATGTCTATCGGTTCACATCTATCTCTGATAAAAAAAGATCCGTCCCTATATATCTACAAATGCTTTTTAAATCTGCCTCATACGTGCCTCAGTCTGTTCATATATATTTCATGTGTGTATCTCTCTGTTTATATCTATATATTTATACATATCTCATTCTGTTCGTATCTACCTATATATGTTTATATCTATCTCTGCCCGTTCATATCGATCTCTATTCGTAACTATTTATCCGTCCACATCAATCTCATCCTCTTAATATTCATTTTATTCTATTCATCTAGCTTATAAAGTCTATATTTCTCATTCTGTTCGTATCTACCAGTTTGTTTATATTTATCTCTGTCTGTTCATACATATATCTGTTCATATGTTTTTATTTACTGCTCTACGTCACCTTGGTTCAATTGATTTATCTATCTAGCCTCATTTCATTCATTTACTAGAATTGTATAATCTTCTCTGCTTATCTCCCTACCGATGATCTTTGTTATATATTTACCTATATATATATATATATATATATATATATATATATATATATATATACATATATATATATTGAAATCTGTTCCAGTCTTTCGATTGAGCATACTGCTGTCTCATCTACCAATGTTGGCAACGACATATATGAAGACATCGATGCCATTTGATTAGAGACTTGATTACGAGAACAGACTTCCATAGAATGCACAATGCAACCGTCCTAACCACTTGTGTTACGCAATTCAGCAAAAAAATTAAGACTTTTTGATAAAAGTAACAATTGATCGCTTATTTACGATCATCATATCGGAATGATGACTCAATTTGTCTCGGGTAGTGAGTAAACTACGCAGAACGGGGTTAAAGGGCGATCACCAGAGTAAGTTGCGATGGAAAAAATTCAAAATTAAAATGAGAGAAAATACTAGTGAGAAATCATTAATAATAATTGGTGACAAGGCTCCATTTAATAAACTATTATCGTTACTGCTTCTAAAACTATTGGTATAAAAGAAACAAGAAGAAAGATTGTTTCAAAGGTTAAAGTGACTTTCTGCCAATCGTAGGACTCTCGTAGTTCAGTCAGTAAGAATAATGCCTTGGTTTATCTCGGTTCCTTGAGTTGAAATAGGAATGAGCAAGAACCTCACTGAGAGCTTAATCTTTATTTCTGATCCACACAATTTATTCTCTGACGTAGACTGACGGCCTCGGTGAGTTGCGATGAAAAGCAACAAAAAGCTCAGAGAAAATACAACTGAAAATTCAATAATAATGATAACGGTTGAAAATACTTCATCTAATAAAGTGGAAATTCATTTAATTATGTTTTATGAACAATTTTTAATCTTCACCATGCAATTGTGAATCGTGTGCTTGTCTTATTTTCATCTGCTCCAAAGGCGCTGGCATTTCAGATCCGTTCCAGTCAGTTCCAAATCGTCTCTCTTACGTTCGATCTATTTTCCTTATCCAGATCGATGTTTATACCGTCTGTTTTACAGTCCAGTGTTCGTTGCCTCAAAGCCAATTGGGTTTTCCCTAATGAATTGCTGGCCATTTGGTCAAACGTCGATATTACAACCAGAATCCCACTGGGTGAAAGGGGCAGATAAACTGGCACTCAACACGAACTATGATGCCGGCGGGTAATCAGTCAGCAACCAGCATTTCACACCCATTCTGATTAGAAATAACAATATCTGCGGCCCAGTTTGATTAGATGCTGTTATGATCGGTTATTGATATTCGTAGACACGCAGTACCAGTGCCCATGAATATGTTCGGACAGGATTTGTCCTACAGCCTCAAAAAAGTCAACTATGGCCTCGTTGCCCCGTTCTACTGGAAGGTTGAGAGTCAAAGGTTGCAATAACGCTTTTATGACACTATTCGCGGACAATGCAATTTTAGTATCTGTCCACATGTATGCAGATGGGCCCCCACTTTGTACTCGGCCTTGTGTCACATTTTGCAATAAGTTTAGGACTCTCAGATTCATATTCACTACCGATTAATGATTTACCAGACTTACTTGCTAACCATTACTTCACGGCGAGGTATCTCTATGTTATAATTTCTTACCTTGTCCTTGCAGTACGTAATCGGTGCTCCAATTCAGAAAATGTCACTGATTTGGGTGATAAATTTTGCATCATTAATGCCAAGCTGTCTCAGCCTACAACTGTCAACCAAGGAAAATAAAATAAATCATATTAACATAGTTCAATTTAATATAAGGTTACAATAGTGGGTGCATAGTGAAGATCGAACTCACAGGACTAACAATAGCCTGTAAGATTGATATTCTATTGATTACTCTACTGAAAGCAACCTTGGATAATATTTTATCAAACGGTTTTAATATTATTCATTAAGCCCTGCTTTTTAAAACACAGGGTTCTGTTAAAAGCGAATGGACTAATGGGCAGTAGTCTGCAACAATTACGCACTCACTATCGTTTTACGACAGGCGTTGCAAGAAAAAAGGTTCATGCTTAATCTCATTGCATTTCACCACTTAACAATCATTCGAAGGTTTATGAAGTCACTCAGTACCTTCATCAGTTAATCTATCACTAAAAGAAGTTTTAAATGTTTTCTCCACTAAAGTCCTTCAATACATTGATTCATAAATTTTGTTCAGAAAGGTACCTCTTTAGAACGCTCGTAGAAAGATTTGGGCTGACATTTCTAAATAATTTGACAACCAAGGAAATACTGAAAGTACTTTGAGGCTAAAAAAAACACCCGAAGCACGCAACCGAAATTCTGTCCTTAGTAATGGAGAAGAATTCAAGCAGAACACGCTAAATACCATTTATGAGTCTTTTAAATTCTCTATGAATTCGTGTGATCTACGTGCCAGGTAGACACAAGCTTTCATTAAATTGTTCTGTACAGCCATGGTCTCCAGTCAGAAAATTCTGATGAGTTCATGTTTGATATCAGGTTGAAAGTGATTATAATGATCTCTACATGATATGATTTCATTTTATAATAATTTATCGAATGCGTTACATGAGTAAATGTGGTTAATATTTACTCTCACAACTTACCATAAAAAATGCGTTATCAAATTTTTTCGTATCAAAAGTTTACCTATGATGATGAGTGGTTCCTATTTTTTCATATTACATAAAATAAGAGTTATGTGCATATGTTCATATGTGTGTGTTTGTGTGTATGTGTGTGTGCATGTGTGTCAGATTACACAACTAGAAACTAACACCCACAAAGTCTTTGTGGTTAGTTAGATTATATGCCAGATCGAGACACCGCCGGTGATATTACATCACTCCGATATTGTTACACCTGTCTGTTGAGAGGAGTATCCGATGTATGCTTTTGTCCACTTCCTTGATCTCACCCAAACAGCAGTCTATCACTGTAAATTAACGTATCGTTTCACTGGTATCACGATTACGATAAAAATCCCACTCTTACGAATGTTTTTCCTATCCAAGATTATCTCAAACGAGGAATCTTCCCAGCACATGACTTCTGAATCGTCAGTAGCATAGCTTCCAGTCCTGAGTTTCTACCGCAAAGACATGCCAAGTGATGTTAATTATATATGTTCTCTTCAAAATAATACTAACCTTCGTGCAGCTTACTTTTAAACTAATCGTATTACATAAGTAAAAAAACGTCTTTGCAATCAAGATAAAGAGTACGAGAAGCCTTTCAGGTAATCAGTGACCAGCCGAAAATAATTCTGTTATACCTGGAAAAATAATGGTGAAAATAGGCGAAACTTAATTGAATTAGCGTAGTCTTAAATATAGATGGTGAATGATAAAGCCCAAGTGGAAGATACTCACTTGGACAAATACGGCTACGTTTAGAAGGAAGAAAGACTGATAAGGATAAAGGACGGGAAGATATGTAAAAGAAGAATGCCTCCAGGGATTCTAGGAAATAAAACGACAGACAATGGGAAAATGGGGTAAATACATTTTGTTTTTTGTGCCTAACATAACTACTTGTGTGAAACATCTGTTACACATCTCTCTGTCTGATACTTCTCCATCTTCCACTTATCTTCCTTCTCCTTTTCCGTCTTCTTTCAACATTAACTTCTCCTTACCTCCATCCCCCTTTTTTTTGTTTTGTTTTGTTCTCGCTGCTATCTGACTCCTACATCATCCTTCGTTTTGCTTTCTCATCGTAGGCCATTTCTCCGTTCATCAGATTTCTCGTGCTGTGAGCCGATCTCGCAAACTACTCTTTACTAAGCTCTATACTTGACTGGAAATTGTGCAATCGCTAGTAATCCTACTAAGAATCTTCACGGTTTTTTTTTCTTTCTTTTTTCTATCAAGTTTTCTTCCTCATACCACCAATTGCTTATTCCCTCTTTTTCGCTTTTCATAACTATGTTAAGTTGTCTCAGAGGTACGAAAACGATGTAATGTTTAGTGACTCAGATAATAAGATTGGCGAACAGAGTTCAAATTCCGGTCGCGTTGGCGTATATCACTTTTTTCTCTGGGGCAGTCGGAAAAAAACAAGCTTTCAACTTCGCCACAGTTTTAGATGGAAAAATATGGACAGAAATGCAGACCATTTAACCACCAATTATCAACTGCCCAGGCAATAATAACACAAATGCTACTATATTTTTTGTTGGTTTTGTTCAATCAACGTTCTTTGTAATAGTGAGCTTGTAATTATTATTTGTACTTCATTTTGCTGGAGCTTTGACACAATTATTACATCTGAAGGATGTTTTCCTTTTTTTTTTGTTTTTTTAGAGAAGGAGAACATTGTAGTGATAAGTAATATTGAATCATTACGACGATTTTCTTTTTCCCTCTCACTCCCTCCCTCAACCTATCCTCATGTCTGTCTTTCTGACTGACTGATATTCTCTCTCACTCTCTCTCTCTCTCTCTCTCTCCCTCTCTCTCTCTCTCTCTCTATATATATATATATATATATATATATCCAATTCCTTAGTTCTTTTTCTATCTTCCTTTCACTTAGGAATTTTTCGAGTCCTTTGGCAACTTGCTGGCTCTCCTATCTCCCTTTCCATTGCCCGTTTGAGTCATCATTTTCCCGGTTGTTCTTCGCCTTTTATTTAATATCTTTCTGATCGACTCACTCATCCGTTTGGAGGTTTTTTAAATAAGCAATTCCTAAAAATCATCCTATTATATTTTTGTTTCTATTATCTTTGCACCTTTTGCTGATTTTTTTTGTGCATCGTCCTAGTACTTCTTTCTTTTTTTCCTTTCGTATTTTGCTTTTCTTTTTCTTTTTTGTTCTAACCTTCTGTCTTTTCTACCACTTGTGTTTTTTTTATTCCCTACAGTATGACGTATTTATTCCATGGCATGGTGAATTCCTCACTATATACTTTCAATTCTTTCTAGAATTCATTTCGACCCTTTTACTTTCCTCAATCTTTCCTGTATCCAATTAGTTGAATGTTAATATTATTTCATTTCACTCTTTATTTCTGCATTTTTTCATTTCCTGATTTTCTGGATATTTATCACCCATGATATACAGAATCTGTTTTCAACATTTTAGCTGCTATGTTGTTCAATTCAAGACTTCGGCTTATATCTTCTTGGTAATAGCTGTTCAGAGATTATAAAACAATACGACTGAGACAAACTATTTGAGAATTGGACAAATAGGTTAATGTTTAAACATTGTATACATTCTTCAAACCAGCCGATATTTGTACAATGAATCACTATTTATACTCTGCATTCTTTCCTATCGAACATTGTTTTCAGAGCTAAATGACTTCTTACTTTAGTATTCAGTGGGTTTTGGGTATGATAAATGCTACATAATTACCGATATTTCTTGTTTCTATAATCAAAATCAAGGTAAAATATCGATCAATTATGATAATAGAATACTTCAGGTTAAGGAATATGTACATATACAGAAAACCTCATGAAAGTATCCTATATTTAAGAGAATACATCTGAAACTAAATTCAAGCTTATAATCACCTGATTCCCAAAATTCCCCAAGCATACGCACTGCTATTGAGATCATTACAGATAGTTCATTTAGCTTTAAATATCCAATGTCTTACGTACAGTCTATTTCTAGTTTATCTCAAGATAGGGAACACCGATCTCTATATGCATGTATAGTACATAGACCAAGACCCCATACATTCAACAAATATCCGGCAAGAATGAGAAAGAGTACACTAAATTTGATAGGCATAGGGATGATAGTCCTATTAAGTTTTGTTGTCCTTTTGGTGATCGGTCCAAAACGTATAATATTCTGCTTTTTCCCTGTGTTCGAATGTTGTACTTAGGAATGTTCAAAAGATCAGAAAAGAAAAGTTGTTTGTAGAGGAGGAGCATATGAAACTAATTCAGATAATAAGATAGGAACGAAGATTTTACAAGCATTGAAATGATAAAGTGGAGTGGGAAGCTACGGACAAAGGGTCACATGAGATTATAGTTAATCTTGCTTGATGCCACCCGTTGAATTTCCTCAGGTTCAGCCCGTAAGATATTAAAAGAAGAGTTACCTCCATATCCGATCAGAGAGTATTTACGTAACTACGGTAATAAGTCCATACCCTGATGATTGAAAAAACATTCGCTTTACACAACAAATATTTATTTCTCGACATACATTCCTTCCGTGTCAATGTACTTTATCGAGTGAGGAATAATGATAACATAGATCGGAACTTATACAGTGAAAGTTTCAGACCAAAAATCAGCTTATAACTACATGTCAAGCAACATAGTCATAGATCAAGCCTCTTACATGTTAAAACATTTATCAATCGGATATTTTGTAGCGAAAATGTACCTGGGAGCCTCTCCAAATTAGATTGTTCTTATTCACAGGTTCTGAAATACGTTCAAAATAATGCAACTAGGAAAAATAATTTAATTATTCATTCAAAAGTTACACAATAAAAAAAAAATATAGATAATATCATTGCCAAAATATTTGTAACATGAACATTGATACAAAAATGCTAGTTTTTGTTTAATTCACACCAGGATTCTCTTATGATATACTTCCATTTGATGATACATTCTCATCATAAACTCCTAAAAACGTATGCCAATCCTCAACACCATTACCCAGGCTGATCTGCTCCATCGAAACCATGTCTAACTCTAAATGCTATTTCTGTTTTACTGTTGACATAGCAGCTACCATTTTGTTTTTTTAACGATCATTTCATGTGGAAAGCAAACCGTAATGCAAACGGAGAAACTATTTTAGAAATACTTCTAAGCAGAAGATTTTTTTAATTATCCTAACAAATATAATCGCCCCCTCTCTAACTCTCTTTTACACGGATGATGCAAATGCAAATTGTGGGTCGTGTGGGGAGCGAAGTATTCTTGGGAACCTTTTTCTGTAAAATGATTGAAAATTGGCTACTGAAATGTCTATACTTTAATTTTAAACAGCTGTGTAAACCCACAAGATGACGTTTGTTTTGAACCCTCTATGGATGACCTAAAGTATACACATTTATTTATGATTCATTCTTTTCAGAACGTTGCAGGCTAACTCATTTATGGAATGAATTTTCATATCAGAGTGAAACAAAATTATTTAGGCATCTTATTGCGGTTTAGAGCAAGAACGAGACTATCCTGGATTTCTTGCATCCGACAGCACCAATTTCGCGAGATTAAATGCAATAGCAGAGTTACAATTTTAGCTATTCATGATGTAAAGGCGGGGATTTCATGGATTTTATAAAGTGAAAGTCTTCACAGCTAGCAAGCAAAGATATTAGCAATATACATAGATACATCGTAATGCATATGTTTAACGCAATAGCTTCAAACCTTTAAGTATGAAATCTTGCAAATTATTGATATCTGCCCCGTGTATCTTCAGATTTACTGCATCCTGTATATATTTTGATGCCCGTTATTTAGTTTTGGTCCATGTTTCAAACCATATATGTTCATGATTTCTATATTGGTACTAAGGGGTTATACACTGTGAAACAGACAATATGCTCCAAAGTGAAATGTTAGGTGGAAATATTGATCTCTCAAGGGGCAAAAAGTAAACATATTGATTCTGTTAATTATATTTCTGAATGATTTAAAGCATTACCATCTGTAAGCACTACTGTATTTTCTGTCACAATTCCTGAAGAAGAATATTGCAATTTCAATTTCACCCCTACTGGGATTGAAATATACAACTTCTCGAACGAATGACCAGAGCGAAATTTGAAAAGGTAACCCCGATTGTTATACTGAATGAGACTTCAAAATCAGAATGAGAGTTCAAAGTATGTTTAAAGTAACATATATCTCTTTTTAAAACAGGTTTGTGTAACCCTAGAGTTACTATTGAACCCCTGGTGAGGATGGCATCAGTGTTCCAAGTATCAGATAACTCCATCCAGTACAAAACTAATTAATATTGAACCCAGAGGTCGATGAGACGTTTCATAGGATCGAAAGCCATTGGGTGTTCGATTGCAAATAAGCCTGGTCTAATCTAAGAAATAAGATGCTAGTTTCAATTGCAACTTCTTGTTTTACTCGATATGGCTGGATTTTGTGTCGCTCTATTCAAACCCACATTCTTTTGTTAAATTTCTTTTGATTCACTCCTTCTGTTACGGCTGCTGTTTCTTGTTGTAGTTATCTTGAAATACTTTATTGATTCACCCCGCAGTTGAGTTTTGTTTTCTTATTGAATACTTCCTATTCTTAATGTATCGTTTTTAAATTTACCTTTAGTTTCATTTTTTATCTATATCAATCTGTCTATTTCTTTGCAAGCATAAAACTTTTCAAAAACTACCTGTGTTCTTGCAAATCCTTTTATGAAGCTTTTCTCACTTATTTTTCATTATAATTCTTTTGAATTTTTATATTCGAAATAATGGGGCTGTGGTCGATGGAAGGTCAAAGAGGAAGAGCTCGCATTTCCAATACCAGAATAAATAGATAATGTTTTCTAATACCTAAAGATTCTTTGACTCCTGAGGTCCTATGAAAGTGTGACAAGATGATCTCTTGGATAGATTACATTATAAATGTCTCCAAACAATCATGATATAAGTCCTTTAAAGAGACAGACGAAGATTGTGCTATTTTAGTGTACGATGTATTCGCTAAAGGATTTCTGTGAGTTGCAGGAGTAGATGGTTTCTCGAAGTGATTGGAAATCAAATGATAAAAGTCTTTGGTCTCTCTTGACGTTAATACCACTTGATGAATTTTGTTCTTAAAAGTCTCTGAGCATTTCTTTTTTTTCCGGTGTCTGTTATCCTTACTTGCTATTCAGATAAGGGAGGGAAGCTCTAGTGAAACATTCCGTCTGAAAAATCCAATACCGCACTTTTATTTCTATTTTGATATGATTTATTTAGTTAGTTAGTTTGATCTCTCATTTCCTCCCCGTTCCCTGTCACTGAAATAATTCACTTTATCACATTCTCTACTTATATATATATATATATATATATATATATATATATATATATATATATATATATATATATATATATATATATATATATATATATCAGCTGGATTTATGAGTCCACAGCTGGTCAAAGGCCTTTACACTCTCCTCCGATGACAACCACAATGACGCTCATCTTAGTAACGTTTTAGCGGCAAACTTTTGTTTCTCGTCTGGTATTTTCCTTCTATGTTTACTACATTATGTGCACCTATCTGTAATTTGATACTCCATCTGATTTCACTTTGTTTCGCTTTATGTTGGGCTCAACACCATTTTTTGTCGTTTTATTATTTGTATAATTTCCTTCGCTCTTATCCTTACTTCTGATCCACGTCTAGAAGGTATTACGTTAGGCCATCCTTGCCTGGAATCTTTTGACTATAATATTTCCTTAGGCGAACATATTTTTTGTTATTTCTTGAATATTGCTAGGATCTATCAGTTGATCAGTCTGTGGTACTTCTCGAAGTGTATGCATTTTCATAGTATTCTTCAGTTAATCCTGGCAGGTTGTCCCTACGTTTTGACATCTCTGTCCTTCAGTGCAAGCATCTGTTGCTTAGTTGTACTATCTGTGACTCGGGCAAGTGTTAAACATTTCCTCCATTATGATAGCCCGTACTTTCAACGCGTTTTCCTTCCTTTTTCTTCTCCTATTCTTTTATCAATTAGTTCGTTAGCTGCTCTTTTTTAGTTTTAATTCCATACTGAATCAAATGCAAGTGACCCAAGAGATCAATCAGACAAATAGGTTACGGATTTCTCTCTTCACTCACCTATAAGATTGTGTCTCCGGTCTTTCCTGGTCACATTTTTAGCCAGCAGTCTAACAAAATTGTATGGGTTCACTACTAAGCACCATCTAAATAAGTTTCAGGTAATTGCTTTTCGGTGTCTCTATAATCATTTTTGACCAACCAATAATACCCAAAGATATAAAGAATTTAGATTAAATATCTTTTTCTTTGAATGATTTCACATAATTTTTTGGATGATTAATCTGGTACAGGCATGGGCTATGGTGATTCATTAATGCAAGGTACAGTTGTGATTTTTCTTTTCTTTTTTTATCTTTTTGCTAATTTTGTTGCTAATACCATAGAGAAAATTGACTTTTGAAACAATTCGCCAATGAGACATTTTAGCGTGCACTGACTGAGATATATGTAGCAAGTCAAACCAGGGAGATTTTAGAAAAGAGGTATGTTCGTGTGAAATTCTGTTTCAAATGAAGACAAACTTTTTGGGAGACGTTGCAACAATCTATTGCCGGAGCCGTACGCCCTGGGTGGTATTGGCCTCTCAAAAGAGGGATAATATTCACCAATACGATGCCAGAACTGGACGACATTTCACGTCAACGGAGGAAATCATGATGAAAGAATGCATCGTATGATTCGTGGAAATTGTCGCCAGATAGGTGGGTATCTCTAAATGTTTGAGCAACAAGATTTTGAAAGAAGAACTGAAGATGAATGATGTTGCAGCGCAACTCGTGACGCCTCCGTTGACAGATGAATAAAATGCAACCAGTTTGTTGGTTTTGTTTTTTCAAATCATGTTGCACGAACTTTCACAGATTTTTACCTATTCAGAAAGTCCAAGGACGATTTCAACGAGTCACGGCAATTCTGAAACCTTCATTGTGTGTG
Organism: Thysanoteuthis rhombus; assembly: GCA_963457665.1. Classification (NCBI taxonomy): domain Eukaryota; kingdom Metazoa; phylum Mollusca; class Cephalopoda; order Oegopsida; family Thysanoteuthidae; genus Thysanoteuthis; species Thysanoteuthis major. Next base: position 33,396,460 of record OY735200.1, on the reverse strand, counting down.
TGTGTATGTATGTGTGTGTGTGTGTGTGTGTGTGTGTGTGTGTGTGTGTATGTGTGTATTTCTGTGTATGTAATATATGTTGAGGTATGTGTATACACGCTCACGGGAAATGTATATTCGTCAGTCAATTTCGAAACAAAAAATGATGGAAGTAATTTCGAAAACGTGTTTTTAGATATCAACAAAATATAAAGAACAGGAAATCATAGTTAATCTTATTATTATTTTGATGTTTCCTTACTTAAAACTCAGAACTATATTTTCTTCGTTTGGTATGTATTTGTTAGCATGTTTGAAATTTCGACTTTCCTCAAGGAAATGAAGGCATTTCCCTTTTTTCATTCTATGAATAAATCTAAATCATAAATTCAGATTATTAAATTTCTGATTCATTCTGGTCGATTTTATTCAGGATGAAGAGCTCTGAGATTGCAATCTCCAGGAGGTGGTTGTTTAAACGCACACGTTGCTACATGGTTTATTTTAAAACGTGAACGTTCACGATAAGCGAGTAATATCCTACACCCACTTCACTTGTAATGTATACTTTTAGTACCTATAACAGGGACACGTATTGATACATGAAATCATATCACCTTCCAGGCCACAAAAGTTAAAGTCGATATCAAGCGTAAATGTGTATAAGTTCTTTAAACTGCGATGGCCAATACGGGATCGCCTGAACATGAGATACAGAATTCTCTTCTTCATCTCAGGTGAAGTATCTAAACCTGACATCGACCGTATTTCATTGACCAAAGTGAAAAAAAAAACAGCTTAAAAGATAATTGCGCAAATATGCCGTAATATATAATTTGATTGAATACATGGACGGAAAATTTTCAACTACTTACAGACAGAAATTAGCCCGATTCACTCCAAGCGAGAAAACGATCCTGTATTAAAATAAAAACAATCACTATATAGCTTTGTTAAAGAATGCCTACATTGAAAGTAAATTCGATTTTCAAGAGCGTGATTAAATTTTAATGTTTACCTTGTGGCGATGTTTTTTTTCTAATTTTCGCACGATAGACGAAATCATTAAACAGTCAAGGGAGTTTCGTTTCGACTGAAACTAATATAATTGTGATCTATCGGATTCTAACAGTTTATTTAATGTAAAAAGAAGATAAATTTGTAATTGTTTATCTGTTTTTACAATCAAGTTCTGGAATTTTATTTTTCTTTCAGAATTGAGCTGCGTTAATTTTATCACAACAGAGTCACAATGACTGCATGAAAACATTTCAGGTATTGGAGATGGCCTATTAGCTGAGATCAAACTTGGATTTTCTGCTCTTAGAAATACGCTGAAATGAAAATTGTTCTTGGGACTGACACAGTGGGAAAAGCAAGATATATGAAAATTAGATTAATGATAAAAATTCAAATGGTAAACTATCATTCAACGACGCAAGAATTATCAAGATACAATGAAATTTTAAATGAATCTCTTCCTCGTCCATGATATTTGATTTCTTAAATTTTATTCGATGCAAGACGACATTCATACCGAACAACGCTCGTAAGTTAACAAAATGACCCGACTTTCTTCAATTAATTCATGGTACGCTATCATTGATGTCTACATTATTTGAATATTAATGCTTCAAAAGATGGAACAAATGTTCGAACAAATATAGAGAAAATCAAACACAATTTGTTAATCAAATACCGATTATCCTCAATAATGGTTCTTGGGTTACTTTCTTTATCTAAGTTTTGAAATTATTCGATGAACAAGGACTTTAGGCTAACAAATGAGTAATATATATATGTATATATATATATATATATATATATATATATATATATATATATATATATATATATATATATATATTATTCACGTCAACAATTCCAAATGGATTTTGATCGGTTCCTATCTGCTTCCCCACAGGCAGGATGAGGCAAAAGGCTTTAGTGTGCCACCCTCACACAACATAGCACAATGCTTGATACGCCTGGAGGGGGAACATGTTGAACCGTTCAGTATTCAGCCTTGAATTTGGCGTCAAGGAATAGCATTGAACCTATTTGCTGAGCAATTGATAGGCACTGCTTTAGAGAACGGGTCCCCTAGATCTAGACGGCGTAATTGCTGAACCTTGGCCACAAATCTCCCCGGATAGAAATCGAAAATTAACTTTAATGTTAACGTCTAACACATTTTCTTTTGTAAACATCACTAGCAATGCATTCAAATATGTATGCATATGTGCATATTATTGAGAAGTGGATACATGATCCGACAGGATATTTATAAATGCGTTATATTATTTGAAACTCTATTTAGAATGACCTCCTGTCGTTACACGGAGAATGGGACTCTGGGTCTAACAGCGTAAATTGAAATGAGCACTTAAGGAAAGATATGGCTCCTGCAAGAATCAAACCAGTGACTGGTAAGGAAGCCATTTCAACGTAACGTCGCTCTTAACCGTTGAGCTAAACAGCCTGACGGAAATGCAAAGCTCCAGATAAGACATGGTATGTAGCATTTATCTGAACATTTGCCCCGTTCCGTATGATTATTTTGTAAGAACATATGGTCTTATGAAATAGTTTCTTATTTTATATATATATATATATATATATATATATATATATATATATATATATATATATATAAACATATATATAATGTTCCTGATTTCAGATGCACTACGTACGAAGTACGTAAATATGCTCGGTCAGCAAGTTCTGTCATTTCTAGATTAAACACTTTATGTTTGTTGATAGAAAAATTTACATCCTTTCTGTTACTGCCAACATGTTTCTGTTTAGATAATCATAAGTAATTAGAAGATATTAATCCAATAATTAGACAAAATGAATCCAGTGTTTTGTTTGAGTCGGGAATTGTTTTGTTATAGATATGGAAGAAAACTTGCGATTGATCAGCAAATTAAAGCGGATTTCTCAGTTTTTGTGATGTAATGCGTCAGTAAGGTACTTGAAAGTGGGACTTAAACTCTCGGGGATCCTAATAAAAGATTGTTTAGTTAGTTATGTTGCCAGTCAGTAGGAAGAACATTTGCTAGTAGTTGCAGCTAGTACCGATGTGTGGGCTGGTTTGGCCAACTGATTTGACTTGTTTGAAGAAAGTTGAGGTTAGGGGTAAAGGACAGAGAATGGGTGAACACGACTTTGTTGCGTGTATAATCATACTGAGGAAGACCTATGAGACTGGAGATACCTAATCAGAGGGATGGAAAGGGTCAAAATTGATTTGGGTTGCCTAGTAGTCTGGAAGACGCGCCAGGCTTTCAAGTATCAGCACATGGAAATTAAGAGTTGATCCTTAAAATCGGAAAATTGTAATTAACATTTGAAAAGCTGTCTTTATGAAACCAAGATCTTATATTACAAACGAACCGGAAGAAGTTAATAAACCACGTTTCATTACTTATAAACAAGGATGTTATGTTTGTTTTCCTATTTTTTAACTGGATATTATGTGTAATAGTCATAATCCAATCAAATATGGTTATCAGAGAGTTAAACTTCAAGGTTTTCATGAGAGTTGAATAGTTTCAAGAGGTAAGTTTTCCCAACTGTAATCAATTTAACTACGATTCGTTTTAAAGCCATCTAACTAGAAGCACTAACCGGCTGCTTCAACTAAATTTTAGCACTCTGTATCCTTGAGCATTTACTTATTTAAAGACTACGAAACTAAGGCATGTTTATTTATGACAGTTTCGACCTTCTCATGTTTCCATAGCAGCCTTATGCTCAAAGATTGACGGTTGTCCAGAGCCACTAATTGTTACTTAAACAGCTCATTTTCGTATCAGTATGAGTCCTTGATGGCTGTATGTAATCAATGGTTTGAAGGAGATTTTTTCATTGGCACTCTTCCTAGGTAAAATTGGATTTAACTCGGAAAAGCCAAACATACATGTACGATAATCAAAAGATGACACATGCACTCAGAGACAGAGCCAGAGACGGACAAATGAATATATCAACCTCCAGTCATCTTTGGACAGAAGGGAATTAGGATAAGATCAATGGTTATACTAAAAACTCGAAACAGAATTACGTGAGGTAGCACTGGTTAGTCACTAAGCATGTAGCCAATGTCTTTCAGCAACATACATTGTTTGGGGTGATCAATTAAGATATAGGAAATTTTCAAAAATATTTTGCTTGGCAGTGATCACTATTTTTTTTTTTTAAGTGTGCACGAACTAAGGACCAAATGAACGTGATTTTATACAGCAAAACGATGCACTCGCTAAAAGCCCTCTCGGGGAGGATTCCTGAAAAGATAAAACAAATCGTTTTACTAGATAGGACAAATATATATCAAATTTTTTAACATTCTGGTCCCATTGGTGTTGCTCATCATACCTACCTACCTACCTACCTACCTACCTACATACATACATACATACATACATACATACATAGCCAGCCAGACCACTGAAGCTGAAGAAACCTATATTGACAGTTTTTGTGATAGTTTTGGTTGATGGTCCCTAGTACATCAGTTTATTTGTTCAATCTAAAAATTAAAACATCCATATTGTTCGAAGTCTCTCATCTGTTTTTTAACTATGATTTCATTATATATAATATACATGAATATTTTCTATGTGTATAATATATATGAATATATGACATTATGTAACAGCGCTGGAAATGCCGTTGCTTTGAGGTTGACACAGCTATACATTACATTTTGATCTTCACTTTTGAATCTCCATTAAAACTCTCCATGACGGCATTGTACTATTAAAAAATCTTTAAAATTTATGTTTTTTTCACTCAAAATTTTTATTTGTTTTGCTGTCAATTTTTTTCAGACAAGCTGTCCTGAGTGTAAAACCGACCTTGTTTGTTTCGTTGTTTTCTTTTTAATTCTGTCTCGTTTTCTCTAATATTCCAATATACTTATGAAAGGAAAGTTACTGGTAGTTTCTGATAATTTATTTAAGAACCGTACGTTAAAATTTTCCGGCAATTTTCCGAAAATGTTGTTAAAATATAAACAAAGTCTGTTGACTTAAATTTGGGGGTATTTTTCATACTTTGCGTTGTAACCTCTAATCAATGCCATTGGAGTAATTTGAAGATGGAAAAATTAACCAAAATATCAAATAGTTGGAGTTTGTCCGTTATTTTCAGTAATGTATGTTTGAATATTTCAATGTTTTGTTACACTTTTCTGTAATATATATATAATAGTGTGTGTGTGTGTGTATATATATATATATATATATATATATATATATATATATATATATATATATACAATGGAATAATGAGGAAAAATGTGATATTTCATCATATTTGATGCTCTGCTGTAACTTAATGATGAGAATTTTGTGAAATAAACCCATCACACATCATATTACTAGTTTCTACTTTGTGTATATAAATATATATATACATATATATATATATATATATATATATATATATATATATATAACTGATACAGTGCTTGTGGATTTTGTATCGTCAAAAAGATTTCCTGACTCAATGATTACGGAAATAGTTCTGATTCCAATTTGCATAATCTTTAAATGTCTGATTTTATTCAAATGATAGCGTTATTCTGTATTTAAAAAAAGTTATATTCATAAGGAAAGAAAAAATACATCATTAAACTTGGGCATTTGTAATTTCACATTCAGTTCCAACTTTTAGTCGATCAATATTTCGTACGTCTATTGTCTCACTCTTGATTTGGCTATGAGTGATCTTCAACTCGTTAGGGAATAAGTCATTGGCACAAGGCTGCGACTGCTTTTGATCTTGAATTTTGCCCATAACACAGTCTTATCTATCAGGAAGAACCTCTTTGCTTATATATTTCTGTGTCGATATCATCAATACTCTATTAGAAATTTTATGGCCATTCTTCATAAAAACTCTTAACTTGAAAAGGGATTCTCTTTTCTGTGGCTGGTATTTAGGCAAATGATGAGATAAATCACTCTTTAACATAACAAATAAAAATAAAGAACAATGTTTCCCTCCAAATTGGCAACAGAAATAAACAAAGACTGAGCATGAATTGCTGTCTTTTGATTGTATACAATTATTTCTTACTGTTTTGAATTTTATTATTCGGGGAAAAGAACTTTTAGAGATTTGTATCGTATGCTCGTTGGTCAATTGGGCAGCAAAATCACCAAAATTTTAACCAATGAACGTGCAACGAATAGAAATCAGGAGACAGGACTGTTTCGTGTTAACAAAAGATCTATTCCAGATTTATCTGTGGTAGTTTTGAACTGAGAATGAGAGTATGTGGCTGCTGTTCTCCAACCAAAACAGGAATAGATGCTCTTTTAAATATAGATCAAATTACCAGACTAGTTTCCGAATTTCTTAACTCTTCTTAAAACAGCAGATGCAGTTTGTGTTAAAATGTAAAAGTCAGCAACTCTCACAGTTATATTGTAAGTGATCTGAATAGATATTGAAATGAAACGGTATGGCGTGATTTAAACAGTTCATTTTCATGCGACTAAATGCAAGGCATACATCATCTTTTTGTTCAATTTTCAATCCAGGCTGAATTAACCTAAAATGGCTTCTAACAGTTCATCAATTAAATAATAAGTATACAAATGACCTGCAACACTCTGATCAAATTTTCGTTTAAACTCATTTTCCTTTTTCTCTTTTTGAACTTCCCATGAAAACAAACTTTGGTATCACAGCGATTGAATTTTAAAAATCACAATAATACTCTCATGGCTTTGTCCTAGCGCAAGCTGCATATTAATCAGCACCTAAATGTAAGATTTGAGATTTTTTTTTTTTGATTACTGCCCACTGACATTACCAATACTGTACCACTTCTCCACTTTTCTATATTCATTTTCCGCGCTTACAAATTAAATATCCATTCGAGTAAGGGAAAGCACATATCTGATGACTAAACATCGGATATTGTATTTTTTACCTTGTGTAGCAGGACCCCATTCCTGCTGGATAAGTGATATACTTAGAAAAAGTAGAGAAGGAAAAGACTGAAATATGGTTATAAACCAAACATGAATGGAAATTTAGTATTAAACGTTTATGGAATTATTCATATCACGGCATTTCATATTCTGGTTCCATATCTCAAGTTGTATAACGTTAGGATAAAATGATTTTATTCTTGGTCTGTGCTAGTTTGAATGAATAACCAATAACGTGGATAACTTCAAGTAATTATGAAAATTTTACCGAAAATATTTCGTTTCCTTGCGGTTGCTTTCTATATATGATTCAGTTAATACGACTATGACAAAAATCATATTTCTCCCTTCCCCCGATCTTAAGAACGTAATATGAATTCAGCTCTGACTAAAACATCCTCTGAAACAATGAATATTTCAATGATAATGAAGGCCTGTTTAGTTTTGTCAGAAAAGCCATGGTCAGTGACATTAGCCTGAATATACTTTGATCGTAACTGACGAGGTTTATATTCCAAAAAAACTAATCATAATTGCAACTTAGATATACGGGGTCAACAAGGGTTATGCACCAGCCATTTGATATAAGAACAACATACCTATGTGAGTGGCTATTTAATTCCCTTCAAAGTGTTTACTCTTGAGACTTCATAAACATGTCCCTGGTCTATTCCTTCTCTTCAAAACAATGTCTTCATTAGGGATCCATATCAGCCGCTTCATCATGGTTTCCCCAGTCTACCCTGTGGTCCGATATATTCTGGGGAAAATCCCAAGTCAAATGCTGACTGTAATAGTGCTGAAGCTGACGCATCGGGATATTCTAATCTGTTCCCAAAAAACTAGCTTGCAACGTAACGAATGCAGAGGGTCAGTCATTGTGGATGCAATTAGCACAGAGTACAATAGCTCACTCTGTGGTGTTCCACTACCGACTGAGTAAACGATTGGGAGAATGTCAGTTCACGTATGTGATTTCTCCTCTGATTGGTTGCCAAGTTATCTCAAGACTACGAAACTGGTTATTGAAATATCCAAAATGGTGAAATACTTTCTAGTTGGACCGTGTAAATTCTTCTGAAACAGTGATTGTAACAGATAAAGAGTAAATACCTAAAAATAAATCAATTAAAAAGGTAAAATATATTAATCGATAAATAGATGAAATAAGTTGAACCATGCCGAAAGATTTTCTGTTTCTTTAATTTATCCTACTAAACCGAGTTGAGTCTTGCACAAGGCCACCATCTAAGGATAGAATTCACAACCCAGTGTAATAGTGCGTCAGACTAGTGCGCAAAACATCATTTTACGGCGATTTGTATAATGCGTAAGAACATCAATAAGTCTGCCTTTTAATGAAGAGAAATCATTCAATTCATGCAACAAATGTTTATTCTCCAGTTTAACCTCATTCCCCGTGGATCTTCCTAATTCAGTGAAGAATATCAATCTCCTGGATCAATCATTTTACACTGAAAAGTCCAGATCAAAATTGAGGTGATAAGTAGGTGTCAAAATGTGAACTTATTGATGCACCCTCCGATATAACATCTGAAATGTACGTCTCGTCATTTAATGAAAATAAATAAGATAACCTTTTTGTTTCAGTGTTTAATTTCATGAGTCTAGTATGAATTCTCATATACACTGTTTATGCATTTTTCACAGGCTTGCAAGATACTTCGTTTCTCAGCAACTATATTTCTCTTTTATTCCTGTTTGTCTTTATTTTCCTCCAATCTGTACTTTTTCTTTTCTTTTCGTCAAACCATTGCATCATTTAAGCATTTACTCTCATTTTTGTTCTTACCTTTTAGTTTATTTTCCCTCTAGTTTTTTTCATTTCTCTCCGATTTTTTCGTAATTCTATTTCATCTTTACTTGCCTCTTCCTTTGTCCTATCTTTCCATGCAACGTTCAATCATTTCCTTTGTTTTCTTATATATTTTATACCCTTTTTTATCAACATCTTCGTGTTTTTTTTATCATTACTTATCTTTATTCATTCCTAATTTTCATTTAATTTCTTTCCTTGGAATAAGATTACAAGATTCCATTGGCAGACTCCTCATGTACTTAACAGTGAGTACTTTTAACCGTCGGATATGTCAGAAGATATCTTCTTGATGAAACAGGGATGCTCTTCTTTTTCATAAATAAATTCCAGGCAGTTAATGAAGACTGTAAATACAGTCTGTCATATGTAAAACTGCAGGGAGTGTGGAGAGGATCCAGACCTCATTCCGGTGGATACAAATTGCAGGATTTTTGGTTAAGGGTGAGAACAGGGAAGCTTGATGTAGACATATCTAAGAACGTTCCATAACGCACATGCGCTGATATTCAAGCAGATCATATGTTCCGGATAAGGCATTTAGCCAATAATCTGATGACGGAAGAAAATACGAGTCTCATAAATTAAAACGAACAGGAAAGCTTAAAGTACATATTTGTATGTGTGAGTAAAATATCCCTGCATTCTTTTAGGAAATTACTGAATACCTTCCCCAAATTTGCAATCAATAAGCACGCTTTCTGATAATATATGGTTTTGTGTGTGCAAATGCAATCATGTGAATTATACAAAGATTGATACCAACCCCTCAATCGAAGCAGAAAATATATGTAGATACTTACGTGTGGACATATGCCTCTAAGATATATGATTATATATGCGAATATGATGTAGTTTTGTATATGTACATAGGTAGCTGAAGCATCTATAAACAAAGACACCATCTCATATCAATTTGAAGTAGCGCCATTATGATTGCGTCGCCAGGCAACCAGCTTGGCCTTCTATTTAACCCATAACTGCAGGATTGTTCACCCATGCATATTTGTAGTATGAATGTTCCGTTATTCTTTTATCTTTATATAAATTTCACCCGGTGAGAAGTCAAAATGTAATCCCTTCTTTCTAAGTCCATTAATCATAATTTGGTGAGATGAAAGTGGATGAGTGTTCCTAGAGCGATTGTCTGTTTCACCCCTGGCACATATATATTGAAATGAATTAGTACTGTTCACCATCGTATTTCTGCAATTTTGTTGTTATTTTAGCTGGAAAAAAAATAAAAAAGCACATAATACTGCTAAGAGATTAAAAAAGCATTTTGAAAGACGAATGCTTCACAATTCTATCTTTGAAAATTAATTAAAAAAATAAATAATATCCTTCATAACTTTATATCACGTCACGTTCTCAAAATATGCGTCGATTTAGCATTAAAATTTCATATTGAATTGCTCTATTTCAAAAACATGTTCGGGCGTTAGAAATGTCTATATGAAAAGCTTCCCCCACGTAAGAGGTAATCCTTTTTTCCTTAGTCCATTATTCATAATTTAGTGGGACGAAAGCGGGTGAGAGTTCTGAGATCAATTGTCTATTTCATTCCCGGCACATATATATTGAAATGAATTAGTCCTGTCCACCATCGTATTTCTGCAATATTGTAGTTATTTGGGCTTGAAAAAAATGAAAGAACACATAATACTGCAAAGAGATTAAAAAAGCATTTTGAAAGACGAATGCCTCATAATTTTTTCTTTGAAAATTAATTAAAAAATATATAATATCTTTTGTAACTTTATATCACATTACCTTCTCGAAATATGCGTCCTTTTAGCATTGAAATTTCATCGTAAATCGACCCTTCCCTAAAAAATGATGAGGCGGTACAAAATATTGATGTGAAAATCTTCCCCCTGATCTACCTAGTATTCATGTCATTTGGTTTAGCTGTGCCCATGTTTAGGGGGTTTTTGTAGCGTGAAAAATAAACACTGTGACACGTCTCTCTTATATTTACTACAGACCAGATGTTTGAGTGCGCTACATTGATCATATGTTGGCGTAAATAACAAATAGGCAAAAAAATATGATGGATTACGTTATATAAATATACTATATTCTATATTCATCTTTTCTCTACCACTAAAATTGGCTCAACACAGTCTTTCTATCCATATTCTCCAATTTGGCTTTGTGATAGATTAAGCTAAGATTAATATATATCTCTACAGAAAGGTAATTTTCCATATCTCTCTCTCTCTCTCTCCTCTCTGTGTCACTGTCTCTCTCTCTCTCTCTCTCTCTCTCTCTCTTTATATATATATATATATATATATATATGTGTGTGTGTGTGTGTGTGTACGTGTGTGTGGTTCGCATTTGTGTGTGTAATTCAGTTACGCATTTATATTTCATCTTGGAGAAGGTGTATTCATTCACTTGACCGTCTGTCGTCTGTTTGTACTTACAATAACTCCAAAAGTTCTCAATGGATTTCAATGAAATGTTGTATAACAGGTAGGACATTAAATCACAGGAGTAATTTGCTTGATTTTTCATTGGATGGTGGTGTATATGAACTTAGGCAAAAGGATACATTTGAAAATTAAGGGAAGTAATAATATTTGTATATTCAAAGTTCTCACCCTTTTTCATTTTCATTTAATGCCTGGCGTTGGCAGAGGTATACTCTCTCTTGTGGCTTGCTGTTTAGGTAAATGTTCTTTCCATATACCATAGATAAGCGCCTATATATATATATATATATATATATATATATATATATATATTGTGTCATCCACAGACAGCTGTTTGATGTATTACATCTTTTCAGTGTGGCTATAGACTTTATCCCATCCAGTACCGCGAGGCAGAATTGAAACCCTCACATCGGACCCAGAGGCCGATATCCTACCTCTGGACTACGGAATTGGGTGAATTTAAGCAATCTATTCATTTTTTTACGCAGAAACTCCTCATCCATCAGAGTCCTCTATTCCTATGGAAGAGCATTGCATAAGCTTACAATGGATGAGTTACCTCACGTAAAGAGTGCTCAACCCTGAATATAGGAGAATTAATTATTGTGTCCTCCACAGACAGCTGTTTCGATGTATTACATATCTTCAGTGTGGCTATAGACTTTATCCCATCCAGTACCCAAAGGCAGATTTGAAACTCTCACATCAGACCTCTGCACTACGGAACTGGGTGGTCAGTAAGGCGGAATTTAAGCGATATATTCATTTTTTTACGCAGAAACCCCTCATCCACCAGGGTGCTCTATTCCTATGGAAGAGCATATATATATATATGTATATATATATATATATATATATATATATATATGTAATTTAGCGTGTGTATGTTTGAGTGTGCATGTGTGCACGTGCGCGTGTTTGTATGTTTAAATACAGAAAGGATGTGATCATACGCGTATATGTACATTTGATTTGTATTCTATGTTCTTGCCTAGGTCTGAGGAATGTTAGCTAACATGAGCATCGAATGAATATTTTTGTGACCTTTCAAACTATTTTTCTATAAGATGTTCTATTTGAGCGTCTACCATCAAGTTTTCAAACTAGTAATAGCTAATATCTTCCCTGATTATCGTGTGAAAAGTCATATGGCTGATTAGGTACTGCCAATTTCTGAATGGTTTGGATTCCTCCTCAGATTTCAAATTCTCTCAAATACTTACCGACACTCTTCCGGGCTGTTCCAAACATTTCTGTAATGATGGATATTCAACATTTCTTTTCAGTTTTCTAGCGATATCTAGATATTGCTCAAGCATTTCAATCACTTCAAAATCCAATCCGTCATCTGCTGATCAGTGATATCCACTGACTGATAATTCTTTTCACTTTCTTCAAAATGACTACATTCTGCTATTGTGGCCAGGATTGACTGATATGTTTCAAGGCTAGGAGATCAGATTTAGTCATTTTTATCTTTTCATTGAGTTTTCATACCAGTAACAACTGATGACTAAATTTGGAGATCGAGTGGCTACGAGTCTCCTTGAAACTATATCAGTATTCTAGCTGTTTTCAGCAGTGCTGTTGTCTGGATGGTTTCGATTCTTTGTCGGACTTCCTATTCTTCCTGTCTTCTTGCTCGTATTTTCAGGATGGTTCTCAGAGCTGCAATTCTATTGTCACTGTCGTCAAAACCATATGCCATGATTCCTCCAGTTCTCTGGGAAGGCCAAGACACTTTGTTTGTTTTGGGTTTTTTTTGTTGCTGTTATCGTTTTTTTTTTGTTTTTTTTTTTCAGTTTTACTCCCTGGTCAGCTGGACATGCGAAAACACTATCTGCAACCATTTTATTTTGTCCTTTTCCCATGATTATTAGATTTGCTTTCATGGCCTGAATTGGGCAATCCGTTTCCAGGCTATGAAACCAGATCTAGTCATTAATCATACTAGTAGTAGAACTATGAGTAATTGATGCAGTAATAACCAGGAGAGAGGTTGTTACTGCTGTTGTTCAGGAAATACATTTTTTAAATTCTTTCCGTCTATTTCCTTGGGGAAAAATTCTTCAAATATCTACCTTCAGCATGATTGCCAAAGTAGATATTTCTAGCACATTTTTATTCTCCTAAGTTTGACCGTATATGTTCACTTAAAAACTTGGAAAATCCTAACCCTTCGTTGTTTTGACATAAACTGCGTTTAGAATACATTCTTTTTGCGCGTTTCATTTCATTTGTTTCAATAATTATTCATGCATACCTGAATGCATATATTAGCTGTCAAATCTGGAACCAAGCGAGTCATCATTTGCGGATACAGGCCCCGTAAATCCATGATAGATTTTGTCTGGCATGATACTAAAAGTGTCGAGCATCCAGTTAAGATTGAGCACATTACGTAAGAAATGGTTTGCTAAGCTAGTTTCTTCCCCGTTACTTCATTGTGATACAACTGTTCATCCTAGTACAACCAATGAAGATCAACCTCACTACAATAGCAAATTGCAATCGTCATATTGAGGTAAATATCTAATACAGACATTTCATATATAGATAGATTCAAATTTGATCCTATGCAAGACTAAAGGGTTGTTCATGTAGTGTTTACCTTCCGAATCTACTGGAAATGATACATATCCTTGCTGGATTCATAAAAAATATGACAAAGTTATTCTTGCTCTAAAATTTACTTTGACTAACAAATATTTTTCCAGATATTTGCCACTCGCAGGCGATTCTGGCGCTGAGCCAATTTCATGGAGCACCCAGTGAACAAGTTTTCTTTCATGTCTCATTCAGCATACTACTGTCTTGGAATGTGATAGCCTTGTTATTCCTTTTATGCTTACATCCTGTTTTCTTCGGGTTGTACGAGAAACAATTGGCTCGAACAATGGAATCGGCGACCCGAGTTCAAACTCTGACCGAGTCTGTTCACTTTAAATTTCGATAAATTTTATGGGTAAGATAATAAGAGATTGACAACTCTGGTTTAATGCTCCATTTAATATCCTTCCATCAGTTAAGCTTATGTCAAACCGTATCGCCCTCTGTGTGGACGATATCAGTAAGGCCGAGAGGCAGATTCTACGACTGAACACAGTGAGGATATAAATTGCTGTATTTGCAAATAGTCAGCTAGTCTACATTGCAAACTATCGTTCTGAAACCGTTGCTTAAGTCTTACTTCCTTGCAGATGTTTACTCAGCTACCATAATCAGAACATAGTCTTCACTAAATGTGTCTAGACACAACACAACCAGGGGGACAGTGTAGTATGAGTCTAAACACTATAGTACATTGAGTGTATTAACCGGCAGGTTGTGTAATCGATTCTTTGTATAAGTGTTGCACACCCTTGGGCTGGTTTGTGCACACTCATCACTCCACCTATGCAGCCCCACACAGACCATCGGACAGATCAACGTATTCTGCATAGCTTTTCGTGTCACCGTTATTGAAATGTTTGAAAGCACAAATTTGGGAGTAAGATGTCGGTAAAAGGAAATTCAACAACAATTTATTTCCATCCTAAACAATACTTTTTTAATCAACACAATAAGGTTTTGTTGTTGATTTCTTTAATCTAGAAGGCTCTAAACAATATTATCTAATTTTTCCGAGTGTGTTGTTGACTTAAGTCAAAAAGTAAGTTAAAAACATTTCTGACGATAAATGTTAACAGGAAGAATGGGAAAATTCAAAAAAACGTGACGTAAATTTGAATGTTGAGCAAAACCCATTTATACGAATGGATTGGAAAATATCACAGATCAATTCGAAAGAAGGCTAATTCAACCTATCTGCTCTCTGCCAACAACTTCGGGACCATCAAGCCCTTTTCTTTCCTTTCCATCGATTCTCTCCTTAGAGAGGCTTTTTGAACATTCACTCAGAATAGTCAGTTAGGCCTGTAAAAGTAATCTACTTGATCATTTGTGCACACAAACATACTTATAGATAACAAAATTGATATTTTTGATGATATATATGTATGAGAACACACACGAGTTTTTTTCTTTGCTTTCTGAGATGAAGGAATCAACTGTAAAGCGAAGATGTGTGCATACCATACGATTACCCCTTCGGGAAAGTCAGTTATTTGCTGAGATGTCTTTTACGTCTTTCCATTGCGTTGCTACTGCGTATCAAAATTTCAACTTTAAAAGCTGATGTGTTCCAACCGACTGCGTTGGGTTACAAGGGCAGCTTACGAAAAGAAAAGAATGAACAGAGCTCAAAAACAGTTCATGCCAACATCTGAGAGTGAAGAGAGAAAGAGAATCCAAAAATGAGAGAAGCATCTTCCTTTACAGATTTTGTCCTTCGCTGTATAGGGAAACTCGTGCATTGCTTCTTGCGAAGAAAATTAACTCATTATAATACCTTTGCATTGGTGAACTGTAAGATGTATCTTATTTATCTAGCTTCCTAAAAATCATGGGTATTTATTTTTCACTCATAAAGTCGAGTTGCGAAACGTTTCTTTTCGGCACAGTAAATAAATATCATGGCAAAAGGGGATCAGCCCAATTTATGCAGAACAGGAGTTGTAAAAAAAATGCAACCTTATTGTCTTAGTCGGAACTGATATATATTAGATCACAAAGGTAAGTAGTAATAATCTAAACACAGTCATTGACCTTTCTTGTCACAAAACAGTCAAGTTCTCTCATCCACTTCCTCTTCATCTCGTCTACGCTGGTCGTGATTCGCTGAATCGGCCCCTGGCTAACTACCAACTAACTTTTCTCATTTACTAAAATATTACCACGAAATTTGTTTAAGCCCTTTTTATTTGCAAATCAATCAAATCTTGGGGATTTGTATTCAAAGACATTTCAAAATCCACAAACTTTAATGGAATGTTTCTTATCAACATAAGTATTTTGTAAGACAGAGGAACGAAGCTCAGAGGAGACATGAAGTCTGGTTTGACTGAATCGGAAAACGATGTAAATTTCGTATCTCTGTTATCGGTTCCCCATTAGTAAAAAGGTCGAATAGCCATTTGACCTGTTTCTTCCCAAATCTTTAATATCTTTTTAATGCTTCCCTTCTTTCGATCATGAGAACAGATCTTGATGTAGCAAACATACATTCACATATACACAGATTCATAATGTAACATATACACAAATACACGTGTATTTGCTCTCACGAGCACAAACATATATATATATATATATATATATATATACACGCTTCCAAATCTATGTATTCTTGAAGACTGCTCTTTTGCATGGCGTATGTATATTCAATAATAAATGCTTATAAATCCATGTAATCTTGAAATTATCTCAGTCACCTTACGTGAACAAGGTTCCAGCCCTTCCCGTGCCAAATCATGCGAAACGTCTAGGAAGTTGGCTCGCCGAACATTTATCACCATTTGAATACTAAAACTCGTTTTTTAAACCCTAGGTATCTCAATGCACTTTGTTTCCTTTGTCCTCCAAAATGTCTTTATCGTTTGAAAACTTCGAAGTCCTTGGAATGAACAGAAATGAATATTTCCCATATATATATATATATATATATATATATATGTGTGTGTGTGTGTGTGTGTGTGTACCATCAGCCGGTTGAAGTCCTCTACTGGACGAATGACTTTTTCATCTCTTTTCATTACGACTGGCATTGAGCCAACCAATGCCATGGCTTATCAGCATACCTTTCAGTATTGACATTCAATCTCTTATTGGGTGTTGAACCACTCCACCATTTTCCTGCAACTTCTGTCTTTTTTTTTAAGAGTTTGATCAACCTCCATTATCGTTGCCTAGTTATGAGTATATATATATATATATATATATATATATATATATATATATATATATATATATATATATATATATAATGTGTACTGTAAAGAGTGGGACAGACTACGGAGTAAAATGTTTAGAGGTAAAGTTTATTAATCCTTAGATGTAAATTGTCCACACATGTTTCGGGATTCTTCCCATCTTCAGTGGTGTGTGCTGTGTGAGTATGTGTTTAAAGTTCCCATGTGGAGCCAGAGTCCACTATCAGGAGCTATGCCTTGTGGGTAAACTATGTTATGAGGGCTCTTGGAGGCTTCCTGCTGAGTGGGAGAAAGTCCAGTTAGGTATCAGGTCTTTGGTTAAGCAGCAGCAGTTACTCTTGTATATATATATATATATATATATATATATATATATATATATATATATATGTGTGTGTGTGTGTGTGTGTGTGTGTGTGCGTGTATATATATATATATATATATTTTCATATCAGTTCAATTTAAAGGTAGTCTGAAGAATATTTTTGACAAAACTGTTTGATTGATTTCGTTGCATCATTATTTAGTCCCCACATTATTTTTGATGGCTTTGTAAGATCTTACGTGGCCTTTCATTTAAACCTTACACTCCATTATAGGAAAACGATTACGATTTTGATTAGACCAATTATTCGTGGAAATGTTGGGACTGCTGGCAAGAGAAGTGTTGCACGGAACAAAACAAATGATAACGACATTTTCGGAGAGCTCGTCTCACTTATCCACGCTGGTTTATCAAATGCTGCACAGTATTTGCGATTTGAAATCAGACGCTGTCACACAGGTCGACTTCTTTGCATGAACAAAGTTTTTTTTTTTTTGTGGCGTATCAGTGAAAAGAAATATTTGCTCAATGTAACTTTGCGTAGTAACAGGTTGGCCAGTAATTTGTTAAAGAATTGATTTTGAATCTCACTAAATACAGTTTCCCTCCCGTGAGAATTGATATGAGTTAGAATTGAAGGATATCTAGAATATTGCTACAGTTATCATCGTTTTCAATTCTTGTAATAAAAGAAAGTTCTAATCACCAATGACACTCTTGTCTATCAATGCCATTTTTCCGCGTTGAACGACAAGAAAATCTTGTGTAATCCTCTAGTTTTTATACCATTTTACCAACACTCACATTCAACCAACGTCATTTTTAGATCAGGCTATACATCAGAGTACTTTAATACAAGCATTACAGATTGAGGGAGGAAGCGTATGTGCCGACATATAGAAACTGAGTATCTCTTGTGTAAACTTGTATCTAAAACAATCAGCACAGCTTCGTGTGGGAAATTGATGTGTGGACTAATTAACAACTGAAATCAGATGGCTTAATTTAGTTACTTCAAAAGAACCTCAACTGAAGTCGGTCTGACAGATTACCCTTGGATTAGCCTTTATAATTCGATGATTTATAGTAAAAAAAAAAATGATTGGTCGAAAGAATAAGTGCAGTGTACATGGATCAATGCCAAAAATCAATGTTATTTTCTTTTACAGGCCTTTTCATTTCTCATAACTTTCAATAGCAATTGCAGCCAAATCTGGCACCATAACGCATAAGAGCTATAATAAGAAGTCTATGCGAATAACTAAACGGCTCACTTTGCTGCAGTCAGTCTAATGCAATACTAACATACTGTGATATGTGTGAGAACATTATTGAGTCCGCAGCTCAATGATGAAAAAGAATGTATTTCGCACAAATATCCATTGTTCAACATGATCCCTTTCCTTGTCGTTGCATTTGATTTAGTTGTGAATAACAGTTATACAGTGAGAATTTTAAATCAAAATAACATAATCAGTACTTGTCAGGCTATGGACATATTGATCCACCTTCGGAAATTATTCACGTTATTTTACATTTGATACAACTTAGAATGTTGGGCAAAGAAAAAGAAATCGACAGAGGTATCGAGCAAGGGACAAGGTTTCCTTATTTTAAGTTGTTTCGGTCGAATAAGGGAAAAGTTCTTTGATTCTAAAGTAATGGGTAGCAGTGTTCCATTCATCGAAGCACAAGAAAACCAGATAATAAGGACAAGTGAAAATGCGGGGAAGAATGCTTTATTGTCGTTTTATACGTAACTTCTTTCGGAAAAATCCACGTTAGCACTTAGCGACATTTCCTCCATTGTTCACGGTATATTTCTTCATCCACGCCGCCTGGCTGAAAATAGGAAACGGTTCCTTCGATCACACTAGCTACTACGTTACTGAAAATGCACTATGAACTTTGCTCAAATTTAACATTTATACGTATATTATTAATCGATCAATTAAGAAATACATTGATGGCTTGAGGTTAAATTCAAACCTAATATCATTTTTGAAATCCCCATTTGCTGCAATTGACGATATTCCAACCATCCCTTCCACTTCATGTTTCATCTGAGGAGATATCCGGACGAACTGATATCGCCAACTTACTATTTCTTATGTACCTTCAACAGAACAGAAATGGCACAAAGGTGGAAAGTTCTACACTCCATATTTAACGAAATGGGAGTCTAGTTTTCATTCTCTCTCTATGTCTATTTTATGCATTTTTATATTTGTGTGGGTCAGGTTTTGGAGTTAGATGCCTTTGTCCAGGGATGATCAAATTTAAAACTTCGTCACCTGCTCCAAATGCTGGCCGCCAGTAATATTATCCTTTGGATATTGATTTTATGTCCCACTAAAGACGGTGTCGGTGACATAAAACCTTTGACAAGTGATATGATTGGATTCATTGTGGCTTGAAATAGATAGGTATAGTCAGCTTCATCAGCAAAACGGATAATTAACTTGGACTTATTCCCAACTAAGAATAAATTAACAAACCCTTCTGAGGGACTAAACTTTCTAATTCTCCAATGTGATATCTATTCTTGTTATTACATATCACTTGTTTTGAAAGTTGGCATTTATTAAATTTAGTTAAGTCTGGATCAAGGACGCGACTTTTAGAAGATCCCAAAGCGTCAGTTTCAGTAAGTTGTAATTGCTATGAAACTCGGCATTTAAATTGTAACTTGCTCTGGCGTCCTATTATCAAGCACTGAAAACGAACTCTCCATCAATTTGCAAACCAGAGCATGCCTTTACTTCACGTGTATGAGACTCTCGACATGCTTTATTTTTGTTTTGTTTTTTAATGACAGGCCCAACAGTGAATATCTAATACAGTTCTCTGCAGATTAAGACTAATGGATTCAGTAATTCTATACACTTGGCAAAGTCAACGATGCACAGAATGACTGTTTATTCCCCAAACTGTTAGTATAGAAATATTCTGGTCACTTAGTATAAAAAGGACTTCAAAATATTTGGGTTTTCTTTAATGTTCAATACAATTCTGATTGCAGAATGGGAAAGATCGGACAATGATTGGTAGGTTGACAAATAATGCATCACGTGCCCTAATGCATTCTACTGTCCTGAAATATTTGCTTTCAAAGAAATATCCATGAATTCATGAGCTAGAAACATAGCCAAAACCGTGGCCTACGCTATCAAAACAAAAAAATCCCCCAACACACAAATACTGGCCTAGATTTCCAGTTTAGTTACGAGTGAATCTCTGATTTCGTATTCGTATGTAAATGCAGAAACTAGTCAGATCTTTAACGCTAAGAAATATTTATGGAATGAATTGCCCATTAGAACACTTGAATCTGAATATTGGCTTTTGCAACAGCCATACAGTATTGTCATGAACGCTGAAATGTGGGTGCAACGCAGATATAAGGTCGAACCTGAATCTATGTTTTCATGATTTTCTTGTGGTCGGGCACTACAATCCAAGAGCATTGCAATTCACACAGAGGTGATCGGTTGGATCGCGACTGGGAGGCTCCATTGCTTGTTCTACCTTCCCTTTCCCCCCTGGTCCCATCCAACATCCGGAACGAAGGAGGCTGCTATTGAATAAATAAACACCATTTGTTCTCATCCCACAATACTCGGATGATTGCTGTTTCCTGAGATGGGTGTAATATCATATTTTCGTTATGGTCTGGCAAGCAGTGTTGTCTTGCTAAAAATTTACCGTGGGTTCTGTATATTGAATATTGAATGAATAAAGTGTTATCATTTGCTGTTTCTGGGAGTGTTTATTCCAGATAATACTGCATCTTTATGATAAATAAGAATTCAATCGAGTGCAACCACTTTTGAGAACTTCAATCTTGTGATCTCAGCACTTTTGAAAGCATAAGATAATCAACATTCTATTTTGACTTCCCCCAAATCATCGACACTTTTTTCTTTCTTTTTAGATTTTCCTTGTGGATAATACTGTAACAAAGGCCCAGGCTATGAATTTGGACAACTTACCTTCAAATGGTGAGTATTAGCTGATTATTTGTTCCACCATTGAAAATCATCATGTACCTTGAAGGCAATGTTGCTTACAGTCAAAGAAGTTGTTATTGCAGAATTCATGGCATTGCCTGGAAAATTCTGTGGAAAGGCTTAACAAAGAGGCAATGTTCAACGAATTCATGACCATTGAAAAAAATGAAATACTGGGTGTCAACCGCCACCCCTCTATGTTTTTTGAATTCTGTGAGCATCGATTATGTACAGTTATAAAGAGTAACCTCCATCTACATAGATGTTGATATAAAGATATTTGTATGTGTTCACATGTCTATGCTTATAGTGTATATTGTTGTTCGGATTCAAGTTTGTGAAACAACAATTCGAAAATTCTCCCAGGTTTGCTGTCATTTCCAACCAGTGCCCTTTATTCTCTGTGTCATATCCTACTCGATGATATGTTGTAAATGGAAAAAAAATCCCCATCAAGTGAAACTGATTCATCCTTGTATTTTCTGCATCCAAATCACTCTTTGGCTTTTGTAAAACTGCTTTTATTAACAAAGTACATTGAAGCTGGGATAAATTTGGCATGTTCTTTGCAAGGGTCCATCGTATATTTTTTTTCAATGAATGAATTGATTGCATTTGTGCTAAACTTGTAAAAGTATTGACATTTTGGAAAGGGCATTCTCTTGATAACTATATGTATAGGTCAACATTATTAATTGTGACGAGTTTTTTTTTCTTTGTTTTTACCACAAAGCCCAGGTGTTTGATTTGCTTGTTTTTGTTTTTTTGTTCCTTTTTTGAGAGAGGGAGTGGGTTGCATCAAATACGTAAACAACATCGATCAGAAACACAGAATATGCCTCTGATGAGATTTGAACCCACTTCCCTTATCTTTGGGGGTCTGTTTCTCCGGAAGAGCACCTCAACTATCAGGCCACTGACACTAAGAAGAAAATAATTATGTCATAGCTCTTAATTATGACATAATCAGAATCGAAATCCATGGTTAAAAACGTTTCTATATGACGAAGCGAATACATTGTCTGTGCTTAAACCAGTTACTATTCATGCTGAGAATCTTAGCAGTGGCTTTTATCGACACCCTGAAATGCTGTCGGATAGGATCAGCTACAAAGCTTTTTCATTTACAAAAATACAGTTTGAAAGACACACCAGACAAAAGTATTTCTTGGGATGTAATTAGATTGCCAATATATATGGAGTTCTGAAATTGAACATAATCTAAAAAGAAGCATGAGTCGAACATAATCTTTGGGACCAGGTGAAGGGATCCGTCTGGCGTTTTTGGAAAGGTACCAAATGCAACAGGCACTTTAAAAACGAAGGTTGGAGCTTACAACAATGGAAAAGCCGTTAGAAAGACAACTATGAGATAAGCGGTCTGAAAGAATCGATATATGATGTTTAATCATTTCTTCTGTAATTCTATCAAAGAATAAGTGTACTCATCTATACACAGGCAATATCTTATATTCATATGCATGAGCATAGATTCATGTCAACATATGCTTATATTATCATTTACCGTAATTGTATTATTTTTTTAATGTGTAATTAACAAAATTTAATTCACCGTTCCTTATACATAGTTCTTATTGTTTATCGCCTTTGAAAACAATCTGAATCTATTCTTCCCAGGTTCAAATCTAAGCTGATAACCATTGGGCCATCACCCTTGTTCATTTCTATTCAACGCCTGAAATATTACCAAGTCTTGCTTTCTTCTTCAAGCATAATCGGAACTTGAACGTAGTGTTTCGCTGAATGTCCTCGTGGAAAAGTCAACTCATCTTTCAGAGACGCAAAACCATAGCCAGAGGCAATTCTAATCTCATCCGTCCTTGACTCTTCTTCATTGAAAATCCGATAATAATTCACATTACAATCTGGAAGGCATTTCTCTGCCCGCTGCTAATATGTCACCATTCTTATACATATGTTACTTCACGTTAGGATTCATGTGTGAGCAAGGTGACCCTGTGGTTCTTACTTTAGCTCAGGTGAAGAGACTTGGATTCTTTAAACTAATCATGTATGTTTTACGAAGTTTATTCGGAAAGTATCCAGTCATGCTGACAATCTGGAATCTAACGAATGTGTATGTGTTCTTTTCTCTAAATACCCCTATTCGCACACTTCCATTAGTTCGGTTTTTCTTTCAAAAAGGATGAATCTCCATTGTATTCTCTGTTTATCTTTTAATTTCATTTGGCAACACCACTTTTTCCAACTGCTGTCT
The DNA here is from genome assembly GCA_963457665.1 of Thysanoteuthis rhombus. Classification (NCBI taxonomy): domain Eukaryota; kingdom Metazoa; phylum Mollusca; class Cephalopoda; order Oegopsida; family Thysanoteuthidae; genus Thysanoteuthis; species Thysanoteuthis major. The sequence continues at coordinate 33,372,863 of OY735200.1, read as the reverse complement.
GCAGATGATCTAATGCCACAAATATAGTTGTAATATGCTGCATGTGCGAGTGTTCTCGCTTGTCTTGCTCGAAATTTAACTCGTCATCAATGGCTGAACGTTGAATCATGTTGGACTCCTTGCACCTGAGCATCATTACGGTTACTCCTTTAATAGCAGCTTTCTCGAGGTTCATTTTGATTTTGTTTTAATCTCATCTTCTTTTAGATTTTTGTTTACTTCATTTCCTTTAGTTATTCCCAAGTCCATTCGTATTTTATATTCGCAATTCATCGTGAACTTACTTTTAACGTCATGGATACTAATGAAGTTGTTTCCTCTGGTAGGGTAGCGGATGGGCAAACCTGAGGTTATGTTTTCAATGGAGCATTATTCCTTCGACTTGGCAACCTGAATGAAAAGCAATGACTATCACCCCCTGATAGGCGTTATGGAACATTTTTCATCTTTTCATCCTTCATGAATCTTAACATGCATCTAACAAGCAAACAATCGGAGAAAACATGCCAAACAAAGCTGACCATACTCTCTCTCTCTCTCTCTCTCTCTCTCTCTCTCTCTCTCTCTCTCTCTCTCTCTCTCTCTCTCCCTCTCTTATTCCTTAATTTCTGTATTTTAGGAGTCGACTGGTTGACAGATAGATAGAACTGCATATTGTCTCATAGTCAACACACTTTGCATGAAATACTATTAAAAAAAACATTACCAGGCCTCTTAAAGAAATAATATCACATGTGAACCAGGACTTAGCGCGGTAGGTCTGAAGGTCCTTGAACGGTTGATTTTTAAAGTTGTCATTGATAATCATCCCGTGGATAAATATGCAGTCAGTTTTGTTCGAATCTTATTATATTTCCGATGTCTATGTCGGACAGTTTGCAGAAATGGAAGTGTTTATGGAAACCGAAAAGACATATCACCATTTCGAATGTTTAGAATGATCAGTGAGAAAGAACTCCACGGCAATTGATAATAGATCGATTCTAAGGAAGCAAACAAGGCATAGAAACAATGCATTCTTTAGAGTGAAATAAAGAGGTCTATACAAAACGCCGTGGAGGGTATCAGGTGCAACACATACTGTCATTATAAAGACATAAAAGATTAGTATTCCATACTGAATGATAGCAATATCTACTCTCAGAATTGCAGACACCTTCATTAGATGAAGAGTACTTTGGCAAAAGTTCATATTTTTGACGCCCACTGAAGGACTAATAGACAAGCAATGATTAGGAGGCAAGCTTGTTTATCTTTGCACCGGAGAAGACATTGTAGAAATTGATGAATAATCTTCAAAAGCTTTTTTTTTATTTTAAAAAGATTTTTAAAAAACCTGGCGGGCTTCCTGTGGAGAATAATATCATTTATGTCGTGAAGTATCGGTTTTATATTGCAGATATAAGAAGCCTGATCTGATCAAGCATATTTCAGCAGGGTAGATCTAATGAAATATGGATAGGAGATGTGTCTCATAACCTGAAATTGACCCTCGGAAATTTGATTATAAATTCATAGCACAGGGCGGAAGGCAAGTGATCCATGTTTGTTTTGAACTCTTACAGATCGATTTTACTATGAATAGACAAATTTTATCAGCTAGCTGCATTTATTAGAATTTGTCTTTGGAACGTTGCCGTGCAGCAATTCGTAGCAAGATTGCCTAGCAGACTATTACTTCAGTAGAGAGTACAATCGTTACTCGGTATTTGACGCTTGTAGTTTTGTGCTAACCTTGGTAAATGTCTATTAGAATTTGTATAGAATGAGACATTACGGATTCGAAATGATAGCAAGTAAAAAGACGATAAAAACAAAGTTGAATGTTTAGATAACTCTCGAACAACAGCAATGTAATATTCATATTATCCAGAAGGAATAATCAAGGACAACCATGACCAAAGGCTACACTTTCTAAGCTTTTAGTAAGAATTGAACTTATTCAATTGCAAGACGAGCTCGTTAATTAAATTCATTCCCCAAATAAAGAACTAAATTATTCTTTGCAGATTCGGGTTAAAAAGTCAATGACGTTATTTCCTATACTTTTACTAAGATTAGCTATTCTAGGGATAAGGGTTGGGATCTTTCAGCCGAAAACGGTCTACAAGGGAGAAGAAAGCACTCCATCTTACCCCTATCGTTGGATATGTGTATGTGTGTATGTGTGTGTGTGTGTGTGTGTGTGTGTGTGTGTGTGTGTGAACAATAGGGAAGGAATGAGACAGATTCAGGTGTAAAAGTATAGAGACTTTATTTGTTAATCGATCAATTCATTCGGATCAGTATGCTGAACATGTTTTGGAAAGCATTCCCATTTCAGAAAGATGTGCGTAGCTTTCAGTGGTTAAAAGGTTCTCGTAGAAAACAAAATTTAGCATCAGATTATTTGCTTTGAGAACAAAAATGGAACTCACCAAAGAAAAGTCCTGGTGGGTCCTAATGGATAGTCCCTGCTGTATGTTGTGGCATGGTCGCATATTCTGTTGAAAGCAGTAGCAGCAATTATAGGTATTTTATTGGTTGTTTTAGTCCGAGAGGTGAAGCATTGGTGGTTGTCATTACTTGGAATATAGATAGTAGATCGGCTTTAGACTGATTGGGTACTTATTAAGTTTGTGATGAGGCTATCTGTAGTGTTAATCAAGATTGCAAGGTAAGGAGGTTCTTGTTTATATGATCGAATATAATTTGAGGAATGTATGTTCTGTATCTTTAATGGCCCTTGTGGATGTTCAGAAAAGTGTGATGGCTTTCAGTTGTACCAATGAAATCACTATTCATCGGTTTCCATAGGTTAGGGTGTGTGCGATGGTATTAAGTTCCTAACATAGGATATAATAGGATATACATGGAGGGGGATTAGTTGCAGATGTGGGGAAGTTTGGGAAATGAACGTATATGGATAGTGATAGTGGTTGCTTGGGCCTGGGTAGAAGTATAGTCTAAAATTAGTGATTTAGTGAGTATTGAGTAATTTGGAGTGATGGATTTTGATTCTAGAGATCCATGTAGTTGAAATTGTTAATATTAGTGTTGAATTTGATGGGGGAAAGGGTTTTAAGTTTGGCAATCCACATATCTCCATAAAATTCTAGAAGTTTAGCTGTGTTGGAAGATGTATTTGTTTCAATTTTTTCAGTATTTGTGAATATTGCATTTGTGCGGAAATTGTGTCCAGGGGCACAGATGTGTAGTTCTACTAGAGGTAGGTTGGGATCATTAGATGATTATTTTCTGTGCCTATATATATTATTTATTGTTGAATTGCAGCTCAAACTTGCCTATATATTGCAATTTGCATTTATTATGTTCCAAGAGGTGAATGGCATTTTTGCTTCTACAGTTAGAATTGTGATGGATATAAAAAGTTTTGTTAGCGGTAGAGCTAGTTAAAGATCATGTGTGCTTGAGGTGGTTGCAGCATAGACTATTTCTTTTGTTACAGGGTCAAAGGAATATAACGGCTGCTAATCATCTGTTTGATGTTTTGAGGCCTGCGGTAGACGATGACAAATGGTTCAAGGAATATTTCATTGGGTTCTATTTTGAGCGTAAAAATATTCAATCTCTTATAAATTATGTATGACATAGGTTGGAGTTTGTTGTAAAGGGTGGTTATAAGTGGCATAAGTCTAGTAAAATGTTGTAATTCGTTATCGTTATGCATGTTGAGTTCCCGTTCGTTGAAATAAATTCTCTTAATTCTATGTGCTTGTGAAAATAGTAGATTTTTATTTTCAGGTGTTTGGGGTCTGCAAATTCATAATGAGGGTAGTTGTGAGTGTCTGCGAGTTTAGTATAAAGAGTGATCAGCTGGTTTCTATCATTATCTGTAAATAAGTAGATGTCTACGAAGTCTATGGAGTCAGTAGATTTTTAGCAGTCAAATTCAATAGAGTCGTGTACAGAGTTTATGTGTGTGAATGCTCTCTCTCTCTCTCTCTCTCTCTCTCTCTCTCTCTCTCTCTCTCTCTCTCTCGTCTAGCCTCAACTTCTGTATATATAAAGAGATTATCATCCATATATCTGATATGGAAGATAGAGTCTTTGTCTATCTCTGGGTATATTTAGGTCTCTCAAAATTCACCCATGAAGATGTTAGCATATTTGGGGACTGCTACTGTACCCATGGCATAGCCTCTCAACTCGGGGAAGTGTCTGTTATAAATGATGAAACTATTGATTGTCAGAAACACAATTAGCTATAAAATATAGATTCTAAAATCTCCTCCAGACCAATCATTCTATATGTTATGGAGATCATGTGTAAAGACATTTTGGATGGTAGTACTGATTCCAATTCTGCGACCGGCATTCATCACCAGCGCTAGTCAACGGACACAAACCTTCCCAATAATTCGCCAGACATCTCTATCATAGGCACTCTGGAGCCAATCTCTCTGAACTTGTATAGTTTGTCACACCATTTTGTATCTTGTCGATCGTGGTTTCGTATGTGATCTCTGGGGATCCATGTTGTGAGTCGAGCTGTCCAACGAGTGTCTGCCATTCTTACAACTCTGTCGGTGGGGGATTGTAATTCTGGCCAGTCTCTTCCATAGTATCGGCCATAAAGTTTTCGAAGTCTGAAGACATGAAACATTTAATAAGATAAATTTATTCGAGGTAAAAGGTGAAAGATCTTCTTTAATGACAGTAGTATTATGTTCATGTTTACAACGATTTACAGAGATCACCAGCTAAATACCATTCATCTTTGATAGCTACGATGTACCATTGAAGGTAATTGTTGCAGGATTACAAAGCTTTTCTTCAAAAATTGAATTCATAAACTCAAGCAACTATCAATATACTTATTCTATGTTGATGTTTTTTCTTGGGATCTTCTACCAAAATTCATAACATGGCTTTTAAAGAAAATATACATGGCTAATATAACCTTCATTAAATTTTACTGATATTAGGGTCACCTCATATACAAGTATACATTTTTATGTGATTATGTGAATTTTGATAAAAGCTCTCAAGAAAAAGTATCAACACAAATACAGTGTACGGTTGTTAGTTTTTTTCCTGAAGTCACATTTTTTGATGCTGCAACCCATTACTGTCAAAGAGAAAAATTATTACTGTTTAATGATTTTCATTGAATTGATTTCAGTCTATGATTACTGTTAACCGTTTCGAAGACAGAGATCCAATCACTCCCGTTAAATAAGACACCTCGACTGACATCTTGAATAAATTAATCCCATTTAGATTCTTCAAGTCTTCCAATTTCCAAAACTTTGAGTGGTAGATAATAGGAGTAAGTCAATATTCACTTGCTTTACGGTATATAATACTACTGCCCAAGTTTTGTTTAATACCAGATAATACAAAGCTTGGTAAACATGTACAGACGTTCAATAATAAAAGATATATTTTCGCAGCTGGATGTTCCTCTTCGAAAGAAACATGCATACTACTTCTAATGGAACATTACAAAGTAATTTTTGAACTCTGAATTTAACGCAGTAAAATATATTTCTTCAAGCCAATACTACGTAATCTTCCGCATTATAAACAACACATGATGAATCTCTGATAAACCCTTTCTCTCAAATACTGCTATGTATTCCAAGATTCCTATTTTCTGTCAGTATTTTGATTATTTCACCGAATACTTGTCTTAGATATACGAATTAGTTGTTTTTCTTGGCGTTGCCATGAAGAAAAAAACGTCTTCAAGGATTCTTAAGTCATTTATGCAAATACAACCCGATTATGTAAAAGTATCCATGACATGGAACTCAAAAAGACCTATCATTAATAACATTTTCTGGTTCTGCTTTATTCATGATTACAACCAACTTGCAAGAAGAGCACTAACCCTCTAGCATAAAAAGATGACAGATTAGAGCCCAACTCTTCTCCAAAACGTGGATAAGGAGAGCCCAACAATTGCTAACCATTGTTAAGTTGAGTAGCCCCCTGTCGAACCCACTACTATGTGCGATACTGAACTAAATAGAAAAAAAGGTTTATCGTATAGCGATAGTTACAAAGCTTTTGAAGCAGGATCATAGCTAGTGAGAGGCTTGCAGCTGTGACCAGGAGTGAGGGTTAGTTGAGTTGAACTACCTCTAACACATGGATTAAGTGCAAGACTAAACTAGGTTTTATACTCATCTGATCCGCACATTATCTATTATTCTTCTAAAACAGCTGTTTACAAGAGACAGAATTTTGATATTTTGATCCTGATTGCAACTTATATAGCCTCGAGGAAGTCTGAGAGTGAGTTGAAGAATTAGTTTCGTGATAATGAAAGCTAAAATGGTGATTCTAATATTATTGAAAATCATTATCAACATGTGGAATATGATAATCAGAAAGATTGATGAAGAATGAGGTATTAGATGCTTCATCATCATCATCATCATCATCATCAGTCTTTTAACGTCTATCGTTAGACATAGACCTTCCCCAATGATTTGCCACAATTCTCTATCATGGGCGTCACGGAGCCAATATTTCCTGAATCTGTCCAGTTAATCTCTCCATCTTGTGTTCTGTCGGCCTCAGTTCCTTATGTGATCTCTGGGAATCCATGTTGTGAGACGTGATGTCCATCGGTTGTCTTCCATTATTGCAACATAGCCTGCCCATTGCCATTTGAGTTTTTAATAGTTTCTATGATGTCACGGACACCCGTTTTCTTCCTTATATACTGTGCTGTCTTTTGATCTCTCCATGTAAGGTTGAGCATGATTCTCTCAGACGCACGTTGCACGCTTTTTAGTTTGTAGGTCTGTATCTTGGTTAGGTTCCATGTTTCTGCTCCGGAGGTAACTTTCGGGAGAATGCATTGATCGTATACTATTCTTTTTAGGATTATTGGGATCATCTGGTTCTTGAAAGTTGAGCTTGCTCTGCCGGAAGGTTGCTATCCTAGAGTGATTCTTTGCTTGATTTCCACTTGGACAAAATTCAGATAGAGAGACATAGAAGAAGGAGACGGAGGCTGATTTGATAAGTTAAGCCCAGCACAGGGTGTGGTGAGGGCATGGTTAGAATTTCGAGATCGGGTTGAGGCGCTCGAAAAAATGACTCAAAATACTAGCTTACACCGTGACTTGATCCCCGGCCATTTGTTCAAGTGGAAAATACAAATCTCACTTAAGCACACCATTGTGCACACACGCAAGAATAAATAAATAGATAGGTAGATAGATAGATATCGATCGATCAATCTATTAATCAACCTCTCTAAAAGATTCCTTTTCTCTGCATTCAGGTTATATAACAAAAAAAAATAGCTGGCCTTGCGTGAACCAATTAACAACGAAAATCTATAACTTTCCCTTCTGTTTATTCCAATAAATTCCTTCCACCCACGCTTGGAATTTTCGTCCAGAGAAAGGGAAAAGGTCGTTTCTCGCCGTTTTCCTTTCCCATCAGTATCTATGTGCTTACAGTGGTATGTGCATACATAAACACGCCTATATTTAATACATGAATCTCTAAATATATATACATGTGTGTATGTGCGTATATATATATATATATATATATATATGAATATGTATACAAATAGAAATAAGCATATATATATATATAAATATATATATATATCTGTATATATATGTATATGCATATATATATATATATACATATATATATATGTATACTCACACATCCATATATATATATATATGAATATGTATACAAATAGAAATAAGCATATATATATATATATATATATATATATATATGTATACTGACACATCCATATATATATATATATATATATATATATATATATATATATATAGTTCGTTTAGTATTTTTTTTTCTTTCAGTATATGTTTATGCACTTTTGTATAAGCATTTATAAACACACTTCTCTCAATATAAATTGATATGAATCCCTGAATACGTATACATATATATACACACACACATATGTGTGTGTGTGTGTGTGTCTGTGTTATTTGGATATAGAAATCCAACAATATTAAAGTAGTATGTCATTTAGGAAAAATTATTTTGCATCCTACGCCATTGCTGCTTCATCAGAAATAATGCGGGAAAACAAAAGCTCCAAAAGATAGCGTTCAGCACATGTTTTACATTCATGTTGTTATTAGGAAAGGCTGATATATTTAAGTTTTGCAATCTTGATTTTTTTCTTTTTTTTTTTCGCAGCGGTAGTTACAATACTATGTCTTGTATAAATTGAATAGATATCGTAACCAACGGTATCAGAAAACTTTAGATGACGGGACCTAAATATATCTGCCTTGTCTAATAACTATATGAATTCAAACATTGAGCTGCGCTCTATTTTTGAAACTTAGGACTTCGAAAACAGAATTTATCAGTTGTCATGATACTCCAATATGTATAAATAATATATATAAACATACATACACACAGACGCACAAAGACACTCAAGTACATATGTAAAGTTAAATGAGAAAATTTACACATTTTACGATGATAACAAAATATATGTAAACCAGTGGAAAGCACTGAGGAAAAATATATAAATTGCATTGATAGATATTGGGAAATAAGTGACTGAAGTGAAACCAAAAATATGTTGATCGAGAACCAACTCTAATTTTTCCTCTGTGCAATTAATATTCTTAAAAATGATATCTTAAGTTGGTTTATATGCAGTCTGTGATTAAAAATGACACAACAGATTTAATTTTCTCATGGGTGGGCACTCGATAGAAGTGACACAGACAGCGACTCACGTCTGTTGCTATACTCACTGATCCCTCATCGATAAATACGTTTTGGGGGTAACCTATGTAAGTAAAACCTGTTTCCAAAAATCAAATGTTTAGTATAAATTAATATCCATATATGATACACATGATAATACCCTGTATTAAAAAATATAAACTGCATGTGCAACGTAAGCTACATGTTTAAACATAACTGAAAGCGATCTGGTGTTTGGAGAAAAAACGCTGCGGAAAATTTTAGGAATCACATTGACAGATAATAGGGAATAAGTGATTGAAGTGATATAAAAGGTTTTGAAAATACTTTTTGATGTTTAGTAAATCAGTGGAGCTTTCTAGACTTTATACATACATATATATTTGGTCTTGCCCTCTCGGGAGCCCAAACCGATCCCCCCCCCCAAATCATTGTCGGATGAACAAATATATATATATATATATATGTATATATATATATATATATATATATATATATATATATATATGTTATGTAGGATTAAGCAGACACGCCGAAGATAAATGCTTGGAACATGAAGAAAAAGGAAGGATAACTGTTTGTACGGGTCTGTGCGCATGCTTGAGTACTTCTATGTTTCCTTATATAATTCCTTGGCACTTAAGTATAGAATATCATCTGATATACAACTTTGTTGAACCAATCACGTGGCGATCGAAAACATGAAACCTGTTTCGTGTTCGCATGACTGTGTGCGCATGCTCACGCGTACAGAAGTTTCAGGCTATATATAAACAACTCACAGTATACATATGAAGAGAAAAATTTAAATAGAGAGTGGTGAAAAAAAGAGAAAGGAGGGAAGTTTTTTTTTTCCTATTAAAAGAGGGAAGCCCAAAAGATGTTGAGGCAGAGAAGGGGAAAGGCAATTGTTTTGCTAAAGATTTTCAGATTCGATGAAAGCAGTCGAAGGAATGTGAATCAAAGGAAATCCGGAAAGATACGAACATTGCAAGGATAAAAGAGAGCAAAGCCATAAATTTAGAGAACGGATAACGTGAACAGCATGCAAAGGCGAAAATGGGAATTAATGGATCTCTGGTCTAGATATACGACCTACGAATCGATCAGATAAAAAAAAAACTGTTTAAAGAGAACGTTGGCGATATTTAATATTTCATAATCTTAGCTTTATGCAACATGAAGCCACCACATCCACGTTGGAACCGAACTCATGAGACAAGCTATGACTCTACGATGAGACACCAATGCTGATAGTATGATTAGTAAAGGTACTCGTAAAAATAGTAGCACTCGCAGTGTACTCTCAACAGATCAGGTCGCAACCAATATAACTGGATGGATGATTGTCCCCAGTAGTAATACTGATGACCACAATGCAGCTAACAGGCTTATTAGTCAATAGACCGAAAAGAGAGAAAGACATCCAGGAAAACAATACAACATATCTATCACTTATTTATTTGAATTTGAGTCTTTGTTGTTATAGTCACAGCATGTTGGCTGCTGTACCCTTACATTTGGTCTTAGTCAGGTGCCTGTCGAATTCGGCTACGTTCCCTGAATATCAAACCGAACCCTTTATTTGATAAATGGGGGTACACCGTTCTGGGGTTCATAGTCCTCACTTGGTGATATATCACATTTGTTAATTCTTAACTGAAAACTTGTCCTTGACATGCCTCTTCTGCGACACTCATTGAAAAGCGTATGTGTATTTCACTGTTCGACCCAGTGATTAAACTGCATACACTTAACCGATGTTAATATCTTCAGGGTATTTGTCTCCAGGGACAATCAGATGATGGATGTGATTTCAATCCCTGGGTGAAGCTGTGAAATGCTCATACACTGATTCAATTTTGGAAGAGCTGTACCCAAATTACGTTTATTTGTTGACGATAGGAGCCTTCCAAAATTATAATCGATTTCTAACAGAAAGCACACCACGTAATTCCATGTCAAAAGTTGGTCACCTTGACTCAGTTTCGTTACCGATCTGACATAATGGAGTATGTTTACGTGTATATGTGTGCATTTATTGCAGTGTGAAAAAGTGATATTGATAGGAAAATGGAGGAACAGGGGAGAGAAAATGTAAGAATTGACAGAGTTTGACATTCAAGGTCACAAATGGAGAAGGAAAATTCGGAAATCGGTAAGTACGAGGAGAAGAGACTGCTGGCGCTGCTGTTGCCGCAGTTTCTATTAAATGTGAGCAACAAGAGCCCATGAGCTTGGTATCTGTACAGGTGCAAAATTATATAAACATAGGTCATCAGAAGGACCAGATATGAAAAACGTATAATAATTACATGAACGAAGGAACAAAATGATAGCACAACCATCATTCAACAATAAATAACCACGAAAATTTATACAAATATATATGTGTGTGTGTGTGTGTGTGTGTGTGTGTATGAGTGTGTGCGTGCTAGCAAAAATACCCAGCATTGCCCAGTTTTCTTTTCATATTCCCCAGATGAATACAGAATATGAGTTATCTGTAATTGGAATGAATTGCTTTAAGAAGATTTGCACTCCGAACACGCGTTGCAAGAATGTAACTGCATAGAATGTCGTTATAATCACCCGAAGCATGATATAGCACAATTTCAGCTTTTTTGATAGTCGAGAAAAACATGTTCTTTCTTCTGCCAACTCTAGATAGAACAGATTTCTGCTGAAACGATAATATTTTTCATTAAGTTATTTCAATGAGAATTTTACCGGAAAAAAATGTAAATTATTTCAAATGGGATTTTGAACGAAAAGTAATATGTTTTTGATAGATAATCAGTCTAAAAACTTACGTCTTTGAGGAGAAAAGTATCTTTTCGTTAGAAAAACATCCGGATTAATTGATACTAAAAAATACCCTTGGTTTTTAAGGAAATATACATTCTCACATCCATATGAGACAAAAATGGAAGCATTTAACGATTTTTCATTTTTCTAAATTCAAGAAAATATTGAAAAGAATCAATACTCGATATTTCAAAGAATCACCCTTTATTATGGAAGCATATATTTCTTCCAGCCACTTGAGAAGGGACCAAAAACCTTTAGAGTTATTATTTATTTTTTTAAGGAAAGAAAATATTAAAATGAATCAAAGTTGAATAACTTTTGAAAAGTTATCCGTGCTTTCATGTAAACATACATTTCTCCCGACCGTGTTAGATAGAAACAAGACCTTTTCGACTGATTATTATTATTATTTTTTTTTTTTTGTTAAAAATATCAAAATTAATCGAATTCGCTATACATATGATCGGGATCAGTGATGCATATGTGTACCCTATCTAAGATCACAGAGTGAATAAGAGTGTAGTATCAGTGCAATCTGTCAAGAATAGAAATGTCGCTCTTAGGCACTTCTGCTTATGATCATAGTGATATTTGTTCTCTCTTTTACGCTTTCCCTCTCTCTCTCACTCATATAGGTTGAATGATGGATTATATATATATATATATATATATATATATGTGTGTGTGTGTGTGTGTGTGTGTTTATATATATATATATATATATATATATATATATATATATATATATATATATATATATATGCGTCCATTGTTGGATGTAAACCTTCCCCAAGACTCATTAGAATTCTCTCCTATGGGCGCAACGCTAATGCTTTCTGAAGTTACCTAGTGCATCCTGCCATCTCATATTTTGCCGGAAGCATTTCCACATATGATCTCTTAGGATTCACATTGTGATTTGTGGTATCCAGTGGTTGTCTAACATTCTTGCAACATGGCTACTCAATTGTCACTCGAGTTATCTTATGGTTCTTTCGATAACTCTGCCCCTTATCCTTTCTCTGAATTGATGTGCAGTCTCGTGATCAGTCCATGTGAGATTGATCATGATTCTCTCTTGCACATGTTGCATTCTTCTCTGCTTGAGGGGCAATCTTTTGGCTGGGTTCTATATTCTTGCTCAATTAGTGACAATCATTTGAGGACTAATGGGATTTTCTTGCTTTTGAAGGTTGAGCTTGCTCTCCCGAAAGCTAGCTAACTGACAGTGATTCTTCTCTCGATTTTTTCATCTTCCGACGATTCCATAGAGATTCGTTGTCTTAGTTAGATGTAGTTTAGAGTTCGCAGGTTTGGAACTCATCCACCGAAACCAGTATTATGCATTCATTGAATACTTTACGCTTCGCTGATATTGGCAGCATGCTCTCCAGAATATCTCTGTTTAAACCAAATGCTTTCAAGCCAATTGTTATGCGCAGTCTTACTTCATTCCCGTGGTCTTTGTCAAGTCTTATGTTCTGGTCTGGGTAAATGGATTCGTTAACTTTTTCTGAGTCCTAGTCATCTGTTTTTCTGGTTTCTTTCGGTGATTTACCATTGAGCATCAATTAAGTCTTTGTCTTCATCTAAATCATGGCCTTTTCTACTTAAATCACTTGAGATGTTTTGTAGATCCCCTGCACTGTATTTACATACTGTTTGATGGATGGATAGTTTGATAAAGATATACACACACACACACACACACACACACACACACACACACATATATATATATATATATATATATATATATATATATATATATATATATCATAGAATCCATTAAAAATCTCAAATGGCAGTGGGCTGGCCATGTTGCAAAAATAGCAGACAATCGATGGACATCACGACTCACAACATGGATCCCCCAAGACCACATGCGCAACTGAGGCCAGCAAAATGTTAGATGGAGAGACGAGCTAGACAAGTTCAGGAAGTACTGGCTCCGTGACGCCCATGATAGAGAAGTGTGGCAAATCCTGGGGAAGGTCTATGTCCAACGACAGACGCTAAAAGACGGATGATGATGATATATATATATATATATATATATATATATATATATATATAATGCACAACAAAATGATAAACTCAGGTGAAATTTTCCGAATCTTAGACAAAAAATGCCAATCAATATATAATTCTGATCTTTTTCAAAAAACCATCCGTGCATTCGGCTTTTTTTCCAATTTATATACGTAGCTACCCTTTTAAAAATTTTGAAATCGACTATATAGATTAGAGATATCAATCACTTAACTGGAAAGTTCTGCAAAACTTTAAACTCAGGTAATTTTTTTGTTCTTTTAAAAATCCTATCGAATCTTCCACCGATTTTTTTTTATTGCAAATTACTTGAAAATCCAGTTTTGTACGCTTTTGGCCGAACGATGGAGGAATTCATCAGACATTTCATAACATACAGCTAAGATACCAGTTTTGGGTGTCTGCATCGTAGCAAATTCCGCCTTTGGAAACCTTATTTGTCAACTCCCCCCATACGTTTTAAATAATATTGAGAGAGGGCTGTAGGCCGGTCAGACAAAAGTGTCTACACCTTGCTCGTACGGTGACTTTTGCGGCATGAATAGGAACATTATCATGCTGAAACGTGAGTTGCTTATCCGACAATTAATATTAAACTATACTCGCCCACACTGGATTCTGGAAAATTCATTCGAGTTGAATCGAATATTCGAACAAATTAGATTATACTGTTTATCGTAAGCAATTATTTCTGCTTTCAATCCTTGCACTTACGTTTCTCCCGTGAAATTTGTCAGTTTAGAGTACTTACGGTACTCACTCACATTTTTAATGTTAAAATTGTCATTTATTGTCAGTAAGTATTGGCCCTAGCTTTCCATCCATGCGGAAAGACAACTTCAAGTATTAGGTTACATCCATTAATTCCTTTCACTTAATTTCGTATTTGTTAACCAAATGCCGTGCAATACTTCGTTCCATGACGTGGAAAGATTTTAACCACTGTCGAGATCGATTATGGGTGCACAGAAGTGGAAAAAGGTATTCAGTTACACCGAATAATTTTCAAAATAATATTAATATAATGTATGTATTAATTTGTTTTTCTTTCATGGATTTTCTACACCAATTCATTCTATGTTAAAAATGGCACATAAGTGATGACAATTATAATCAAATCGAATGTATAAATGTGTAGAGCTTTATAATTTATAATTGTTATTCAATACAAGTAACAATCTGCACAGTCCGAGTTATGTCATCTTGTTTTTGCCTTTTTGTGCATCCGTATGTGATTTCAATTTTTTAAAATTCTTTTGCTCTCTCTCTCTCTCTCTCTCTCTCTCTCTCTCTCTCTCTCTCTCTCTCTCTCTCTCTCTCTCTCTCTCTCACACACACACACACACACACACACTCTCTCTCTCTCTCTCTCTCTCTCTCTCTCTCTCTCTCTCTCTCTCTCTCTAAAAACACAGACTGCCAAATATCGATTCTGGTTATATAATTGGTTTGATCTAAATTTCATACCGGATTCCTGAACCAACCAAGACTTCATTAAAAAAAAATTCAATAGTGGTCACATGGAAAGCTTTGTGGACTACTTTGACCCGTTCAAGGGCGCTTGCAGACATTCCAGGTCTGTCCTGGATTGTAATGCAAGCCTGCCCGATCGTATGCGCAACTCTCGCAAAGATTTGATCCCACAGCCTACATTTTACAACACTCAATATACCCAAAAGATTTCTGGCACACATGAACACTGCCAACTTCCTTGTGTTGAGCAGTTTTTTCTTTCCCGGGCAATGTCAGGATTCCCTGCTACTATATATAGTTTGATGGATGGCTTGTTTATGTATACATTTGCAAGTACACATATATGCCCATAAGATCATGTGCAGTTATATAAATAATAATGTACATACTTGTGAATGAATTGACAAATTCGTAATATGGAATAAAATTATATACTCGTCCATTATATGATCTAACTGGGCAATATCTAAGAAGGACACATTTTCGAAAACGTTTTAGAGTGGTCATCACCAATTCTTGCTGAAACCCTTGCAAGGCCATCATTACTGGCTATTGGCCAGCTACTGCAAGCTAGGGGCCGTACACAAACCCCGATTTTGCTCGTGCCCACACACTTTTCCGGCGCTTAATACAGCAACGGAAACATTTAGCTTGCCTTTACCGAGCCAAAATATAAAGCCTTTCCAAGGACGCTGCTTCAAGTAACGTGAATGCGTCGACGTCTCATTATCGTTCTGGTTCCTCGATACGTTCCATAAGTTCTTTCTTGACGACTTCGTTTCTGTAATAATGCCAACCGCATCTACTCAAGGCCTGCAAGGAGACCACGGAAATTATAACCCAGATCAGTGCGTGGTTTTAATGATATCATAAAGTCCGGGATAGAACTGCTGTGAAATACTGCTCCCTCATCTGGGGGCTCTTTTTTTTTCTTTTTTTCTTTCTTTTTTTTTTTTTTTTTGCTCTTCTTGATTATTTAAACCATAATCACATTTCTGAACGACGGTTCGTTTGCCAAATACACGCGTATTCTATTAGCTTTCTCTCTTTCCTCCCGTCATCCTGAATGTTTGTTGCGTTGGAAAATTAGGACTGGCTCTCATTTCGATTCTTGAAAACATTCAAGGATGGTTCAAACGATTCTTTGCGTGTTTTTCGAGCTTTTAGATTATAACAGTCGATCCTAAAGTTATTTGATTAAATGATTCTTTGTTAATTTCTGACTAGCTTTTTTCTTCTTTCATTTTATTTTCATTGCTGTTTTATCACTAATATTCAATTCTGCAGCCATTAAGTAAGCAGTATGAGTTGGAAAATGAAGAAATTGATTCGACTCGCATCTTATTAAAGTTCTTACATTAACAATGGCTTGCTTATTCGGCTATGAAGTCCAACCAGCAGGCAAAATTCGAATTTAGTTATACAACAACATTTTTCTCTATCCAAATTTACTTCTTGGTGTGTTTGTTTGTTTGTTTGTTTGTATTTGCTATTTTTTTTCTTTAAAGTCTGTTTCCGTGGTGAATACAGTAAACTTATATTCTAGGTCTCCGTGTGCATATAGATATTAAAAAACACAGCAAAGATACCTACGATTTTTTTCCAAAATAGAAACACATTTATCAGCCCTTGGCACTGTTACGTCTGATTTCCAGCAAGCGGGGAACGTTGTGAAAATTGAGAAAGAAAGAATGTTGCCCGTATAAACCACATACATTAGTCTATTTTCCAACTAAAAATTGGATTTAGAAATGGAATACTAGCTTAGAAACGGATCCTAAAAATACATTTAAACGACAAAGATTTGAAATGAAGTCATACTAGAAATATCAAAGGGGTATCAACAGTGATTAACCAACTATTTATTCATAGACACAACGATAAGTCCATGACGAACGATTAAAAATCGTTTATTTCACACAAAGAATATATCAGGATGAACTTTTCCGTGGGCTATGTATTTAATTCAATGTTGAATATCAATCCGATAACTCGAATATTATACAATGGAAATTTCAGATCAAAATTCAACTAATGACTGTCAATCCACTGGATTATTAATCCAGTATTGTATAAGTTTTTGTGGTTGCAGGATCCAGGATGATAGAAGTAATCAACAACAAATCTGTATAAATAGTTCTCTGTGCAAAAAAGGTATCACAAATGTGTGTACTTGTTAACAATACGAAGATCAAAGTTGCTGCATTGTAATTTCCTAGCAGTAATAGTTTGCCTAGCATCGCTCCTCGGCGAGATGACTACTTGATTACAGTCATCCATTTATACCGCAAATTTGTTGAATAATTATACATACAATGCAACCTTAATCTGTCAATAATGCTTGCAAAGGTTCCTGACCACCAACGATTCTTTTCTTCCCGATATATAATTTAGTTAAGGAGCTATCTTTTCTTGGTTTACAAAACCTTTGTTTTAATGGATGTATTCCATCTTTAATTTAGTAGTCATATATACAGAGATTGGTGAAAAAACTTCCTCTTGGAAATATGAGGTGGATCCAGGAATTCATACACAAAATAGTGCAATAATTAGAAGTTGAATAATTATATATATATATATATATATATATATATATATATATATATATATATATATATATATATATATATATATATATATACCTGCATACACATGAGATGCTTTCCCGAAGTTCGGGTAATTTCAGCAAAGTGAGCACTTTTTCCCGAATCCGGTTGTATATTTCTCTCAAAATTACAATTAAAATTCATTTATGTTTCCCTGAAGAAGTAATTTCACGGTTTAAATTCCCAAAACGTTAGGTTAAGAGGTTCACATGCCTAGAGGAGATGTTTTGCCCATAAATCTTGTGCGACCTGCTCGTTCATCGTGAAATCAGTAGCCAGACAGTACACGAGCCCACTCAATAAAATCTCACTGCCAAATGAGGAACCCAACTGGTAAAGTGCTTGTTCATACAGTGAGGTTGCTTGCAATCAGTTGTCAAGGCTGCGCAATCTGTTTTGGGGATATTCAAGATGGCTGGATACTTTCCAGCTCATACTATATTTGGTTTTCAAGCGCAGTCAAAATTCTCCAGTATTGTGGATGATACATTGTACAAAGTTTTTTTCACTTGTTATAAATCTATGATAAAGTTCAATCTTCATTTGGGATGTACGCTTTTATTTTTTTCTGTTGCACCAATTATCTCTTCAGAAAATATCAATACAGTATTTGGGTAGCCTTGGTTATCGTTTGATAAACAAATAAGTGCTTTTTAGTTTCATTAAAAATAAATTACATGGATTCAATTTATAGTGATTAAAGCAGCATGAATTATACATCACAGACTCATCATTAACGAAGCGATGGTAAGAAAACTAGTCTAACTCACCACTTGTACTCGATGCCAGATACTTACCACCTTTGTGCTGCCCTGAGATAAGCCTAATAAATATCTATACGTTACTCTCTTTGTGAATTTTTCACAAATATATGCATAGGAAAATTTACGAATATATCATTTAATATATTTATGCAGAAGGACGAGGAGTCAAAGATAAAAGAATCTGGCTGTTCAGTATTAGAAGCTGAACAGGTGAAGTTAAAGGCAGCTTCTTGGGGTGTGGTCATTTTACAAGTCACAAATGGTTTTTAAAAAGCTATTATCTGGAAACACAGAGTACCTATCTAAGGCTCCAAACAGTGAGTTATAAACACAACAGAAGCTAACCATTTAAATGAATAATCCTCATTTCAAATGATTATAGTGCATTGATTAGTTTACTGAATAAAGCTTTCAAAGTGAAAAAAAAAGACTCAACCCGTGCAGGTTTCCCCCGTGATCCGAAAATAGAGCATTCCAATAAAAACCTCACGTAAGCCGATATCTGTATTGGATTTTTAATGGAAAATGTGATTCGAAGATTATGTACTATTATCCCGCCAAGAAACATTAGAAGTGAAAAGAGTTTCAGATTTTCCCATAGCCTTAAAGGGATTCTAAGTAGAACAAATAATGTTCAGCGAGTTTCCTGAATGGAAAGTGACCGAAAAGTTGATAGAGTCGAGGTAAGAAAAGAGGGAGGGCCGAGATGCAGACACTGGCGTCGGCACACCTATTGTTTGTTATAACGCATCAGAAATATCTGCCATATGTCAGGATATGATGGTTTCGCTTTCATTAGTGCATTGCTATATATATATACATATATATATATATATATATATATATATATATATATATATATATAAATATATATATATATACATATATATATGTGTCTGTATTTATATATACATAATTACATTTTAAGATTAAAATGAGTAGTAACACGACAATGAGACATTGTTAATATAGAAATTTCATAGAGATTTTATAGAATCGGAAAAGAACAATCGAGCCCACATACTCTGAAACAGACTTCAACTATAACATCATCATCATCATCATCATCAGTCTCTCAACGTCTGTCGTTGGACATGGGTCTTCTCCAGGATTCGCCTCACTTCTCTATCGTGGGCATCACAGAGCCAATACTTCGTGAATTTGTCTAGTTCGTCTCTTAATCTGATGCTCTGCCGGCCTCGGTTGCACATGTGATCTCAGGGGATCAATGTCGTGAGTTGCAATGCCCATCAGTTGTCTGTCATTCTTGCTACATGCAGTTTGATTTTTTCCAATGGATTCTATGATGTCCTTGACTCCTGTCTTCTCTCGGATGTATTGTGCTGTCTTGTGGTCTCTTCATGCGAGGTCAAGCATAATTCTTTCATGTGCACGTTGCATAGTTCTCAATTTGTGTGTATGTCTCTTGGTTAGGTTCAATTTTTCAGCTTAATAGGCGACTATTGGTAGGATGCATTGGTTGTACACATTTTTTCTTAACGGGATCTTCTTGTTTTTGAAGGGTGAGCTTGCTCCGTCAAAGGCTTGCCATCCTAGGGTGATTCTTTGCTTGATTTCTTCTTCTTTCAAGGGTTTCATGGAGATTCTTTGTTTTAAGCAGATGTAGTGGTCTACTTTCTTCAGCTCTAAGGAAATCAAATAACATTTCGAACAGATACCCTTTTTTTTCACATTGGCTCACAAACGGTATTCTTAACAATTGGTAGCGGTAAAATCCACACTGTGCTCGCATTTCACATTCCCTGAACTTTTGGGTGCAAGATGTGTGTATGTACATGTGTGTGTGTGTGTATATACTTTTATGTTTGTGTGTGTCTGGTTGTTTGGTTGTTCAAATTAATATGATATTTCCCACCATATTCACTTTGTTTATCCAGCTTGCAATTAAACGCACATACACACACACACACACAAGCACAAAATCATGTGTCTGTGTACGTGAATATGTAGATGTATGCATTGTCCTCTGTTGATATTTTCACGTAGTTTTATAGAATTTGGGTAAATCTTGACTTCACTGATATCTAATAAGCTTAGCTTTTGCACAAAGCAGAGTAGGAAGATAGTTTTAGGCCAATGTTCTTAAAGAGTAGAGTTCGTGCTTTGAAATTCATATTTCTAAACCTTGGCTTTTTTTTCTTGAATCAAATACTGACTATTTGCGTCAATGAATAATCTGCAACTTAAGTTACCAGGTTGACTAAAAAAAATCATGACTTATATCACCCTAACTCTTTAGTTGTTCTGCGCTGCATCCTGTTTGATTCACTACCGATTCTTCTCGACGCGTATATGTCGTTGTTTTCGTTTCGTTTTGATTGAATTTGTGTTCTTGTTTGTGCTTTTTTGATTATTTTGATTTGGTTTGTTACGGTTTTTCTTTGATAAGAGGGTGATTACAAACGTTGTATCTTTGTTATGCGAACACACTTTGAGAAATGGTATATTGAGACCCAATTCTCCAATGAATAATTAATTAATTTTTGCTTAGTGGAACCCGGCTCAAAACTGCACGTGCAGGACATCTAGTGAGAATCGAACTCACTAAAGTTTTAATGGTCCACGAGACTTACTTGCTAAATATTCCCATACGATTAGACGACCTTTTAATTTTCTACTTTTTTCCGGCACAAGACCACAAGTATTGGCCACCCAGTTAAGATCGAGCCCATTGTGATGATATTTTAGACTAGCTTCCTAACCACAGCTACATGCTGTACCGTTGACTAACTTGCTAATCCTGTCTCTCTGGCAAGGTCTACATTAAAACCATATCATCCCAGCACCATACCTGCCACGCTATCAGCAAGCCTGTGCTTCAGCAAGATAACGAAATCATTCTTATTGGTATTCTTCTTCTGAAAATATTACTGCATTAAAATGAGATTTCTTAGTAATGTCCTTTCTCTGGTAGATTATTTCGCTCAAACAATTTTAAAAGTTTTACTGGTAAAAAAAACTCGATTTATTGTATTTGCTTATAGTTTGTTCTTAAAATCGTTTTTTTTTTTTTAGCGTAAATATCCAACCCGAAATCTCTTCAGCTCACCAGCCGTTCGAACAAAACTAATTCAAAAAGAAAAAGACTAACGCAAAATCATTTTTCATTTCGAATCTCTCAACCAGAATCCAAAACTGAAGCTGACTACGGACACACACTGCATAAAAAATAGAGGCATCGAAAGGATGCCTCATGATAAAACTGAATTTTTTGCCGGCAATACCAAATCGAAGCTTTATCAATATTTTGACTGTGTTCCTATCAGGAGCCTTCACGAAATCCAACCTATTTTTAAACAAACGGAGGAAGTTTTTCTTAACATTTCTTGTTTGCTTTTCTAGTTTCCTCTGAACTTTGCCAAACTTGCTGAAAATAATGATGATCTTTGAATAAGTTCAAGGTGACATTTCAACACGCTTTTTTATTACAGCTCCAAGTTTCTCGATGAAATGGTTGACAAGTGAATTTATCAGCCACCTCTTTCGGGAAAAAAATCAAGTTTTTTTCTTTCTAGCCTCTATAGTTCTCTGGACGCAATACATGACAAGCCGTTTCTTCAACAAGGTGTCAGTCATCAAATTCCCTGGAGAGAGGCGAACTATAATTTTCGTGCATATCCCTTGGGGAGTGCACAATTCACATCTAAAATGCAAGGAAAATCCAAGAACACTACATGAAGTATTTTCAATATATTTAGGGGCCCTCAAGAGTTGTAGGCGCCGGC
Organism: Thysanoteuthis rhombus; assembly: GCA_963457665.1. NCBI lineage: Eukaryota > Metazoa > Mollusca > Cephalopoda > Oegopsida > Thysanoteuthidae > Thysanoteuthis > Thysanoteuthis major. The sequence continues at coordinate 33,350,729 of OY735200.1, read as the reverse complement.
TCCTAAGGATAAAGGATTTGAGTTCGAATTTCGTTGGAAGATTGTCCTCTTTTCCATATCAACTCTGCTGACCTGACGGTCGTGGAATACCGACCTAGAAATTCCAATAAAAACACACAATAATGAAATAGAAGGTATTCTGGGCCAAAATAAATGATTTCCCCCTCAAAAAATAAATAAACGAAAAGTTATGTCTGTAAATTGTGTAGGTTTGGTAACACATTTTTATATAAGCAAATGAGGATTTCGGTATTTCAGATACATTCATTCTTGCTAATGAATACCTAGGAGATCATCATTTTCCCTACAGCTCAAGTTATTCATCACCTTCTAAATAAATTACATCCTTTTGTCGATATATTGACGATCGAAGGAAAACGCAGGAAAAACATTTGGAAAATATCAACGGCTATCTTAATAAGATTAGTCAACAACAACAGAATGAAACATTTTTTTATGTAACGAAATAATAAACTGGATTTTGTTGTGAAGATTTTAATACTTAGTCATTCAGCAAACGTTTAATATTCATATTAGTCTTTCTATTTGTTAGTACTTTATTGCACTATTTTTTCACATTTTCTATTAATTGTATGCGTTTATTCGTAACATCTCTTACAAAATGATACGAAGATTAGATTGAAAACATTCAAATTCATCTATATCCTAGAATTGTATAACAACTGTACAATTGCTTATCAACATAGAATTTATTACACCCGACGATAATCATTAGCCTCGATGATCAAGCAAAAGCCTATCACTAATTTTTTCAACTACCTTGCACTATTTTTCTTTCTTCCATTCTAAAAAAATTAATATTGTATATTTAACTAATTCCTGTTATAGTTCATCTGCCCCCTAACAGATTCTATTTATTTTGAATTGATTACCAGAATGTCTCAAATTACTGAATTCTTTTTCAATACACAGGAAGTAGTTTGATGTACTTAAAAGGTTGGAGGAAAGTGTTTTAGTACCGTGCTGAGTCAATGATCTTCTGTTTCTTCTCTACCCAGATTTAGCCATCGTATATTGTTTTTAAAACATTTCTTTTTTATTTACCTCTGACAAATGATTGGTTATTTGTGTAACAACGCTCATTTTAATTCAAAATGATAGATTTGTGAGACTGTTTATGGTATTATTCAAAGAGAGATTATTAAAAAGAAAGAACATATGAGGTCTTTTTAAAAGCAACGGAAACTTGCGGTGAGATTGTATGTGCCTACTACAACGAAGCAGTTAACAAGTTTAGCTTAAATATGTATAGGTGTATATTGATATGCACTAACTTCAACATAATTCAGCAAAAATGCTACAAATGTGAGGTAGCTATTGAGAGTCCAAATCTAAAGGTAAAAACAGTTTGTTAGGAAAGGTTGTTGATAACTGCTCCATAGTGAAACTCACTCAAAACTAGTATACAAGATGCTAACGAAACGCTCGGAGAAAATGAAGCTCGATGGAGGATCTTCGTTTGATTTCGAAAATAGTACAATGAGGTTAATTCTGGGGAAGTGATTTTGAAAGATATGTGGAATGTCTTGCAAGACGCAGAGAACATTAGGTTACTCGATCGTAAAAAGAACAGATATATAGACGGTTGATTTGTAATCCAACTCAAGCACCAATAAGGAGTCTATAGATGGTCTTTATTGTCTTGATTTTGCATTCAGAACTCTTGCCTCTATCTCTGCTCGAACTCAGACCGCTGGCGTTGGTGGGAAAGTGTACAATTCTCCCAACCATTCACGTGTGTCAATGTCTGAGTTTAAGATTATATTTAAGCTCACATACATCTGTGCTTGAGAATCAGTAGGTTTATATGATTGTTTACAAATACGTATGTAGGAAGATCGCTCCCCAAGCCCCTGCTCCCACCGTCTCGAGTCTCCTTTGTTATTCAGAATTTCTTTTGTTTTGTTTTTGTTGTTGTTGTTGTTGTTGTTATTATTATTATTATTATTATTATTATTATTATTATTATTATTATTATTATTATTATTATTATTATTATTTCGACGTGTTATATTTGCCAAAAAGGAAGACAGAGTCGATTGAAGTTAATTTGCAGCATGTTTAATTAACAACAATCAAACAATTCGCGCCTTCTTCCCCGAATAATTACGTTTCAATCTCGGAAATTCATCTCACAAATTGATTACAAACGTCGGCAAAAACGTTTCAAATGAGAAAATCAGTTCCCGTTTAGCGTTGGCTTTTTAGATTTTCCGCCATAACTCCCTGATTAGATCTCTAGTTCATTGCACATGGTAACTCATCCAATATTCGATGACACCAATGGTAGTGGCAGGATTTCAGGTAAAAGACAAGATTTTGAATGCTGATTTTATAAGTATGTAGCCTATACATACATATATTTGTGTGTGTATGTGTGAAAATGATAGTGGAATATAAAAAAGTACCTAATACAATGAAAAAAAGGGTTCATCTAAATCTCAGAATGTAAAATCCGTAAGAAATATTTACTCTTTATATATATATATATATATATATATATATATATATATATATATATATATATATATATATATATATATATATATATTGCAGGATATGTATTGTACACACACACTCACACACACATATATATATATATATATATATATATATATGTATATATATATATATATATATATATATATATATATATATATATATATATATATATATATATATATATATATATACTCACTATACCGGTGGTTTGATCATCACATAAGTAAAACTCTTATGACTTTAATACCTATATCGGAGCTTGAAAGTTCAACAGGAAAGGAGCCAAGGCTCTACCTAACCAGAGACACCATGAGTAATCAGGTGGGAACAATGCTTCCAAAATAGTCAAAATTAGTTTGTTTTTTTTTCAGGCAGGATTGATTGAGCAAGAAACAAATTATTTTTCTTTTTTCCTTGGGAAGCCTTGGGAAAAATTTCTTCTCGGTGTCTGCGTGTTAAGTAGTTGTGTTGTCATTGCTAACATTACTTTGCTAATCTTGCATTGCAATACGCCAATCGCCCGAGTTGTTTATAGTACGAGAACGGCCGAATGGCTGGCCCAATCATCCTACGTGATAATCAGAAACCGCCCTTCTGATACACCTGCAGCTGTTATCCCAAGCTTTACTGCTATTTACATCGGTAGTATCACTACCAAACAAGACATACGCATTTCTTGCTTTATATTCTTCCAGTTTTCATTTCTTTTGATCTTTTTTCATCTATATTCAGTTTGCTTTTTCCTTTTCATCTGAAACCTTCAACAAAGACTATCATGAAAACTATCAATATAGGTTTCTTTCAGTTTTCAATTTGGTCTGGCTGTCTGTTTCACTGGCTTACTGGCTATCTATATGTGTATGCATCACGTGTACTGGCCATATCAATATAACTATGAAGTCGAAAAATTTTCAATGTTTACCCTTTATTATGTCGAGAAGAAGAAGGGTGTAATTTGAAGAGTGAGTTTATGCTTAATTGATCCCGCAGTTTGTGTTCGCTAATTTGAAAATTCAGACTTTCTTAGTGATCACTAACTAGCAAAAAGCGAGAGAAATAACTCATTCATTGATTACCTCTTTTGCATTTTTTTTATTGATTAACCCCGACACGGCATGCTGTCAAAAGACGTTGATCGCATGACGGTCTCTATTGAGTGACCAATTTCATTTTGTTTCATTTTATTTTACTCCGCTTCCTAGCTTTCCCACTCACCTTTCTCATTCGACACCGTTTGTCTTCTTTTTTTCTTTACTTTCCTGACTCCTGGTCTGTTTTTCTTTCTCTCTTTTACCTTTTTTCCCTTAATGTTTTCTGCTCTTTTTTCATCTTTACTTTCACTTTTTAATTTTCAAAATGGCTGAACCAGCCGTCTCCCTAACTTTCTTCATTCCAATTTTTCTTTGTTTTTGGTTTGTTTGTTTTGTTTTGTTTTGTTTTTTTCACGTCTCCTTTTTCAATTTTTCTTCTCTTCAATTTCTCTAGCTATCATGTCCTTTTGACCTCTTTCCCAAATCTTTCATTTATCCACAATGGCCTCCTTTTCTTTTTTTTTTTCTCTTCTTAGAATCATCAAAACTGTCTGCGACAATCGGTATCGATGTCTTGTAATTTTATCATAGATTAAACCATATTACACCATTCGTTTACCATCTAATTAGTCGAGTCAATCTATTTTAGCTTCAATTGACGTATAGCTTATCTTGTATATCTTCCAATACTCGATCCATTTACATTTCTTCTATTGTGTAAGTATGCATTTGTGTGGGTCTTTTTGCACACACACACACACACACACATATATATATATATATATATATATATATATATATATATATATATATATGATATATTTATGTATATATGTGTGTGTGTTTTATATATGTATATATATATATATATATATATATATATATATATATATATATACATATATTCACTCATGATTATGAACTGAATATAGAAAATCTTATTTTGAAATTATCTCCCGTCATTACACAGTTAATGTATCACTCGAACTAGATAACCTAAATAGAGTAAACAATCAAATACAGCAGGGATGCAGTGGGGATCGAACCTGCGGCCGATAGGGTGGCTTCTTCAATGTAGCGTTGCTCTTACCTCCAGCGTTGCTATAGTAGCGCCATTTTCTTTGATTGTTTAGTCTATTTATGTTGTGTAGTTTGAGCGTAACGACGGGATATCATTTCAAAAAAGAGTTCCTGCATAATTTAACGCAATTTATGACCATTCTGTCATATCATATATATCTCCATTTCTCAATATATATACATATATATATATATATGTATATATATATGCTAGAAAAATTACCTGGCGGTGTCCAGAGTTAGACTACCTGAATTAAATACCATCATATGAATGAGCTATAATTGGTATCAATTGCTTTCAGAAGATGCTGACAGTCTACACTTAGTGTGCAGATGTAGCTTCAAATAGAATCGTTGCATTCAATCATAAGAATCTTCGAATACAAGATATAGTAAAAGTAGCGATCACCTGAAAATATTAACATCAAAATTATGAAATAAGAATGTTCAATTTTTCGAAATGTTATTGGACAATGAATTTGCATATTATCTATTTGGGGGGAAAAAGAGATAAGTCAACTTTGAAATTTTTAATTTGGGTGAGTTGTGTCACTTACATTTGATTCATTAAAATAGGCCAAGTGTTGTAAAACGTTCTGAAATATTTTATATGATAAACAAACAGGAAAAGTTGCTTAGCCTATGACCTCTGTCTTGGAAAGACCCCTATGCCAAATTTCAACTTCTTACGTGCAATTGTGGCCTACAAAGTAAAACAGACGAGAAGACCAACATTGAATGAGACTCCATCGTAACAGCCGTGGTACTGTTTGACCATCGTATTCGCAATCGAAAATGTATTCCTATGATCTAGTGAACCATATTGATATAAAAGACCCTGATCCAACAACAAAAAATATTTCTACATTACCCTGGCCGGTCCTAGTTATCTCATTTTTTTTTTTTTTTTGAGATATTTTGATCTACAAAAAGATATTATTTGGAAAATCTTGCCAACTTGGCTCGATACACTCTTTGAATATTGACTAGACCTGCAGTAGGTTCTCAAAGTCCCACAAAAATTTTTTTCTGTATCTATCTGTAAAGATATAATTTTCAAGAGAGAGCAGGATGGAAAATAACCGAATTTGACTGAATGTACAATACTAAATATAATGACAAATCTCGATTCCCCTTCTACGTCGACTTTTTTTTATCTACTTCTGATGTATAATTGATACATCAAATTCAATACTTATCAAAATAGTATTTTCGTTTGTATCTAAAGTGATTTTATGAGGATCACACAGAAGGAATTGTTGGATTTAATAATTCTCTTCTTTTTCTTATTCATCTTAATATATCATGCTCAATTTTTTTTACTGATTAAAAGGAGATGCAATGTTGGGCTAACGGTTGGCTGGGTTCAAACTGCAGCTGAGCATTCACTTTACACCGATGCGATTGGGAATCCATTTCTACCGATAGATCAGGGGAGGGATAACTTTCTAATGCTTACATGGTGTTATCAAATACAACGCGTCACGTGTTACTTGGAGAAAACATAGCCACCGCTGAAAATCCTCCATTTCCCTGGAGTGTAATTCCGTATCCAAGATGATCTACTAGATCAGGAGATAACTGATTGACTATTTGATTGGCCCCCAGTGGAGAGTGGTGGTTTGCTAGCCAATCTGGCTGCCCGAAAATGAGTGTAGTAAGTTCAATCCCCATGGCAACTTGTCTGTTGTCTTCTGTTGTATTATTGGAATGAATTGAAATGATCAGCTTTAATTTGCTATCAAAAGTTTTGGTTAGTCTCACACTTTGTTATTATCATAGAAATAAGATGTAAAATATATCAATATGGTTCGGTTAGTCTGATTCTATTTATGTAAGCGACTTTTAAGTAGCTAAATGGTAGCATCATAGCTAAATATCTCGAATTGGAATACCCCTAAAATGTGTTAACTTGGAAAGCGTGCAAAAAATCCAGATGATTTGCATCTGACTAGTTATATTGTACGGTCTGCTTCTGTGAGGACTTGCATAATACTATAATTATTCGATTTCTAATCATCTTATATTAAAAGCCCCATTTCGTTAACTGGGCATGACTCTTAGACAGAGGTATAGAATTGAGGTAACCCCTCAAAAAACAGTTTTCATTGTTCATTGGTGCCGAATGTCCCATTCATGTCTTCCACTAGAACAAACTGAAAACCCAAGGGGCTGCGTGTCAGTGAGTGACTTATGCTTCAGTAAGTCAATCAGGATCTGAAGTTAATTTATGGCTAACAAGGTAATTCCACGAGTGAATTTTATTGGCTCGATCTCTATACTTGTGACTTCCTGCCAAACTATATCAGATTTGGTAAATATTTACAGTTGGTCCATTCTTCTATCTTCACACCTTCTTTGCTAACTTTATATGCGCCATCATTAGGTATTTTAAATGTTCTGACTATACACAATACAAAAATAAAACAAAGATCCCGGACAATGCCTGTGGACTTGCTTGTATTTATAGATACCTGTTGCACTAAGCCAATTTTGGCATCAGGCCATATTTGCGGTGTATCAAAAATTGTTCCTATAAAAAGATTGCAATACTAACAGCAACCTCCACTTTATGACAGGCGATCTTTTGCTGATTCAAGTATTGTTGGTTGTGCCAGTGTGAATATATGTATTGTTGAGCGTAGTAAAATTTAAAACAAGGCGAAAAATAAGCAGTGGGTTACAAATCAACTAAGAATGGCTTGTAATACAAACTCGCTATCTCTGCTTTTTGAAATGTTATTCTCTGCTGGTGTAGGTATAAATTACTGTATTTGATAAGTTTAATGAAAATACGTTCTGGTTTCTCGCCCTTTGCAGATGGAAATCAGTCAATTAGCTGAATCCCCGTTGCTAACAACCTTCCTTGCAGAGAAAAACCTTCCCATTGCTACAAGAGAACCAATAAGAAGTTCTGATTCATTTAGCAATATATCATGTTATTGGACAACTGACCAAGAATTGCAAGTGAATATCCTGCAACAATGAGACCTCTTCCTCATGGGTAGACACATGATTAACAACAGTGACTTATAAAAGTATGCATCTGTTATAGTTTATCTGCTGAGTAAATGCTTGAAAATATGTCATTGCCATAAAGAGCCATCATAAAATTACCTTTGGGGCTTCTCTCACTACATATTAGGGATTTGACCAATTGGGACTGGTGTTACCCCACTACAGCACTGACCAAACAGATATGACTGTTCAACCAGATAAAGTATCATAGAAAAATGGGACATAAACTTGTGAATCGTGTGTCTTAAGCAACAGAACATCTTTGAGAACAGTATTCTTTAAAATACACTTGACACTTCTTCTGACTTGCGAGTCAATATCTATTATTTTTATCTTTAAGTCATTCAACGAACGTGCAAATGAAAGAGCTATATATAATTGTTCATGTGAAAATACTCGTTCATAGAGATCTCGAATGTTTATCCTTAAGACTTGTTTATGGTCATTGAGAATGGTAACTTTATATGAAAGTATTGTCTTTCTGAAATGAATACTAAATTAGAATCCCTTTGGCGGACTGATTCGGAACATCAATTAATTCAGAATCGGAAGTGTAGCTTTCTGGTACAAGTCTTCCATCCTGAAGCTCAAGCAGAAATGCAACTAAATCTCACTGTACTCCACCATTGTGCGTATTATGAACAAGTATATACTGTTTGAATAGAGACCAGAGGACAGACTTTCTTTCATACCGGATTCAATGATTGCACTTTTGGTAACGCGTGGTACAAGCGGTAATACTTGATGGAAATCCCCACTTTTCCTCTAAATGCAGAGTCAACGCCAATCACATCCCTCAGGCTTCGAAAAATGGCACTGAGAGCAAGCACTAGAACTATTGAGGTTTTGTCGATTATGAAAATGATTCGATTCCAGATTAAAGTTTCGTAATCTAGAGTAGGGAATATGATACAAACACTTGTTTCAATCATTGATACTGGCAATTCAATTAAACGATGTACTGTTTTGTCTACTGAAAGCAGAATGGCAGAAATTCCAATCCAAGCTGCACAAAAAACAGCAAGGTGAATTGCTCTTACATAGTCGTATTGCAGGGTTGAAAATGAATGTTTCACCTGAGCCACAAGGACCGTCAAAGCAGAAACAATTTAGCAAGTCACTATATTTGTCTGAGCATTGGTCAGTTGATAAATATCAGAAATTACTGGTACCTGCAAGTTAGTTATGTTTCCAAATAGTTTAGGTAAACCAACTTTTATACTAGAAACAGCATTGGTCCCTTAGCCAAATGAACGGCGAAAAATGGAATTTTTAGATCGACTAAGTTTATATAAACAACCATAATAACAACTTTCAGCCATTCAAAATGGCCAATTTAAAAATAGCAAATAACAAAATGATTACATCTGATTCATTATTACATCGAATGCCTTGTAGCCATAGAGCCGATCAAGTATTACATTTGAACCAGTCTTAACAGAAAATCAAAGTCAAGGTTGTGTGGAGCCAATTCAATCGGTTTTATTCGGTTACAATAAAATTTACTTTCAGTTATTGTCAATCGAGTAAATCAATTAGCGTAAAAAAATGTTTTCCCAGTAAACATCGATAAACGTAATTTCAACAAAAACTTCTGCTTGAAATTAGCTGAGGTTGGGAAGATTTCGCTGATTGTAGCCATTTTTGAGCAAAAAAAAAAAAGAACTTTAGTTGGCTTCACTAATTTGAAGACATGTTTGTGTAACTATAACAATTCTGTTGCTCTATTCTGTTATACTCCCTCTTCCTTCTTTTCAAGTAACGTCCTTTCATTTTGAAAACAGCGTTTGAAAAACAAGGTTTGAAAATTCTCACCCCAGAATTTTTTTATCAAAATAAATACAATAAACAAAATATTCATATTCCATAATGACAAACAATGATAAAAAAAAAATATGTACCACCCATTACACCATTAAAGCAATCTACAAAAATCACATCTTTCGAGTAAAAAAAGTTTTCTTTAAAACAATGTGAATTATTCATATTTCATATTGCAAAATAATTAAACCTAATGGACGGATAAAACAATTTTACAAATTAATTTATTCAAAACAATGACATTATTTGTGTTCTTACAACTTTTTTGTTCCAGGAAATCTTTTATTCATTCATATTTGTTCATCGTTTTTGGCATCGAATAGGCGAGTGAGTTAAAATTTACATTCAGAATGACCTTCTTTGTCTTTCAAATTTACGCTTCTTTTTCACACTCTTATGTTCGTTTCCTCTCTTCTTGTATCCTTTCACTGTGTCCATGACATATAGACCTAGATTTTCACTGCATCTGTGACATATAAAGGTACACTTTCTTTTCTTTTGCTATGGTGGTGGCTCATTCCATTAAAAATACCTTTATGTACTTATCAAATATATACATGGGTAAAATAACATAAATATATTTATAATTAGTATCATTGAAGATTATATCATGTTGTTTTGCATGCAGTCTGAAATTTTCATGAACCGACCCAACGGATTCAGTATTCACATTGATGAACACTCAATGGAAGTGACATGAACAGTGAGTCACGTCTGTTATACTTACTGATCGTTGATTACGTAATTTCAGTAAGTAAGCCCTGTTTAAATAAATTATGTGTAGTATAAAATAATATCCATATACAATACATTATGATAACGCCCTATATAAACTATGAAAACTATCAAACTAAATGTATGACATATAATATGTACTGAAAGATAGCTAAAAGGGATGTGGTGTTTGATCAACGCAGATGGGTGCCATGTTGATACAACTGTTTCCTTTTAAAGTCTCCGAAATTCTTACATGATACACAAATGATGATCTCAACAAGAGAGGATTCACACATTGTACCATTATTACACATTATGTGTAAAACAGGAAGCAGAATCACTGAAGAAGAAGATTACATGAATTGCATTGGAAAATATTGGGAAATTATTGACTGAAGTGACGCATAAAACAATTGAAAAAGTTTTCTGACGTGTAGTGTTTGAAGCTGCAACGCTTTCTAAACAATACATATACATGTATACATATGTATATAAATATATATATACATATATATATATATATATATATATATATGTGTGTGTGTGTGTGTGTGTGTGTGTGTGTGTGTGTGTATTTGTGTGTGTGTGTGTTCACCAGATATCCAGCACGAAAGAATAAGCCTTAAAAACAAAATAGATATATAAAAAGATACAAAAGAATATACTTTATTAAAAGAAAGTTGATGATTTCCACGTTCCATGCCTTGAATATTCAACAGGTGTTTTTGTTCTAAGCTGTTAGCTAATAAAAAAGCTTATGTATCAACGCTGTGAGCTAACCTCCAGGAAGTCATGTGACAACGCGTAGCGCAAAAAACATGTTTTTAATCCCTCTCTTGAAAATAACTGAGAGTTGCTTAGCGCTGGTGATTCAGAATTATATCTAAGGGAATATTTTCTTCGTGAACATGTTCCTCATATTTAGCTTGAAGATAATCTCTGTTTACCATTTTTCACCTCCTTACTGGGAATTATTTATTCATTCATTCATTTATTTATTCATTAGTTAATCTGAATCATGAAATTTTCAGATATATTTGAATTTCAATGAAAATATTTTTTTTTCTTCTCTTTTGGAAAGCAATTATTGAAATTGTTTCGATAGAAGAGTTCATCGTTTCAATTGGTTCGTAAAAGGAATTCTTATCGACAAAAGTGTTGCCTTCAAATTGAAGAACTCTTTATGACGGACAGAGAAACAAGCAAATTTTAATCATCATTTTCTTCCTCTCCTTCCCTTTTGATAATTGTTTTCTTCAGTTCCATGTCACACTCTTGTGGAAGACATGTTCACATAAACAGATTAGGAATTGCCATTGTCAAATGAAAGACAGGTTCTCAAAAACCATAAGGATCTTACGTTCTGTATCATAACTGAATAGTTGGAAAGTTCTCGTGAGCAAATTCGGAGGTAATGTTCCATGATATACTCAAATTGGATAAGAAATGAGCTATTTATCACATGCTGATCTGCTGGGATTAGTGTCCTCATTTTGATTGTTATTGTTATAGAGTTTGTGGCGTTATACCCTCCCATATTGTATTCGGTAACCTGCCAGAAGTTCTGAAATTAACTTTTTATTCGATTGATTGGCGTTAGTTTCCCCCCTTCTGCTGTCATTACCTGAGGATATCTAATATCGATGAATTTTGCCTAGTTAATTTGACCTTGCCATGTTTCTTACCTGGCACGTCCTCTAAACTAAAGTATATGACTTTTACGCACTACCGGTCAATAACGTGTGAATTGACCGTAAGCCATCAGTGTGTTCGATCACTTTTAACACCTGTAGTATCTGCTGGCTTTCACTGGCAATCAAGTTTCAACAAGCCTTCTTAATACTCAAGCTCTGTCCACGGGTATTCAGATATTAGTTATGCTGTCATCTGAAACGTTTCATACTCGGACTTCTAATTTTTCCAACCTTTTGGCAAGGCTTTCGGGGACTGCCCTAAGCTCACTGATAATAATCGGTACTAGTTCACATTCCACAATACTTTTGATGTCCAGTTATTTCTTCTTCTTCTTCTTCTTCTTCTTCTTCTTCTTCTTCTTCTTCTTCTTCTTCTTCTTCTTCTTCTTCTTCTTCTTCTTCTTCTTCTTCTTCTTCTTCTTCTTCCCTTTGTAATTAGAAATAGTAGAAGCAATTGTAGTATTAGTAGTAGTTCTCACACCAGTTGCCTGGTTGAAGACTGAGCGACAGCAATTATCCTTGAGTACCCAGCCCCAGTCTCAACACTCTCATAGTCAGCTGCAGTGCAGTGGTCATCAATTTCACACAGGTCGCCTTGGGGTCATCAATGAAGACTGAGTGATTAAGAATCTCCAGGTTTCCCTGTCCCCATCTCATATTGTCCTCACATATCTCAGCCTCGCTGTGGTTTGTACCGCCTATTTTTTTTTTTTTAGATTCCAGGCCATTGCTGACAACTAAAGGTCGTAGATCTCGCATTTCTAGTATTCGTGCAGATCCCAGTAGCACTAGGATATGTAGAGTCTCAATCCTCCTATTATCTCCAGCTCCTCCAATCTCATTTTCAGTGTCTTTGATACGGTTCCGAGTGCACATACTATTATCAGTACTACCCAAACTTCCCTGCTCACGACCTTCTTTAGTTCTTTTGCCAAGTCCTGGTATTTCCTTGTCTTCCCACCTTCTTTGCATTCACTATGAAAGCACAGCCATGTCTATCATATGGCAGGCTGTCTTTCCCTTGTTCTCGACTACCAGATCTGGCCTTCTCACAACTCTTTAATATCTTTCATGAACCTCTACTTGGGTATTTATTTTCCTTCATTGACTTTCCTTCTATTCCTTTCTTTCTTTTTCCATTCTTTCTCCTTTCACTTTTTTATCTTTAATCTTCTCTTCTCACTCATAATCCTCATAGTTCCTTCTCTACTGATGATTTTATTTCTCATCTAAACCTTCAATCTATTTTTCTTTCTCACTTCTATATATCTATCCATCGATTTATCTTGTATCAATCGATTCATCTATATGCTTATCTTTGTTATATCTCTTCTTCCTTATTTTTCTTTTGTACTCTTTTTTCTCACTCATTTTTATTGTATTTGTTGCTCTTTCTTTCCTAAACTTCACCGTTCACCTTTCCCCCTTTTTTATCCCCCTGATTCGAACGATGCCATCTGCTCTTTTTCGCTCATGCTCTCCCTTGTATCACAACGCTTCTTCCTCCCACTCTTCACCCTTTTCCTCTTCCGATTCCCCCTTTGCTTCCCCATTTCCGTTCATCTGTTTCCTCCTCCAATGATATTACCTATTTTTCAACAATTTTTCCTGACTGTAGCGTCTTCTCTTGCATTTCCTTTTTGGCTTTCCTCTTTTCGTACTATTCTGCCATTAGATCCAACGTCTTTTTCTATCTCTATCCTTCTTCTTCTTATGACTTCATCAGCTCAAATCTACACAATTTCTCTTCCTTTTTACTCATCAGATATTGACCTCAGAAGAAGTCCCAGTCGAACTTTTAAAGTTTTAATTATTGTTTAACTCTGTCAACCAAGTCAGAAAGTAGATATACATATTCGGTCACGTCTGTTCGTTTGTTTATTCACTGATATCTTCGAGTGTTCCAAATTGATTTTAATGAAACTTTGTGGACAGTGAACAATGGCGTAAGAAGCGGGATTTTATTATAGTTGAGAGATTTTTTTTTCTGTTTTTGCTCCAATATATCTTATGTATACGCCCATGACATTGATATTTCAAAGGGCTTTATAATGATTTCTATGAAATTCTGCGGAGGGGTAGACAGTCAGCTACGGAAGAAAAGATTAATGTAGGAACGAATCCTTGCTCTATTACCTCCCCTTTGTCGTAGTTATAAGTCCAAACAACATAATAGAGCAAAAATTTCATAACCCCATGATATTTCAAGATGTATACAACGAATTACTATGACATTTTGTGGAAATGGGGGCAATAATCTACAGAAAAAAAAATTTCGGATCTGGAGGCAGATCCACACATGATTATTCCTCTAAGTTGTAGTTATATGTCACATGTATTTGACATTTTTTTCTCACCTCCAAAATATCTGCCAAAGCTGTGGATGAATTTCAGTTAGATTCTATTGATGAATGGGCGATACATCATGGAGAAATTTCTCAAACATTGGGGCGGGTCCATGTGGAATTACCTTCCCTATGTCGTAAATATATTTGAAACTACACAATATCAGCCAAATCGTATTGTGTTTGTCCACACGATGTTTCCAAGGGTAGCGAATGGATTTAGATAAATTTCGTGGAGGGATGAACAATAAGCTCTGGAAGAACCACTTGAATTTGGTGCGGATCCATGCTCAATTACTTCCTCTATTAATGGCGTTTACAGAGTTACGGGCTCTCTAAGGGCTTTCTAGTCTCTAATAAAATCAATTACAGTAAGAAACTCACAATTGATTAGTGCACACACGCACAGTTACACACGTACACAGAGACACTCAGAGCACACACACACACACACACACATATATATATATATATATATATACGTATGTATGTAAGAGTGAGTGAATACGCGATAAATCTCTTTTTAGATTGTTTACCTTTCCCCGCCAAAGCAGATCGCATTTCAAAATACTAATTAAACGCCGGAGAAATTCTGAGGGTTTTATTTATTCGACAAAGTGAACACGTATACGTACATGTATATTTTAATCTTACATATGCGCAGTCACACAGGCATAAGACTCATGCACACAAACATACACACTAAGAAACAAACATACAGACACACACACACACACACACACACAAATATACCCACACACAAATCTACAACTGCTCTAGCTTTTGTATTTGCAGAACACCCCCACCCTTCAACCAATCAAGTCTTGGTGCAACGCAATTTTCCTACCCCATCCTCCGTCTTATGCCGCAATACGCAAAAAGCATATATATATACATATATATTCATATAAAGAGTGGGGACATAGAAGAAGAAAAAACAGTCAAGAAATATATATGTGTGTGTGTGTGTGTGTGTGAGTGTATACTATGTTAGTTTGAAACAAGGTCTTAATATAAGCTATTCATCACCATGCAGATCGAACTCTCTGCACAGTAGTAATCGTCTGATTAGCTTCTGAAACAATACTTTACATCACATACAGGTTCCATATATATACATATATATATACGTGTGTGTTTGTATGCATATTATATACACATGCATATATTCAGAAAGAGATCTAAAATAAACTGGCGATGTATAATACTGTTGATTGTTACGGTCATAACTTGAAGGTTGGACGGATACATTTATTTATAATGTTCAGCGAATATGAAATATTTTATATAAGAGAGAAATTATTTTCACTAATTTGTAATGTTGTTTATTGGTTTATTGTTCGTCGCCAATGTGACTGCTCGATGTGTTAATGCGTACATACTTTAATACAAATTCCCTTTTGTATCTGCATTTAGTAACTAATACGTTCTCTGCTTAAACGTAGTTTATTATTAAGAAAAATCGATTATTTTCAATTAAGATGCACTGTTTTGTTTTCTCTGTTTTGAAAAGAATTATCGAATCGGATTTTGAAGCTGGTAAAAGACGCTCCTTCTTAGAACTTTGATTTATCAGTTTTTTTCATTGGTGTTCACCTTAGCCGTATAAATCACACTAGCTAAATTAAATTTCCGTCCACATCTTGGCAACGAATCTCTCATAAGCAGCTGTACCCTACAAGCTGGAAATTCGTAAATCAATTAAACTTGACCCTAAAAAGAGCAGATCAAATTTGGGTCGGGTCAATTTTGACATCTTAAAATCTAGAGGCTTCAGTTTTGTGCTCGAGTAACTGGTACCAGGATGAATATTGGATAGATTGTGCTGACCCCTAGAGACCTGCAGAGGTCAATTTATTGTCAGATCAAGTTTTGTGGGATCAGGTCTATTTTGGCATTCTCAAATCTGACTGAGGCAACTGCACCCTGAAGCTTACAAATTTCTGTACAAGGATAACTTAACAGCAGGATGAACATACCATAGATAATGCTTACTTCTGGTTACCCATTATGTTGATTTAAGATCAGGTCAGATGTAACGGAGACGTTTCTATTATATGGCCAGCTGAGTCCAGTACAAGTGTAAGTTGACAAAATGGTGTACAAAAGGCAAATTGACAGGTCTCTAATGACCCATAAAATTCTATTGAAGGTCAGATCAATTTTTGAATCATCATCATCATCATCATCATCATCATCATCATCATCATCATCATCATCATCATCAGTCTTTAATAGTTCGTCGTTGGACATTTCCCAAGATCAAACATACTTCGCTACTGTGGGTGTTGCAGAGCATGTACTTTCTGACTTTGTCAAGTTCGTGACTCTATTTTGTATTCTGCTCGCTTCGGTGTTGCATGTGACTTCTAGGGATCCATGTTGTGTGTTGTGATGTCCATCGGCTGTATGCCATTGTTGCAACATGAATAGCCCATTTGCATTTTTTTTAGATTCTTTGATCTCGGACTGTCTTGTGATCTCTCCATGTGAGGTTGAGCGTGATTTTCTAATGTGTGCGTTGCATGCTTCTCAGTTTGCAGGTTTGTCTCTTGGTTAGGTCCCATGTTTTAGCACTTGAAGTGACAATCAGGATGATGAATTGGCTGTATTCTCTTCTTTCTTGCAATTCATGGAATCGTGTTATTTTTTAAGGTTGAGCTTGCTCTACCAAAGGCTTTCTATCCTTGAAAAATTCTTTGCTTGATTCCTTCTTGTTTTGTCGGTTTCATAGAGAATCGCTGTCTTCGGTAAATGCAGTGGTCTACTCTTTCGAGTTATGCATCTTCGATTTTGACAATTGTGTTCTTACTCTCGACGTGGTGGTTGCACGTGACCTTCGTTTTACTGTAATATATGTGTTGGCCAACTTTCTTGATTTCTTCATTTACTGTATTTGGCATTAGTTCGAGGTCGTGCAGATTTTCTGCAAACAGTACGGTATTGTCTGCATATCTGATATTTGTCAGCGATTTTGATTATGGAAATGTTCATAGTATAAAAACTCCTTCTAAATCAAGCTTGTTACTGTGGTTGGTTTTCATCCAGTGATTTAGTGGTCCGCTTGGTGATGATTTTTGCTAAAAGTTTGTTAATGCAGTTGAATAGGCTCGTAGGTTTCTAGTTGTTGAGGTCTTTCGGGTGTCCGTTTTCGTGCAAAAGCATCATCATTGCTGTTTTCCAGTATCTTGGGACTCCACTCTGTTTTAGACACGAGTTGAATAGAATAGCTGAATTTTTTATGAACGACCAAACCAGCTTTTTTGAGTAGATCGATGGTGGTGATATCTGGTGCAGGAGTTTTTCCTTTTTTTTTTTTTTTTTTTTTTTAGTATGCCAGTTATTGGTTTCCGTCCTATACTGGGAGCTTTGTTTATAGCTTTATATCCCAGACTTTTTCCGAGAGTGATTTCCATTATTGCTGTCGTGAACCTTCTTTAGTTTTCTCTTTGCTTCTTTTTTATCGTTTAGTTCGGTTAGATCTCCTCTAATTTACCCCTTGTTGTTGCCAGTGGTTTGAGGTTTCTGTGCTTTTTAAACGGGCTGCAAATCTATGTACGAAGGTAACCTGAATATAAGGATATGTTGTGCTGACCTGTAGTACCCTTTAAAGGTCAATTTCAAAGCCATGTCAATTTAAAAGAAGGTTGATGTTGGCATTTTAGACCTACACGAAGGGTTACAGTCAATACTTTGAGAAACTTTGTGTTAGAACTTAATACATGACTTCCTGATATTGATTACTTTCTCCTTAAGCAATGCTATGTTCCTCAGATATAATTATATATATATATACATATATATATATATATATATATATATATATATATATATATATATATATATATATACGTGTGTTTGTGTGTGTGTGTGTGAGTGTGTTAGACACATGCGTTTTGTGTGCATTTAGTAAGTTTTCATGCAAATAATTTGTGATTAAAGGTACTTAAAACATAAACTTTAATATTCTCATCTGATTCAATAAAGATTAAAAAAGCTTATTTCTGCGAAAACAGATATATAGAGAGAGGGAGAGATAGTGGGGAGAGAGAGATAGATAGAGAGAGAGAGAGATCAACAAACCGGAAAAGTAAAAAAGCAATAAAGAACCATATGTGATCAATAAATCAATACAAACAGAAAGGTATTTGGTAATTTTACTGTTAAACTAGGTCTACCTCGATGCCACGTTTAAAGAAAATTTAGTAGAATAAAATTTACAATCTATTTCTAGTTACCCCATAACCCCTGGTTACTTACTGTACTACCACGAACTTTCTCTTCATCTAAGTTTACGTTCAAAGTATGCTTCTATTAACACCACCAAATATGGCGAAAGTATATTATTCGAGACTGTAAAATGCAATATATATATATATATATATATATATATATATATATATATATATATATATATATATATATATATATGTGTGTGTGTGTGTGTGTGTGTGCTCTGCTATTACACAAAGATAGCTGACACGAAAAACTCAAAACAGTCTTTAAAATGCAGCTGGGACATGATTTGAATTCTCTGTATTCAGGAGAATAAATGGGACTATTATTCTCAGATTATCTGGCGCCAGTAGTTTGCATTCAAGCCCAGTTAAAAACCATGATTCTGAATACAGGTTTACCACGCTATCTGAAATTAGAGCGTTCTAATAAAACTTCTTCGAAGCAGAAATATTGTGGAACAAAAAGATATTGCCATTTATTTATTTTTAGAAAATGTGTCAGCCTTCCAAGACCAAAATATGTGTGCGATCATTGTTGTCTCTCAGCTGATTGCAGGCATACGTTTTGCAAGCTGTGCATAAAATGAATTAATGTGGACAAAAAAGATTTCAGATTCTGTAAATATGTAAATTATTGATTCTCGATGATGATTTTCAAAATACAATCATACTTTTGTCACGGGAAAAAAAATGCACAACATGAGATTTTTTCGCCCATCGACTCCAAAAATAGGAGAACTAAAGATAATGGTTGAAAAATCCAACTCAGTATATTTTGTATTGGGACTATGTGCTTCAGCCCATCCAAAAGCCATGATGTTGAATGAGAGCAGGTAGCTTTTAGTAGTGTAATTCATTCAATTGCATGGCTTGTTATAGATATTAATACTCTTCAAGAGAAAATGTCAGTTTTAGACACAGTCGATGAAAGCAAAGCACGTAGTCCGGTCCTGCGATTTAAGTATACGTCTAGATAACATAGCTTTAACCTAAGAAAACCTATTTAAAGCGACCAGCTAGCCTGAGTGGTGATCAGCAACAGCAAACAGAGACGTTGATCAGTCAGTCAGTCAATCTGAGAGGGGGTTTGTTAAAACATCCTGCCTTTCCGTATGGCTGGGGGGGGGGTCAGACAGAATGGGACTTTGACTGGAGGAGAAACTTTGTCCTCTCCTCAGCCTCACATTCGTTCTTCAACCAACATTGATAGTAAAGCTTGAACTATGTTTGAGTTGTATTTTTTGATGGCCGTATCAATAAAGAAAGACAAAGACTAGTGACGGTTCACAAACACAACTAAAAAAGTAATACATTAGGAGCATTTACGTGATACAAACCTTAACTTCTTAAAACACAATCTAATATCCCCCCCCCAAAAAAGCTAGTTCAGAAAATATCAATACCAACACATCGTATTGGCGTCTTGCTGTGAAACATTAGTCAACCAGTTAGTTTTGCAGACTATTGTTGAGTGATATTCTAAGTGGCTGTCAGCACTTGTAGCCTTGTACCAGACTAACTTTAGTAAATATCTATTCTGACATTATATCCACTTTGGCTAAAGAGTAACGTGTGGAGCACGATTTGGAAAGTATCGTTTGCTCGTTCGCTTATATTTCATGTAGTACCGACCAACGTCATCTCAAACAATAAATTGCCATCGGGCAGTGTTGAAACCTGATTAAATGCATACGTTTGACCAGGGGCATTTGTCATAGTTCATGAAACTAAGAATATTCAGTCCTTCCATACATAAAGATACTTTCCTTTTTCTGTCGCTCTCCATAAACCCCCTAACCCTCTCTAAGTTAACCTGAGTTAATTTCCTCAGAATGTATCAAAGTTAGTCTCTTCATGTCTATTATACTATCATTATTATCATTACTATGATAATAATAATTATTAATGGTAGTAGTAGTAGTAGTAGTTGTAGTAGTAGTGAATACCCGTCCTTTTATCCGTCGAAGGAAAATTCAGCACGATGAGGAAAATTCAAATACTCACGAGAAGCAAAGCAGATTTAACTTCAAAAAACTTTTATGCAGAGGTTTGTGGTGATCAAAGGATTCAAGGTTAAAGCTAGGATTATTTATGATATCAGCAATTGTTACTTATAAGAAGAGATACACTCCTCTCAGTTCTCGTTATCCACGTTGGGATACAATTACAATTGTCCAAGAAATGAAGTTCGAAATCTGAGTGCCAGAAAAAATTTCCCTCAACATGATTAAGCGACAAATCTCTATTCTAACATTCTTTCAAATGAGCAACTAGTATTTTGACTCATGATACAGTGTGTATCAGTTCATTACACCCTGGCTACTCTGGTATAACAGCACAAGTGTAGGTCAACCCTTGAAGATTGAACTTACACATATTGGGTGGCAAGTGACTTGTGAACTATCAGGCCATGGTAGACACCCGACAAAAAGTGCATATCTCTTTGTGTCAATGAATATTCAAACGCGTCACAACTCTCGAAAGGAACTGTGGACCAGCCAACTGGATTCAATCAAATAAAATATGATATGATATCGATGCCAGAATCTGAGATTAAACTAAGGATCTTTAGATTTTCAGTCTTACTTTCTATAAACTGAGCTATAACTGTTTATGATCTAAGCCTATTCCCATCTATTTACCTATATATATATATATATATATATATATATATATCATTCTGCTTAATCTGCTTGACTATCTATATCAGTCTATTACCCTCTATCTATCATATTGCTCTCATCACTCTCACCAAACCCTCACATCTTGTGTCACTAGTTTTTGCCTTGCATTTGAGATCTTGAAAATGCCTGGCATCTCACCAAACGGAATTCTCTACGCAGACCTGCAGAGTAAACACTTGCCGACCGTCACCAGCAACTTTGCAAGAGCAAACAAATAGAGATTTATCACTCAGGCCGATTATTTGTTCAGTAGATGAACCGCTACCGCCATATTTTCTCTCATCGACCATCCTTGCTTCCTGCTTGCATGTTACCGGTCAGTGTTTCAGCGTTTATTTAAGTCCAACCCCTTAAAAATGTGGAAAAAAAACCTGTCATGTGACCCACACTTCCAGGCAACTGCCTACCTCTATATTTACTCTTTTCTCGTTATTTCGTTTTTTCACTCTCTTTCCTCTTTGAAATAACATGTTTTCCTTCGTGGAAATTTCTTTTTTTTTTCTTCTTTCCTTTACAGTAATCGACTTATTTTCGCTGCAGAATTTTCCCACTTGTGGTCTCTTTACATTTATCATCGTTTCTGAATCTTTATAGCAGATGTACTGTGCTCCATTTGTTTGGAATCAAGTGAAAGCAAGTTCCTTTGGCATTCTCTATTCGTCTTTTCTGATTGATTATTAGACACCCCCCAGCTCACTATATATATGGACAATGCACTCATCAACGTTCTCAAGTTTAAAACACACACACAAACACACACACACACACATATATATATATATATATATATATATATATATATATATATATATGTATGTGTGTGTGTGTGTGTGTGTGTATATTCAAGATATTTTATGATTCGTCTTGATTGTTTATTTTTCATCGGATCAATTATTTCTCCAAAGATTTTGCAAGAATGTCTTCGGTGTTCTTGGTGCCCAATGATCATCATCATTTACATGAATTTGCATGTTACTGCCAGATGACAGGTGGTTAATGGGGAATTCAGTGGAGAGTAAGTCTCTTCAAATTTCCTGCGCCTTTTTCAGCATCATTTCGAACCCCAGCACCGCTAGGTTCCGGACAGCATAAATACTCCCTTAAATGTCCAATACATTTACTCACCATTGCAGTCTTATAGCTCGGCTCTAGTTGGAGCAACAATAATCAGTGCGAACACAGCATTATTCTCCTCAGTCCTCGCTCCTTTCCGTCCTCACAGTGTTGTTCACTGGCACAGTTTGAAGATTAGATTTCCACAATATTTCTTCCCCAAGACATTATCTAATCTGTTTTATACAATTTGTTTAAGTTTGAACCAAAGTCGTTTGCACACTTCCCTGTGTATAGCTGTTCATTGTCTGTCATCATTCGTTTTTCTGTGCAATTTTTTCCCTGGGGTTTTGTCTTTTTTGGCCTTGGTATGATTAGTCCGGATGATTATTCTTTCTGAATTTTCCGTGAAGAGTTCTCTTTTCTTATTCTTCCTTTTTTCCTCTACGTTTGTCATATTTGTTTCCTTTATTGAGCCGTTTCAAACAATGTTCATGATATTTTCACCGCTTTTTCATTATCATTATATCCTTTTAACGCCAGTTGCCAGGTGGTCACCGCAGAAAATTTGGTGACAGTAAGTCTTCTCAAATCCCCAGCCCTTTTTTTTTATATACTCACAGTCCACAGCAGTGCTATGAATTACGGATTGACTCCAGTTACTTGGTGGTTATCGCCGAATGCTGAGTGACTGTAAGCCTCCTCAGAACTCCTGATCTTTCATATCGTCCTCACCTATCACAGCGCAGCAGCGGTTTGTTTCTGGATTCTGGGGACTTGTTGTCCTAGGTAAACGGTTGTGTACTTTCTTCAGTCCTAGGTTATCGTTTTTGATCGGGATGTCTTTGTCCTCTGCATATTTGTTGAACATGACGTTCGTCCAGCTGCAAGATCTTTGTATATATTTCCTTCAGTTGAAGTTACAATTCGTTTGTTTCAGACAGTAGAAAAGAAGTTTGATTTCAATTCTTTTAAAATATACGACAATCGTTATTACTATTTGCATTAAAGATATCTCAATTTCTCCAGTCGACTCCCTATATTACAGTCGTTACATCCCTAAAGATATAACCAAACTATTCCTCTTTCTTCTGCACCTCTTTCTTCGGTTCCTGCCTTCCTCCATTTATCTTGCAAGTAAACACTTATCATATCTGACACACTATTCACATGTTTCTGTATGATAATTATTTGTATAAAACGATTGATCTAGCTTGACGCTCAACTTCTACATATTTGGATTTCACTAGCTGTTGGGACTCTAGGCAAATACAATCAGCCTTGTATATGAAGGAGCAACGATTCAAAATGGCCAATAGTTAGCCAAAGACATTCTGCGTTCTTATCGATCCACCACTCGTACTAGAAGAGGTCAGTTTATGCGCAGTTTTTTATTGGATTAAAAACTTAAGTACCTTCGATTTAAGCCTGGTCAGTTATATTTTGTCTGTGGTTAAAGTAAAGCGTTATCTCTCATAGCGAAGGGATCGTCTGATGAAATTTCATTTACTGAGTGGTCCTGATTACAAAAGAAAATAATAACTAAATATTTTCAGCTTGCGAGAAAAGAAAATACGAGATTCTGTCTACCAACTATGTAATAGTGAAGTCATACATTAATTGTGTGAGCAAGGGAGCAAAACATATTCACTTTTTGTGAAGATGTCCTAATCTGGTTGATATTTTGTATATAGTATTTGGTACTTGGATCAAATAGCATGTATAATTATCATGTGGTTATTTACATTGGTACTATTTGAAGGTTCCAACTGATGATAGAATGACAAAAAAAATCCCATAAGTCAAACACTCACTTTGTTAAAACTGTGGACTTGAATCATGCGTTGTTCTGAGCAGTTTTAGCTCTTCCTATGATTTTAAGATTCCTCCAATCACTTTGCAAGTGCATTTAGAAGTGTTCCATGATCTTCTATGATAAGGTTTTTTATAATTTCACCTTCAAATTCCACAAGTCTGAAAAGTTTCTATGGTAATGTCCTGGTTCCACCAAGCCAACTACAATGGTTCAGTTTCCATTCTATGGTCTACTGAAATGGCTACAACAAATATCCGACATTGATTTATATGATTAGTTCCCAATCAATTGGTTCCAATGAAAATCTAAATATAATTATATTAGCATTCTCACGATAACACTTGATCTTCTCAGCAAATATGTAAATACAATCCTGCTTGCATTCATAGACAAAAATCGATAAAACCTAATTAGAAATATTCGCACCTATTCATTATATTCATATGATTGGATTAAGTGGAGTGAAGACGTCTCAAGGATGTCGAACGCTTGGTACCAATTTGAGGTGGATAGAACTCCTCGGCTGTCACAAAAGACAGATATAATAACAGCCATCAAAAGGCTATGAACAAGTCTTCTGTTTTGATACCATTGATGATTTCCTGAAACTTTTTGGTGAGGCATTGTCATCATCAAATAAATCACTTGGACTAGTATGCACTATCATTGGAACGTGTGTGTCATCCCAGAACTTGTATGCCTCGAGCTGCTGATTGTTCTAATCAAGAAATTGGTGGGATTATTTTCTAGATGGACGAATCTCAAAGATTACTGGAAGCAACATACAAGGTCAGTATGGACTGTATTCAGCTGTTAGATATTAATGAAAAAATATCCAACGTAGGGAAATACCACCCTAATTTCTTTCAAATTACCCCCCAGGACCTGACAACTTTAATGCAAGTTACATCGAGACCACACAACCGGTTCTCAACATATTCTGAATGACTTGGAACTTTCTGGACATACTTTGTAGATCTGGAAAATGTTGAAGAATACATTTGACGGGACATTCTGTTGGAAAAAAATAAAAATGTGGTTGTTAGTCAAAATAATCCATGAAGTAACGAGTGATAGAGTGATTGAATCCTTAAACAGTAAATAATACGAATAACTCTAGTCGACTAGGAAAATGCGATCGGAAAGTGTTTAGAATTGTTTATGTTCCATAACAGTTCCATTGTTAAGCGCATGATTCCACATTAAAACTGACTCATAGCTGATATAGTTATGTATTTTCCCCATTGGTGCAAAAATCAAGTGCCAAAACCCCAGTAAAATCAGTCATTTTGTTCACAGTCTATCCCTCGTCCCCTGAAAGATTTCTTAACTCTGCCAATTGTGACATGGTAGACCAAGCTCAGTAATATTCGATTTTTACTAAGCTTTGCTTAGTACAGCATGAAGCAAAAAAATGTAAATGGAAGATGTGGTGGAATGTGTATTTCACTGACTGAAGCTGAGAGGACTTTCCTTGAAAATAATAATGAGTCTTCTGAATACATGCTTTTTTCTAAAATTTAGTACTTTTGGAAGAACGTAGGAGAATAGAAAGGAGGAAAAAATGACTGATTAGATCTGAAATAAGGAGGGTTTATGATGGGAGGGATGAGGAGATATTTGTGTCTGTGTCGGTGAGAGTCAGGTTTGTTTGAGATAAGAAAGGGCAGTGAGGGCAGTGGTCAGTATGAAGATGGTTACTTTCCAGGAAAATAATATTTGGATATATATATATATATATATATATATATATATATATATATATATATATATATATATATATATATATATATACAGGTGTGTGAGTGTATATGTATATGAATATATATATATATATATGTGTGTGTGTGTGTATACATATATATATATATATATATATATATATATATATATATATATATATATATACATTTGTATGTATGTATATATATTTTGAAAAAATGGACCTTTTGCTCTGCTCAACTTAATGGTATGATACCAATGAAGACAAACACAAGAAAAAATCATGAAAAATTTCCCATGGTGGCAATTTGTGGTTCTGTAGAGGAACAAGAACGTTTTATGCGTTACTGTGAATTCAATTCAATATGACAATGTAGGGATCACTTTTACTCACTCATAATCCATGATTGGACATTAATGGAGACAGAACATTCCAAAGTGAACACAATTGATCGGAAAAAGCTTCAAGATGAACTACAGGTAATATTTATTTGAATATTGCATCAACCCTGCCCGATAGGGTTATTCATCTGCACATTGATTAGCATAAGGTGTGTACTTACACAGTGAGTTGAACTACTAAGGTCTCTACGCTAGGGACAATCCATATGTATGAACATTACTTGAGAAATATATTCAAGCATTAAACGTATTAGTCCAAGCGAAACGATACTGGCTATTCATGGAGATTCCTTGCAACTTTTCGAATCATTTTTCTCACAAATAGATTTTCGTTTTTAATGGACATTTTCTATGTTGTTATGAAATTGTATGGTTTTGAATTGTAGTTTACGAGGTGATCTATCACAAAGTCGACTGTTACCCGAACTATTTCTCAGGATGAGTATATATGTAGTGATAGCCACCGTAGAACGATGTAAATGTTGTCTCGTGAACCAATTCGCTTTAGTGTTGAGTTCGATTCTTGTGGATGCACTGATACAGTGGTCCTGTATCAGACTGAGCTAAACTCTGTTGATAATTGTATCTGACTTTGCAGAAGGATGAGTTACACTTAGTAAATAACTATATTTA
>OY735200.1:33298952-33318952 GCA_963457665.1 Thysanoteuthis rhombus | reverse complement strand
TTTGCTCCCCTTAATCAAGCCTGGATCAGCAGAGATGGCGTGTTTTAGATGTGTCGTTTGTCACACTTTACATTGGACACAAAGGCTTCTGGTGTTACCTTTTTAGTATTCTTGACAATCTTAACAGTGCTCTATCACGAATTGCAAAATCTCTACCTTCAATGCCTTCAGAAGTGTTCTAAGATCATAAGCGCTTTTTTAAAATAGAATTTAGGCACGGATCTCTGGTGACCCTTGCGTGGAATTAAATGGTGGCAAGTTCCCTCAAAACTCCGGCGCTTGCTTCAGTATTTTTGCTGATCTGAAATTATTTTGCTACCGTAATAGTCTGATGCTATACTCAGATCTTCAATATTTCCAATCTTTCTATACGAATCTTAGCAACTACTTTAATAATCATGGATAACACTATCGCCTCCATATTCTACAATTATTTTAGATCTCTGTCAATGTCTTTTCATCCACTTTCATTTCTTATTATTATTATTATCATTATTATTATTATTATTATTATTATTATTTGGAATCTCACACCAGTTGCCTGGTGGTAGCCGCTGGAGTTTGAGTGACAGCAAGTCCCCTCAAGTCTCCAGCCCTCCTCTCCTAGTACTCATAGGTCGCAGTAATTCTGCGATCTACAGTTTCACACCGGTTGCCCAGTGGTTATCGCTGAGGGCTGAGTGACAATAAGTCTCCTCAGGTCTTCAGCTAACGTCTCCTCTCTCTTTCGCATATCATGACAGAGCTACAATTCGTTGCAGTACTTATATCTCTAGCACCTTCCTCAGTATCCGTGCAGTTCCCAGTAGTGCTGTGGTCTGTACGGTCTCTATCCTTCCCCTAATCCCGATCTCCTCCAGTCTCTCCCTCAGCGTTTTGGGGACAGTTCCTAATGCGCCCACTATGACCGGTACTACCCTGGTTTTCATGTTCCACATTTTCCTTAACTCCCTTGCTATGTCCTGGTATTTTTCCCTTTTTTCACCCTCCTTCTTTTTTACTCTATGGTCTGCAGGTACAGCAACGTCTACTATTTGGCAGGCGTTCTTTTTTTTGTCTACTATTACTAAGTCCGGTCTTCTTGTCTAGATGAGGTGGTCAGTTTGGATGTCAAAGTCCCACAGTAGTTTGTGGTTGTCATTCTCCAAAACTGCCTCTGGCTTGTGCTGATACCACTTTTCCACATGGCTGAATCCCATTTGTTTGCTTAGTTCCCAGTGTATCATCGTTGCTACTCTATCGTGTCTATGCTTAAACTCCTTCTGGGCGAGTTGACTACATTTACTAGTTATGTGGTTCTCTGTCTCATCTCTTTCACTGCACACTCGGCATTTGCTGTTTGTCTGTGTTCTGTCGATTTTTGTTTTTATGTTGTTTGTCCTTATGCTTTTGTTTTGGGCTGCCATGATGAGCGATTCCGTTTCTCTCTTAAGGTTCCCTTTTCGTAACCATGTCCATGATTTATCGTCTGCTACATCTTGTATCTGTCCTTAAAACTCGCCGTACAATTTTTTCTCATCCCATCTTTCTTTCCTTGTTTGCTGTACTGTTCCATTGTTTTCTACTTTGTTGATTGTTGCACTATCTCTCGCGCTCTTTATGATTTCTTCACTATTTGTTTGCACATACCTTTCTAGAACTGCTTTAGCTCTCTGGACACAATCTTCTATAATGATGAGCCCCCTGCCACCTTCTTTTCTCTTAACGTATAGTCTATCTGTATCATCTCTTGGGTGTAATGCTTTATGCATTGTCATAAGTTTCCTTGTTCGCCTATCCATTGATTGGAGCTCTTCTTTTGTCCATCCTAGGAATGGTCCTGTATACCTAACTACTGACACAGCCCAGGTGTTCATTCCTTTTATTAGATTTCTGCTGTTTAATTTGGTTTCTAATATTTTCCTTATCCTTCTGAGGTATTCTCTCTTTATTTTCTCCTTCATCTCCTCGCGTTTTATCGTGTCACATTCAAGGACACCTAGGTACTTGTATCGGTCTTGTGCGGTCAATGCCCTAATCTTGCTGTTTTCTGGGA
Source organism: Thysanoteuthis rhombus (assembly GCA_963457665.1). Classification (NCBI taxonomy): domain Eukaryota; kingdom Metazoa; phylum Mollusca; class Cephalopoda; order Oegopsida; family Thysanoteuthidae; genus Thysanoteuthis; species Thysanoteuthis major. The sequence goes on along the minus strand of OY735200.1, from coordinate 33,316,917 downwards.
GTTCGATTCCTTCATTCATTGAAAGCCTTCCTTTGTGCATCACCATGATTGCGCATTTTTATATTCCAAACTCCATTCCGATGTCCTCACTATATTCCTTTACTTCGTTGAACAGGGTCTCAAGCTCTCCCCTGTTTTTTGCGAACAATTTTATATCGTCCATGTACATTAGGTGGTTGACCTTTCCTTTTGTTTTAGAGAAATGGTATCCTTTGCTGTTCTTCGGGATTCTTTTGAGCGGTATCATTGTTAGAACAAATAATAGTGGGGACAACGAGTCTCCTTGGAAGATTCCCCTTTTTATCCCTACCTCTGCTAGTTTGTCCCCTGCGGCTGTCAAGTCTAATTTCCAGTCTTCCATCGAATTACCAATGAATTTAACCACCGGTTTGCTAATTTTGAACATTCTAAGGCATTCGAGTATCCAGCTATGTGGAATCATATCGTACGCTTTTTTGTAATCTATCCATCCCATTGCGATATTCTTTCTCCTTTTCCTCACTTCTCTTGAGATCATCTGGTCTATGTAGAGTAAATCGTTTGCCCCTTTGGTTCCTATCCAACACCCTTTCTGTTCTTCTGGTAGTAGTCCCCTTCTATCCATTGACATGTATATTCTCTCTGCTATTTGCCCGGTCAGGATTTTCCACATAAGTGGTAGGCACGTGATTATTATTATTATTATTATTATTATTATTATTATTATTATTATTATTATTATTATTATCATAATCATCATTATTATTATTATTATTTGGAATCTCACACCAGTTGCCTGGTGGTAACCGCTGGAGTTTGAGTGACAGCAAGTCTCCTCAAGTCTCCAGCCCTTCTTTCCTAGTGCTCATAGGTCGCAGCAATACTGCGATTTACAGTTTCACACCGGTTGCACAGTGGTCATTGCTGAAGGCTGAGTGACAATAAGTCTCCTCAGGTCTTCAGCCAATATCTCTCCACTCCTTCACCTGTCATGCCAGTACTGTGGTTCATATCTCCGCTTTTATTATTATTATTATTATTATTATTATTATTATTATTATTATTATTATTATTATTATTATTATTATTATTATTATTTCTACACCAGTTGACTTGTGGTCAACGCTGGTGACTGAGAGACAGCAAATCTCAAGTGTCCAGCCGTCCTTTTCACACTCACACAGTCCCCAGCAGTGCTGTGTATAATGATTTCACACTAGTTGGCTGGTGGTTATTGCTGGAAGCTGAAAGACATGACGTCTCCCCAAGTCTCCATCCCCTTCTTTTCTCTTGCACAGACTACAGCAGTGCTGTTGAATACGGTTTCACACCAGTTGCCTGATGGTTATCGCTGAAGGCTGAGTGACAGTAAGACTCCTAAAGTCTCCTGCTTCCCAGCAATCATCCTCACCTGTCAAGGCAGAATAGTGATTGGTACCGCCTCCACCATCTCTTCTTATTGGCTTTTCGGCCATTGCCACCGGCTTGGGTAGTAGATCTCATATTTCCAGAACTCTCCTCGGTATTCATGCGGTTATTATTCTTTTTATTATTATTGTTATTCACACCAGTTGCCTGGTGGTCACAGCTGGGGACTGAGTGACAGCAGGTCTCCTTGGGTCTCCTCTTCACACTCTCACCGTCGATAGTTATGCTGTTATTTATAGTTCTATACCAGTTGCCTTAAGGTTGAATGACAGTAAGTCTCCTCAGGTCTTCTGCCCTCCTCTCATCTCTCCCTCACATCACAGCTACGCTATGGTTTGTACCTCTACCACCATCTGTGGTATTATTTTTTGTTAATTTTTTACGTTTTGTTCTTTCTTCTCTCACCTTTTCCCTGTCAGGCCGCTGCTAAGAGCTGGGGGTTGTAGATCTCACATACTAGCACTTTCCTCAGTATTTGTACAGTTTTTGTCTGTGTCGTGGTCTGTATAGTCTCGATCCTTCCTTCTATCCCCAGTTCATCCAATTTCACTTCCAGTGTCTTTGGTACGGTTTTGAGTGCACCTACTATTACTGACACAACCCTAACTTTCATCACAGCAGCAGGGTCTGTATAGTTTCAATTCTTCTTTATATATCTCCTGCTCCTTCAGTCTCGTTTACACTCTTTTTGGCACAATCCTGAGTGCAACAACTATCATATGTAATACCGTGATCTGCTTGCTCAAAACTCTATAATATTCAGCTGGTTCTCTTTTCTTGTCTGCAAACACAAGATCTGGTCTCTTCGCTCAGGTGGGGTGGTCGATTTGGATATCAAAGTCTCTGAGTAATAAGTTGCCTCTATTTTTCAAGACTGCCTTAGGTTTCAACTGATGCCATTCCTATCTTGGCTTTTTTTTTTTTGCTAATGAGTCCTCTGTCGCCTTCTTTCCTTGTCACATACAGTCTAGGTAGTGTCATCTTTGTAGAACCTTGTTCATTGTCATAAGTTTCTCGTTCGCTGGTTCATTAATTGGAGTTTATCCATTGTTTAGCCAAGAAATGGATCTGTGTATCCTACTACCGATATGGCCCGTGTGTTCATTCCTTTTATCGATTTTCTGTGATGTTTTCCTGTCCTTCAAAGGTATCCCTTTTTTTTATTTTCCCTTTCATGTCTTCCTATTTCATTGAGTCATATTCGGTAACCCCTAGGTATTTGTATCGGCCCTGTGTAGTTATTGCTTTCATTTTTTGTTGTCCATTAGTTCGATTCTGTCTGTCGCTCCAAGTCCCAGAGTAATGAGTAGTTTCTATTTTCAAGGACTTCATCCGGTTTGCGCGGATACTATTTGAAAATCCCAGTCATTTGCTTAGTTCACCACATATAACTGGTGCTACCCTGCTGTGACTATTTTTGTACCCTTTCTTTACTGCATATGCTGTAAAGTCTCGCCCTTTTGGTGGCATTTGTTTTTGTTTTTTGGAGGGGGATTCTGTTGATCTCCACCTCGACATAGTTTTTCCTGATCCATTCGTTTAGTGCTGCCCCATTATTATTGCTTACTTTTTCAGTGGTCACTGCTGGAGTCTGAGTGGCTGCAAGTTTTGGGCCCTCCTCCTCACACACTAACAGTAAAGTTTCACATTAATAAATATTATTTCTGTAAATATTGATATCATTATGGCTATCTCATTCTACCTCGAGTTTTTCCATCTTCATCGGCACACCAGAAGCATTAAGTGGTGATAGTTAGTAACTAACAGAAAGAATCCTACATTCTCAATATTTACACTGGTCACAACAAGGGTGTGGTTTGAAAATTTCGTGTCCTTCCTCAGATCTACCAAGTCTTCCAATGTCACGACATGGGTCTTTTGCAACAGTTCTTAATGACCATCTGATTATAAAAACGATATTCATTTTCCATGATTTTTGCAGTTCTCTAGTAATGTCCTAAAATAGAGACGTCTTCTCATTCTCTTTCAATACCATCCTGTCCTGATAAATTGTTTACGACAATCATGTCTAGGCTCTTCGTCTGAGTTGGGCGATCCATCTAAATCTTATCTGTAAGTATATGCATTCTAGTTTGTGGTCATATCAGTTAGTTGTATGTTCGAATCAAAGTTGTTTTCACAGTTTCTGATGAATCACTATTCCTAACCAGTCATGGCTGATTTACTTTTATTTTTCTCTACTTAATTTACATGTTATTTCTATTCACTCTTCGTTTGTTTGCTTGATGTTTATTTGGGGGGGGGGTTCATGCTTAAGATATACATTTTTTCCTCAAATTTTCATTGGAGATGTATCATAGCACTTGTTCCCGCTGCTCAAAGTCGAATTCCAGTCAAGAGTTGAGCTTGGGATATCTGGAATTCGTTTCTAAGAGACTTGGTATCAATCAGTCTTTTCAAAAACTAGATCATATACCATTCTCTTTCCTTTTTTTCAAAGGTAATTGGCGGTTTGTTCAGACAGTAATGGCGTCTTTTATACTAAGCTTCATAAAAAACAAGTGATGGAAAATATGCTTAATTCAATTTCCATGTGATGGAACGCACTAACCCTATCGTGTATCAATGCCATTCATATCTGTATTACAAAAATCATTGATGCTGCATTCTGTATATCCTCAAAAAGCTTAGAATACCATCTTCAGATAATCGGTTTATTTCAGGACGTTCATTATCTTAAGATTCTCGTTTATTCGCCTGGAGCTCTAGAATCAACTTTGAACCAATCTTTGGCCAAAGGCTAGATCAAAATTTCGCACAGTTCAAATACGCCATTACGTCGTTATTCATGCACTTCACCCGATTCGTACACTCCACAGAAACCCTCATAGCTCACGTTGTGTAATTTCAGAACTAGAAATGATCTATGGTGATTAGGTCTGGTAACTGAACATGGGTCAACTGTCTAGATTCTAGATACATCTAGATTCTGCAGTCTCATATCGCGTCCTTTTCAAATTCTGATGAAAAAATGTCGATATAATCTCTCCCATTATACATAATTCTCTTAGTTTTAAGATCTTCTTTATTCCCAACAAGATTATTCACATATATTATGACTATTAGTCTTCCCCAGTTGAAATTACTAGAATTACAAATATTTGCCTGTGAAACTGCGCAAAATTACCGGGAAAAAAAGCGGAAAACACTACTGCTCATCCTAATAAGCTTTCTTGACTTGTCTTAGCTGCTATTTTCATTTCTGTGTCTTCAAAATCTAAAGCCGATAGATTAATCACGCTAAAGTCCTCTGAATCTTTTTGAATAACACAAGATTTTGTTTACTGTTCAATAGATCGTTCTACTGGCGTAGGGTCACTGGTGTGGGTCTTAAGTGCCCGACTCTTCTGGTTTGTACGCCTCTTTCCAGTGGGTTTTGTTTTGAGTCAGCTCTCTTTGTTCACTTGGGGTCTATCCACAATTTTTGATCAGCTACCTCCGGTCACCAAACGTTTGGGTTTTAGATCACTTTTCTGGGTTGTTAGGGTTCCTTTGTTTAAGCCTTTTTCCGGCCGTTGGAGTTTGTTCTCCGGTTCTTCAATTTCTGCATCGTACCGTTAGTTAATGAATCATACGGAGTCGACCCTAGCCACGGCATCAAATATGCCACTGTGTCTCGTTGCCAGTCGTACACCTCTTACTCACCAAGGAGCCCTTTAAGCTCACGTTGTGTAATTTTAGATCCAAAGATAACTTCTGGCGCTGGTTTGTAAGATATAGTGAACGTACGTATATATATATATATATATATATATATATATATATATATATATATATATATATATATATATATATATATATATATATATTATCCATGCTGCTAACTTAAACTACTCGTATCTCTAAATTCCAAAATTGGTAGGTACATACAAGATTAATGAATGGTTAGAAGATACACATTCTGCATGCCCACCATTCCGTCCAGTGCCAAACTTGGTAAACCAAAATAAATGCATAGGTATAATATTAGATGAATTGTTGAATGGTTAGACATTTGAATAGACAAACAGTGGTTCGGTATTTTGTGGCATCAATCGGTTTTTGTAGTTTCACTAGCTGCTTTCCTTCTTAACTGCACTGCTCAAGGAATGCTCCAACTGTCTGGTGAGCTGGACCTCTCCAAATAGATACTGAAGCAATCAATATACTGGACGGAGGCCAAATTGTTTATCTCCTATCGATTAACCAGACGGCAATTAAAAATCGATTTAATACTCGATCGAGCGATTACAATTCTCGTCTTATAATCTATTTCACGAGATGATTTACTGCAGTGAACAAAGAATGTGACTGATTTAACGATTAATGATGACTGTGATTTTGGGACATTTTTTTTTCTTGTTAGTACTGAGCTAATTTTGGAATCAAACTGGCTCCAGATAGATAGAGAGATAGATATATATATATAGATAGATAGATAGATAGATAGATAGATAGATAGATAGATATAGCAAATTATACAGGGACATGAACATACGGATTGCAATCGGATTAAGTAGATTATTTCGTCAGTTTCAAAGAGAGTTTATCCTATCTACTATAAAAATCAGCATTCTAAATTTGGCCTCCCACCTGGTCCCGAGCAGCTACACAGATGGGTCATACGCATCCATCTGATGCACCAAGCAGTATCAAATATTTATAAAAAAGCTTAAAATATATCTACATTTGTTTGTTTGTGTGTGGGGGGGGGGGTATGTAATTCTTGACGTTCCTAAAACTTTGCCACTTTAGATAATGACTTCGTTCACTCTTATAGTGTCTTCATTGTGTTTGAGAATCAGTTTTGTCTCTCGTTACTCAAATTCCAGCCTTCCAGAAGACAATGCTCTGACTGGTGATAGCGTCCAGAACGGAGGTATGGAATTGTCCAAACTATAAAGGCGCAGAAAAATGGAGTTGGTTAACCCTTTCCGGCTAAGGTAGCTTTGCTTTGCATTAATGTCCTTTGGAAAGGTATGGATTTCCCCGTCCGAACACAACAAATCTGACCAAAGATTATTCCCCACTTCTAGTACCATGTAACTGAGTACAGCCTATCACCAGCAACTTGGAGAGGATATGGATACCCATAAGTAACCCCCATGTCCTTAAAAATCTAGGAAGGATCCAGCATATACCCTGACGATATTCTGAACCGTGGGATAAATTGATTTAGTGCTGGAAATGGATAAATCCGGGTTCATAGCGTATACTACCTTAACATCAGACTATAAAGATTTGTTTCAATAAAACGTATTTTGAAGCAATTTATCATTTACTTCCACTGGTCTTTGCAACATTTTCATTCATCGGGAGTTATTTTAGGAGAAACACTTTTCCTCCGACTCCATGTCAAATGATTTTTCCACGAGTATTTGTAAAATAGTTTATTTGTTTCCAATGTTTATTTCATAAAACATTAAACTGCTCGAAGTCAAATATTTACATTCTTGTAGGTAAATAGTTAGGTCTACTCATATATCCTCTAAATATAAACTTGAACATAAATTATACGATCTGTGGCCTGTCATTTTAACCAGTAAACTATCAGGTGACATTCCCTCAGGTTAGATGGGAGGGATGCTGAAATGAAAAATTATTGATGCAGGACACTATCAGTGGATGACAATAAACAGACAAATAATTGAAAAAATATGTATCAAAATTGGCAATGGCTTCAAAATTTTTAAAAATCGCAGGACACTTAGATATCGATAAATACAAGTAATAAGTAAATTTTAAGCCAACGGGCATATGTATTTGCAGTGTCAGTATTTCTATTTCTGGAAGTAACACATGCAAAACACACTCACACACACACACACACACACACACACACACACACATATATGTATATATATATATATATATATATATATATATGTAGGAACGCATAATCAAGGTGTGCTTCAAACTCCTTGTGAGTTGTGCTTCGAGATCTTAGCACGACTGCCGGCTATTATCACCTCAATATCAAAATATGGGAAATGTGTTCAGTCCCAAATGTGTTCGAACCCAAAAGCAGCAAAATAAGGTACGGTTCTTCTCTATTGCACACTGGCGTTGTAAGTTAAGATGTGTTACATTTATATGCAAATATTTTTTGTTGTCAGAAAGTGCCATTTAAATTATTTTTCATAAATTAATTGATATATTCATTCAACTATGGTAACAAATGAAAAATATATGAAATAAATTAAGTAATATTTTGATAAAATATGTTTCGAAAATTAAAGTCACAATTGATTAAATAATAATAATAATAATAATAATGATAATAATAATAATAATAATAATAATAATAATAATAATAATAATAATAATAATAATAATAATAATAATAATAATAGGTGGTATATTTCCTAGATTTGACTAATATACCTTGAGAATGTGTTGATGTTTCTAAAATGCCTTTTCACTCAGTTTTAACGTCCATTATGTATTTCTTATTTCATTGTGAGGATTTGCTTTTACCTTACAATTCATTTCACTAATGGTGTAATAAAATTTGAATTAAATCTAATTGTGTTTAATTTAAGTACTTTTTCATTTTGTTTAATTTGGATAACATTATCCAAATTTTCAATTATCCCGATCGTTTGCATATATTCCAGTAGTTACGAAATTTCATACATTTTTTTGTTTTCCATTTTTATCTAATGATACGTTATTAATCATTTTTATTCTTTAATGGTTATGACATATTTATCTTGATTTTATTAGTTCTTTTTATCAAAACTTTTTGCTTTGACTGATTAACCTCCAGCAGTGAGCAGAAAGAAAACGGAGAGATTTATTCAATACTATTACTGCCAGGGTGCAAACAAATCATCGAAATGAAGGATTGTTTTAAGGTAGCCTTCAAAGTTCTGTTCATTATTGAACGAATGTATGCTCAATGTGCAAAGTAGGTCGAGTTAACAGTGCTTCACTTTTGGTTATCGGGTGTTGGTTCAAATCCAACCTGAGGCTTATTCTCAATTTTTCCGACTAACAGTATTTACTCACTGCCAGAGGTTGATCGATGTGAGCAAAAAATTGCAACAAAAAGCAACAAATAAAATTAGGATGAAGATAAAAATTACTCACTGAAATTTGGAAAATAATCATTTTTTTTCGAATTTATACAATTTAGTTCAGTTTATTCATATCATTTGCTATTTGCAATCTGTATTATATAATGAAATAGCCTTAGTTTTGTTTTTGTTTTTTAGTAATACTTATGCCAGAGTAATGGGTTCTGCACGGTGACAGAGTACACCCTAGAACAATAACCATTGAATGCCTATGATCCCAGGTTGAGGTATGGGTGATCTTTTCGGTAGAAGTGCTGATATATACGTAAATCGTTTTAAATTGGAAATTGGGTACTATACTCTGATTTTAACCGAAGTGCTGGAGAGTGACACTTCAGTCCTGGGCCAAAGGCATTGATATTCTGATCATAGGCAAAAGTACCGATCTATCCGCCAATGGTCCCGTCATTTTTATTGGTATTATGCTAGTGATCATATAGGCCGTTCTATCGCTTGTACTTCTGAAAAACGAAAAGTAAAGAAAAAGCACAAAACGAGATGAGATATGATTATAAAGTCATAAACAGAGTCGCTAATGCATCTTTTACAACAGAATGATAAACCAAAAATGTCTGTTGGCCGCTAAGCCAAAGAACAATGCTCTTTGAAAATGTAATTGAAGTAAACGAATATCTTATTTCTAATGAGAAGCCTGGGTCAATTCAAATGGTACCTGCTTATGAAAGAGAAATGAAATATAAGCAAAAAACAAACACATAAGACCCGAATATGCCGACTGGGTGTGTGGCTTTTTTCTTTCTTTTTTTTTTTTTAAAGCAAAGAAAGGAAGAACCGTGCAAGGAAAGATTATCTCACCGAGTCTTTGAATATTTAAAGAACTAACTCAAAGATTTTAGTTGTGCTCGAGTTTTCTCTTATATCTTTGTTCACGTTCTCGAATTTTTAAGAAACTCACTCTTCATTGTTAGAGAAGTAGGCTCCAGTGAGGTCGCCCGGTGTTTGAATGCAGTCAAAGGTGATAATTAAAATTGAAAACGTTTATTCTTACTTACCAGGTTATTGGTAGTACATAATCCTTAAAAAAAAATAATTAATCATGCAGCCTTGGGCAAAACCCAATTTAACCAATTAAATACTGCAAGAACTATGGCTAGGACTTGGGGATGATATTGTAAAGAAGCTGATATATCTTATCGATTTTTATAAGATTTTTTTTGGTGGATATAGTCTAAAATTAAATGATACTAAGTCTTCTTCCAGCAAATACTTCTCCGTGTATAGAACTGTGGCAACTTACTTTCCTCTATGTGACACGTTCATTTCTTCTTGAAACTAAATCTGGTCGCGTGGCTGAGATTTGGTGATTCATTTGAATCACACTGTCTGAGAGGATTTTATATTCTTCATTCTCTAGAATAGATCGTGCGCATATCATTGGCCTGTGCAGTCGAAATTCAATGGATTTCTCTGTGCCTAATGGATCACCAAAGCCTGACAAGAGGACAAAAAAAGGTAGCAGTCAGGGTTTATCAAATTTATAACCGATCACTTACATCGTTAGCAGAAAGGGGTTGAGATGCTTAATACAAAAATTGCACCTACTCGCTTCACCAGCATAAGTTTTTATACGTTTATCATATGCTGTTATACGCTTTTATGGTTAATCATCATATACAATTATATCATTAGAAAACTATCTACAGTCTCAGCCTTTTGGTTATGATCAGTTTTGTTCCGTTTTGAGCAAGACAGGGCACAAATGCTGCGTGCTTGGTCTTAAGATATCCCAACTTTTCCAGGGTACGCTCTCACACCTGCAGAAAAATTAAGTGGGATTGAAAAAAACTGGCTTTTACACACTCGTATGCGTGTTGGACACAAAATTAAACGCAACCTTGTGCTGTGTTTGATTTCCAAGACAAACAAATAAATGCAATCGTACACTGTTAGTTACACTAATTTACTGCCATTCACATACTCAATCCTTCTAAAACGATAGTGATAACGGTGTCTTAACCCAGCTTGACTGAACCCATATTGACTAAAATGAGATTGCTCAAACCCAAATTGTTTCAGAACAGATTGTCTAAACTATAATAATAGTCAATCTGATTTTGACAACGATTTTATGTCAAATATTGGTGATTGCTGAATCGTTCATTCTTTTTTCAATATCAAGGATTTTTCTCTGATTCTCATACAGAATTTTATTTCTAAGACACTGGAAATCGCAGAATCAGCAACATCATTTTTTTACAAAGATTTTAAATGAAATTATCTTTTTTAATACTGATATTTTTTTTATATTTTTGACGCGTTATTATTAGACAAAAATAATATTTTCAACGACAAAAATATTGAAAATATTGAAATTTGATTTCATTGATCTTGCAATTTCTAGTGTCTTGACAATGAAATACCGTGTAAGAATCGAGAAAAATAATATCCTAGGTATCTCTTTTCTTTTTCTTTTTCTTTTTTTTTTTTTTGATTTATCAATAATAATATAATATACGTATTAACGGATATCAATATTCAAGTTTCCACCAAATCCTACAAAATCATTTGAAAACCAAATACTCACTCTTGTAAAAAAAGACTTAAAAGAGGAGTGAAACCAAGTGAAACTTGTCAATATAGTCATTTACACAGCACATATAGGAACCACAATAACAAAGTGTATTTTTTTACTGGATTTATATAATTATAACAATCTAGAAGCAAGAAACTTTTAATTTTCTATATAAAACTTCACCAAGTGTAAATGTTCAGGATATCATAGGGTTACTGAATCCTAAATCAGGGGCTACATAGCTAAAACTCTTGTGCCCATTACTCCTGTTCATTAAGACATGTTATAGGTTCAAATCATCTGAATCTCGGATTTCAATAGGAGTTCATAAGCAGATATTGGAATATTGTAAATTGAATTTCAAACTGAACTCACTGTTCAATTCTGAGCCAATGTAAACTGATAATGCCAGTTTTAATATAATCTTTTTTTCTACGCTCCAAAACTAACGAAGCAGCAACATTTTCAATTTAATTGTAATTTATTGATTAGTGATTTTTCTAGTCAAAGACAAGTCTAATCAAGTTAGTCTGGTTTTGGTCGGTCCAGATTTAGTGAATCTGGGTATAGTTAATTTGAGTTGAAACAATCTGGTGTTAGACAAATTGCACATGAAGCGAGGCGACAACACTAGTAGCGATGATAGTCACTCAAAAAAGTGAAAGTGAAAGAATATTTTTTCGATTAGGATCTTTTGGGGCTCGAAATTAATTCTCAACTCGAGTAAGTATTAGATTTTAAATACACGAATTTCCTGTTGTTTTATTTGTTATTCTCAGTGAGGATGAAAAGGCTGGGATCAGAGATCTGTTGATCCTTTGCTTTAATCAAAAAGGCGACAAAAAATTGTTAGCTAAGAGAAATAGAAATGAATTAAGGAAATGGGGAAAAATGAGTACAATATCTATCCAAATTGAGGAGATAACGCAGTGTTTTAACAAACAGAACAAAAGTAACTTGACAACATGTTGCTGTGACAACCAAGTGGGAAGTTTTCTTCAAGGTAACACAATGTGCCATTGTAACAAGATTCATGGAGCAATCTTAGATCAATTTTTGTGTGTGGGTGGTGGTGGTTTTTCGTGACTTTTTTTTTTTTTTGAATTCCAGGGCATTGAGAACTCATTGGATGATTCACTAGAAATAAGATAATAGAATTGAAGGAGTTCCGACACACAGTTGTATGCTGTGTATACAGAAAATACATAACAGATACATGAAAAAGTGTGAGCAGCAAATAGATTCACCTTTCTTTCTCTTTCATTTCCTTCTCACCTTCCTTCCTTCCTTCCTTTTCTCTCTCTCTCTTCTTTTCTTTCTTTCTTTCTTTCTCTGTGTCTCTCTCCCTCACTCCCATTTCCTTTAATTTCCTTTAATTCACTCTATCAAATTCATCCCATCATGGCTCTATTCTGCTTGATCTGTTGTTGTTTTTTTTTTCTTCTTCCTTTTCTGTAACCTTGCTCCTTTATGTTCTGATGACACTTTTCTTTGGATCTGATCAGTTCTCTAAGGTTAAACAGACGCAACATAAGTCTGATCAATGATGAATTTTACTCTGTAATGTATAATTGCTTTTGTAAAAAAGGGAGCTCAGGTTCCATATATACATATTTGTACAATATAAGCAAAGATACTCACATCTATATGCATAGTGTTAAGAATGACAATGTGGAAAGCTAAATTTGCTCATAAAAATACTTATTACATTAATGTTTCCCCTAATTACGACCTTCGAAAATGTGGAAGAAATACTAGCAGAATATATTATCAGGCAACGACATACAAATAAAGACACTCTCGACACTGATAGCTTTTGGGGAATGTCTTCACTTTCAATAACCCAAAAATGGTTTCATGGTAGCACATGAGAGTCTGGTAGGTATCCATAATCTCAATGCTCGTGGTGAGTTCTTTTCTCTTTTCAGTGTCGAATTACATGTTCGTGTTGAAAACAAGTGTATATGTTAGTGTCTCGAGGGTAATACAACTCATAGTCGTTGAGATGATGTCTCACAATCGATGCCTCTTCACTCCCAACAATAGATATTTCAAATCAAAATTCAATTTACCTATAGGTTCACCACTAAATGGAGTATTAGCATGACTCATTTTAGAAGTATTGAAATATGGTTCTTTTAAAAACATCTTGTCCAAAACTGCAAAAGCAAAATACTTACTATACATAAACGACAGCTTATTGATAAAAGCCAAAAACATTCTTACCAACCCTTAAACAATGATTAAGCATAGGAGAACCTACCATAGAATATGCACGTGAAATAGAAACCAACAATACCTCTACTTTTTCCCAACCTCGCACTATACAGACCCAACTCAAGCTAACAACTAACCGTACACTGCAAAGCCACCAACAAGGACAGCCATCTAATGAGCCACTCATTATCATTTGATTCTACCTGAGAGCCCTTAGATTTCTCAGCCCCCGATATTTGGACAATGAATGAAAATAGATAAAGCGTATCTTTAAGTAAATTTACTATCCAGTACAACAATAAAAGCATATACAATCCTTGGTCCAGCAAAATAAGCAGAAATGAAAGCAACACCAAAAGAAAGGTGCATTAGTAATGAGCCAACTAACCACGGAGCACGGATACAATCTTAAAAATCTAGGGATAAACATCACCATTAACGCCCCAATGAAATTTGAGTCATGATCAATTAATCACACAACGGAACTATTGTTGAAGCAGACATCTATGCAATACCAAGTAAAATTTGCCAAAAAGATATACATTGCTAAAATATCAAGGCATCTCAAAACAAGAGTATATGAACATCGGATAGTATTAAAAATAGATGACCAATCTAATTCCCCTACGAATCTCTGCGACAAATTGTTGCACAACTTTAAGGGATGCATAAAAAGTCGGGATGGGAATACGGTATGAATAAACAGAAACGCAATGAGTCCGCCTGTTGCGAGAATGAAAGACAACTGATGGACATCACGATACACAACACGTAACATCAGCGACCACATGCGACACCGAGGCCGAAAAAAAAACAAGATGGAGAGATGAAAGAGACAAATTCAGAAAATACTGGCTCTGCAACGCCAATGATGGGGAAATGTGGCGGATCCAGGGGAAGGTCAATATCCAACAAAGGACGTTAAAAGATTGATGATGATGATGATGATGATGATGAAGTGTTTCTTGACTATTTATCAGCATTTGGCAGAACATTTGGATTTCAAATTGTTGCCCAACATAGTGTTTATAGTCTGAGACTGACTTCACTTCCACCTTTTTAGGTAGACTTGGGAAAAATGTCGCAGAAATACATAAAACGCCCAGTCAATTTCTGTTTTGTATTTATTGAAATATTTCCTCCTTTGTGAATACATTTTCTTATAATTGGTTTTTGTTAGAGACATGTTGTGTAAAATTAATTTAAAACTGTTTCTAAATTGCGTTGTTGAAGACACTTTAACGGCTGTTTAAGCATTCATTGATTCCATTTACTGCGGCTATAGACCAAGTCTTCTTCTTCTTCTTCTTCTTCTTCTTCTTCTTCTTCTTCTTATTATTATTATTATTATTATTATTATTATTATTATTATTATTATTATTATTATTATTATTATTATTATTCACTTTCACACCAGTTAACTGGTAGTCACTGCTGGAGGCTGAGTGACAGCATGTCTCCTCAAGCCTCCAGCCTTCCTCTCCACATTTTCACAGTCCACAGCAATGCAGTGATTTACATTTTCACACCGGTTGCCCAGTGGTTCTCGCTGAAGGCTGAGTGACAGTAAGTCTCCTAAAGTGTTCAGTCCTCCTCTCACCTACCACAGCGGTACTGTGGTTCGTACCTCCACTACCATTTGTTTGTGTGTTGTTTTTTTGTTTTGTTTTTTCCCTCTGTTGAGCCACTGCTAACAACTAGGGTCGTAGATCTCGTGCAGTCCCTCACAGTGTTGTGGTCTGCACAGTCTCAACCTTTTCGTTCATCCCTACTTCATCCAATCTCGTACGGTTTCGACTGCACCTATTATTACTGGTACCACTCTGACTTTCATGTTCCACACATTCTTCAGTTCTTTTGCCAGATCCTGATATTTTTCCAGTTTTTCATTCTCTTTCCTATTCACTCTGGGGTCTGCAGGCACGGCTACGTCTACTATTTGGCAGGTTTTCCTCTTCTTGTCCATGATTACTAGGTCTGGTCTTCTCGCTTGAATGGGGTGGTTAGTTTGGATGTCAAAGTCCCTAAGTAATTCGTGGTGTCCATTCTCCAGGGCTCTCTCCGGTTCGTACTGGTACTAATTTTCCGTATGGTTGAATTCCATTCGTTTACTTAGTTCCAAATGTATCACTGCAGTTGACTACATTCACTAGTTTACGGTCTCACCTCTTTCCCCACATAGGCAGCACTTGCTGTTTGTCTCTGTTCTGTCAATGTTTGTTTCGATATAGTTTGTTCTGATGTATTTGTTTTGAGCTGCTATGATGAGCAATTCCGTTTCTCTCTTCAGGTTTCCTTTTCGTAGCTATGTCCATGATCCTCTGCCTGCAACATCCTGTATCTGTCTTTTGAATTCTCCGTGTTGTTTTTGTCAGTCAGGCTATCAGAGGTACAGGATACGAGTTCAAATTTTGTCAGAGTCTACGTCTATCATGGTTGCTCATTTAGTGGGAGGATTAAAACGACTAGATTGTTGGACAAAAAAAACAACACGAATAAAATGAAACATAGATTAATAATAATGAAAATTGCTTCCTGAAATTAATCGAGGAAACCCGAGATCTCCTAAGTGTAAATAAACAATATGGAACGGAGAGAATTGGATAAGGAAGGATGTAGCTATACAAATTTCAAGTTGCTGGTACATTAGTAAGTCACATATCACAAGAGCTCCCAAGGACACAGGATGCAGAAAAATGATAAAATTTAGGTCTGGTATCTTGATTCTATTAGATTATCTAGATTAAATGAGAGTGCTGCAATCTGACCAGATTTAGACAAACAATATACGTTAAAACTGAGATGCAATGTGTTAGCTCAAGAAAAGTTTTTATCGATATTTTAAATTCTGAAAACGACCAAAATATCAAATTGGAGAGATTTCTTGCACCATTGAGTAATTGTTTCTAGTTCCCTGACAAATTATTGCTTAGAGCAGTCCAAACAGAGTGAAGTGTAATTCTGAGTTGCATCTATCTTCAAAGTTCGGGAAGTTAACATATGAAGCATTAGTTTTTTACCTGACATACGTACTCAATGATGGGGCACTCAATAAATACCTGTGAGCAGATTCTGCAAATCATTACACTATGGTAGCCGTCTATTTCTATTTTCACATTGCTTACCTTGTGCCAAACTAATTTAAGGTTAGTAACTATCAAGGTATAGTCTAACCCGTAAGATACTTGTATTTTTTCCTTCTGGTGTCAAAGGTCGGTGTTCCAGCAGGTAAGCAGATATTTCATTCACTGATTTTCAAGACAGATTAGCCCTACTACTTAGAACACAATACTCTTACTCCGACGACGCAGAAGCTTGGGAGCATTGAACTCACTACAATAAAGGATTAGTCAGTAAGACAAGTTTAGAAATCATCAAATGCGCGATATTTCTTTATGAATTCGAGTAAAGATATCTCCTGGCTTTTATAAGTTTGCTTTTGGCCAATTTTTTGCTTTTAAAAAATAGACGGAAAGCGAAAAATCCTTCAGGATTTGTTTTGCAGCGGCGTTTATACAAGCAGGATGCACTTTCTTCCCCCATCTCCTACATCTTAGTGTCCTATATCTCCCACTACCAAAAACTCTCATTACCCGGCATTAAATACCATCATAACGATTTTTGAGGTCTACGAACGCTCAATACTTTTGACCGTATAAATTAATGTTAATTGCTTCTGTGTTTTGCATCATTTTGACTCACAAAAGCTTTTTAATACGGCACAGGAAGAGAACGAATAAAAGACTTGAAGCATAGTAACAAGGGGGATAATTATTGTACGAGTTGTATATTGGATGCTTAATTAATGAATTATGTACCCTTATTGGTGTTCATTCTTTTTGCGTGGTGGGAAACTAGTTCTATTGAAAAATGATCAACGATAGGTGATACAGGTTGAGAAGCCATAACAACAGAAAGTAAGAGAAAAAGATGATTTAAAAACAACTTGCATAGAAATAGACTAAACTGAATATAGTCACCAAGATAGAGATGTAGATGAATAAATGTTCATATCTATGTAGAGAATAATTAGTATTCATTTATAGATAATATTTAGTGGTGACCGATATACGGTAATTTGTTCGTATTTGATTGATGGATAGATAGATAGATAGATAGATAGATCCGCTGACGAATACTCAGAAAGATCTAGAGATTTATCAATGTTAACTGATATGTTTATATTCATTAGATAGATAGATAGATCAATAGATAGATAGATATGAACGGACGGATAGGGAAGCGTAAATCGAATATTTCCACTGAATACCTTGATAAGTGAGTAGTATTGAAGAATACTGGGATGTAAGGAGGGTAACTCTGCCTAAGCAAGAGATTTGTGTGAATGGTTGACACAATCAATGTGGTTTCCTCTGCACGGTTATGTCCTTGAGAATACGAATATCTGTGCTTCATTAACTTTCGGGTGCTCTTCCAGAAGATGACACCATCGTCCCTCTTTCATGATATCTAACGATCCTTGTCAGCAACCTGGTTTATTTAATTTACATGGTTTTACTTCTTGCATACTTATCCCTCGTCTCCATCGATGTGATCTTCATTTTCTCTCTTTTTTCTTTACATCCTTTTTTTTTCCTCTACTTACTCTTCTTCTTGTCTGTCTTATTGCTCGTCTTGACTTCTTTTTGCTTTCTTTTCTTTTTTATTCGTTTTGCTTGTCTTCTTCTTTTCATTGTCACTCCGTCTTTCCACTCTCCTGCTTTTTTCG
>OY735200.1:33273952-33296452 GCA_963457665.1 Thysanoteuthis rhombus | reverse complement strand
CATATATATATAGTAAGTTGACTTGATAGATATAATCTTACTTATATAATTATATATATTTATGTGCATATATCAAGACACAGAGAGAGAAATCAGAGGCTCACATACACGTATAAATACATATGAATATAAACATATGTATAAGCCTTGCCCATTTAATAGAGATAAGCAACACGCTCCTTGTACTAATCTAACTACCAGTACAATCGAGGAATCGTATATTCTGCGCATTCTGTTGAGCATAGATGTCTATCCATTATCATATCTATCAATCTACCACTTACTTTATAAGATGCTTTTATAACAGCAATGACTCAGATACCGACGGATATAACCAACTTAACCACCTAGCAACTCAGATCAGAAAAGATAGATACATCACTCTCTCCGTACCTGTCTCACTTCGTTCACACATATTTGTAAATATAAGAATGTATCTACTCATGGGAGATATGGGCTCTTGATGAATTCTTACGTTAATTTCCGATAATTCCCACAGGGTGTATCAAGTAAAAATATAGAGAAAAATCTCATACGTTTTCGGACTGCTTGAAATCCTCTTCTTTCAAACAGAATAGAGTTTTTGAATTAAAATGTTTTGTTTTATTTCGTTTTTGTTTTTCAGAAAACCTACGAGGAGAATTATATTGGTTTTAAAAAGCATTGAAATATTATTCGTGCAGACTGTCTAGAAGCGTTTTAAAAGTAGGTCTGATAAAATAAGAAAACATGTAATAACATGCAATAAATTTATCTTGCAGAGAATATATTGAATTTCCTTGGAAAACAAATTAGACTTTGATCTTCATGGTGGGAATGGTGGGGCGTTGCTGGTTGACCCTGTACTCATTCATACCCGCCAGACTTAGTTGATAAGTAATGTAAAAATTTGGTCCATTTTTTAGACGTTCACTCCATTCTCCTATTAGTACTTTTTATATTCTGCTTGGTAAAGTACTGCTCAAGGCACCCTTTGGAATCTTCAAGGGATTATTTTCCATTGAGAAAACTCATTATAAACCGAAATGAACTGTAATTCGAAGGTGTGATATCTGCTGGACAACGAATGGGCAAAATCTTCCAAGTCGTGCCATAACGATCTGCCTGGTCAGCAAAGAAATTCGTGGTCTAGCTTTGTATTGATGGAATATTATATACCAGAATTAATAAACAAAAGTTCAACATTTTTGAGAATTTTTCCAGTATACCTTAATATGACAGCTTTCACAATACAATAAAATTGATTAGAACTAAACCTTTTCAATGTCATCTAATAACCAAAACAGAACTATCCTTTCATCAAATAAATTACTTACCATCGCTTTCGCTGAATCAAACTTTCATCACTATAAAAACCGCTATCAACCTTAATCCTACTCAACAGTGAAGCACAGTTCAGTAATACTAGTATGAAACCTCTTAAATCCCTTTTGACACAGACATTTAGGGTAGGCTTTCCATAAACTACACAAATCTTTTTTTCATATACGTTGAAGTTGCATTTTTACCTTTATCAATTTTTTTTTTGAACATGAGATGTCTAAAATATTGTTTCAGTTAAATGTTAAAATCAATAAAATGCGCCAATTTTTAAAACTAAATCTATTTCAGAAATGCCTGCTGATATTAATTCTGTCACAATATAAATATACAAAATAATCTTTAAAATCTCTTTGAAAGAAGTTAAGATGAAACGCTCCTTATGCAATCTAATGGCTAAAATCATTTTATATTTCTCTGTGTTGTTTTTATATGCGTCTGCACAAATCGATATTTTCAATGCCCCTCCGTTTCTCTGTTTTTAGCTATATTTTAATCGATTTTTGTCTTCTTGCTTTCAGGATTATTTATTTTTGTTCTTCATATATAGCCTGCAAGAAATGTTAACTGTTTTCTGGACGATGTAGTTGTGCATTTTTTATTGGCGGCAATAGTCGGTCTTTTTGTCCAGGTGAAGTTAGGAATTCAAATACTGATTCTCAAAGCAAACAGATAGACTCTCCCAACATGAAAGATCTTTGGAACACGACATTGCACCGTCCCACATTTGGTCTTATGCCAGGGTCTGCAAGGTTTCTTCATACATAGGACGTTAGGGAAAAGAGAAATTCTCTGATGTTTCTAGTTTTATCAGTCTATTTCGAGTTCATACTCAGATATTGTGAGTTACAGGTTTTTACAAGTATGGTAAAGTAATAAATTCCACGTGTAAATATCATTAAATAGATATTGTGAGTTACAAATATGGTAACTTTTTGAAATCTGAAAGAAGAAATAAATCATAGCAACATATATTTCAATGTATTGTAGGTGGAATACTCCAGTTTTTCAAATTCCTGATCGTAATTCTACGTTGATGGATAGATCGAAAGAAAGAGGTTGGAATAGACAATAGAATGGAATATCATTGAAACAAACTCTATCAGAATTGCACAGATATTTAGTTTTTTTGTATCACTGACTGTTTGATGAAATTGCACACTAAATGTCTGCAAAGACCAATACTCTAATTCCAGACTAGCCCTCCTGGCAACCCAATGGGTAAAGGTCAATCATTTAAGCCTGTCAAGACAGGAATGCATTAAAAATAATTGAATACACTATGACATATCGCCAAAAATGATTTTCTCCAAATTGGAAGTCAAATTAAAACTAACTTTAACAAACAGAGTGCTTCATAAATATTCCTCTTATTTCAAATAGAACAAACCACAATCTGAGAAGGAATTGATTATTAAAATACCCTCCTGTTTGATTCTTTAAATAGCATCTAACTATCTGGAAAACTGATCATTAAAACAGTTTGCTTATAGTTTGATTGATAGCCACGTGCATTATGATATAGAATTAAACTGATTTTACTAACAGATATATTAGATGAAAGATATCTTTACAACCCTTTCGATGGCATTACCTACCGTTTGTCCACTGTATTCAATCTGGATGATATGGATTTCAAAAGACTGACTGCAGAGAACAAGGAGATATGAAATGGTATTGACAAAACTCAAAAGAAAAAAAAATACCGTGGAGAGTTTATCTATTCAATTCGAAGCTTACAGATAGTGCGGCACTGACAGCTGCAAACACTGAGCAATGTCTCAATTATCTTATTTTCTATTATGAAAAAGCACAAACTGGAAACAATTTAGCCGAATAAGAGGAACAGGTTTTCTATCAAATTGTTGGCAAGTGATAAAACAACCGAATGATCACCAGAATGTATCTAAAAGTTATGTACCTCATGTATCGAATATATCTATATAGGTGAGACTCGATAGAAACCCTGTGACTTGAAGACAAAAATTCGACATCGGATACAAGCAGCATTTTTTTTCTTAAAGTCAGATCTGTTCTCTTTGACGTATGACTCAAAGCAGAACCCTCGAAGACATTCAGAATAAACGCTATCCTATCAATCTATATTTACTTCCTAATGAACGACATATCTAATTATAAAACAGAATTGTCCGTTCCCAATTATCCCAGGGTAACACTACTGTTTCTTGATTAGCCCAATTCTCTTCTTTTGCAGCGTACTCTTTATATGTATGTCCGAGTGTCAAGAAATCCCTAATGAGAGAACTCTATTTCTAGTTTCCTTGGTCTAATTGGGCTAAAGAAAATTATATTGTCTGTTGCCTCAGTCAAAGTCTTTTATGCTCTTCTCATTCAAGAAGATGAGGTCTTTTATAATAACATTGATCAATCCTTGGCAATGGTGGGATTGCAACAGAATTGTTCCAAGACGAATACGAATCAATAGTATTCGATTTAAAGGAAAGGAGTAAAAATCAAATCTATCTGAACTTGCCGACCGACATTTTAATGAATTGATCTCAAACACAAAAGTCGAATAGACCAACCGAATTAATTGATGTCTGGGTCTGTAGATGTTCGTACGGATTCCCTATCTATCTATCTATCTCCCCTCTCTCTCTCTCACTATATATATATATATATATATATATATATATATATATATATTATGCATGTGTGTGCGTATGTATGTATGTATGTATGTATCTTTTTACCTGTTTGTGAAGCTGTCCATCTCTCATCTATTTGTCTGTGTGTCGTGCATATCTATCTATTAATGGTTCCTTACTCCATGATAGTTTGGTCGCTACAGTATAGGTTAGGACAGCAATTCTTCATTTGGGACACTGACTCCGAAAAAGGCCTGTTGATTTTTCTCAATTAACACGAACAAAAACAAATATTGTCTATCATATTCACTTTACTGACATTTTTCAAAACCTTATTCTAAACAAGATATTTCAGTATGAAGAAGTTTAAAAAAACAAACATAAAGCAACTATAAAAAAAAATATTGGAAAACTAAGCCAAGACATTGGAATAAATAAATTAAGATGATTTGTAGAAAAATGACTTTCATCCCTGCTATTTGATATGTGTCTTCCTGAATAAATGATCATTCCTGTCATAACTACTGTATATATTCCCACGCACATAGGGAGACGTACACAAACACACACACACACACACATATATATATATATATATATATATATATATATATATATATATATATATATATATATATATATATATATATATATATATATATATATATATATGTATTTCAGTGTGTTTGTCCTGATGTGTTTATGGAACATGGTATTTGTTTCACAGGAGTCTAACTTTTTTCTTCCTTCATTCAATCCGTCTAACGTTGTTTGGAGATCATGAAGGTTTTTCTACAATAAGACGAGGTTATTTTGGTATTCTCCGTCTATTCTGATCTCTTTACTCTTTCCAGTCTACATTTCGGATGACCATCTTGGGACAGTCAGTGAGAGTTTGTGTGAACTTATATAATCTTGTCTTACCACTCATTTCGAACAAGTCATTATCAGGCTGATGAATAAACTGCTATGCAATTATATACGATGCAAAACTCTGACATATATTGAGTTGACACCTTGTTGTATGATATCATCAATGACTTCGAGGATTTCCATCGAGTCAAAAGCCTCTCTCGAGTCAACAGATGCTACAGAATAGCATTTTATAATCTGTTGCTTTCTGTTTTAGTTAATCAACCAAATGAAGAAGGTCATGACAAAACACAACGATCAAAATGAAAAATGCAAAATTCAAGAAAGTATACCTTTTCCTCTACCCAGGACAACGAATCTCTATGAGTTCCTCCGAAGAGGAAATCTAACAAACAGTCACCCGACGCGAGGAAAATTCCGGTAGAGCAAGCTCAAATTTCAAGAGCAAGACATTAGTTCTGAAAAGAATGGTATAAAACCAATGCATTCTCCGGATAATCACATTTAAACTGAGAACTATGCCACATGCACGGGAGAAAATCATGCTCAGAATCATAGCACAGTATATTGGAGGAAAGATGGATGTCAACGACAACATAGAAACCATAAGCAAACTAAAATGGCAATGGGACAGTCATGTTTTACGAATATCAAGCACTGCTGGACATTATGAAAGGCTGATTATGATATTTTAGTCATAGTCAGGTGCCATGTATCACACTGCGTCAGTCTATCTCTCTGTCTGTTTAGCTGTCACACTACAGAAACCACATAACCATGGGTGCTGCCCAGCCAAATTTTTTATACATTCATAATGGACCTAAAGAAAGGTCTTAAAGTAAAATGATTCGAGAAAAAACATTCAAAGGTTTTGAATGGGATAATTTGATAGCATAGTAATCTTAAAGTTAAAGTGAAACCTCACTTTCCGTTAAGTATATTAACATAAGTTTACATGTATTTCTCTGGAGTGTAAAAAGAGACGGGGAACATTTCTCCTGATAAAGGAACGTAAGGACACGGGCAATGTTTCCCCTCACGGAAGTGAACCGAGACGTTCCCCTTTTTAAGGTGTCAAAATGAAAGGAGACCCTCCACACACACCCGTTGACGAATCAGAAGTGAAAGGAGACGTTTCTTCCTCATAAGAGTTAAGAAGTTGAGGTGAACTTTTCTTTCTTTTGAGGGGTCAAAACTTAAGGAAAACTTTTTTTACAAGTATGAAAGCTTTAGTTTTCTTTTTTACCCTGTAAATATTTCATCTAGCGTAGACGTATACTTCCGACTCGAGATCTGTTTTGCTGAAATTTGAAATAGTCAAGATGATTAAAACACAATAGCACAGCAAAAATGTTATTTACATCTGAAGGAAAAACTTAACATCATTGGTTTTACAAACGATATATACATTCAAATATATATATATATATATATATATATATATATATATGTGTGTGTGTGTGTGTGTGTGTGTGTGTGTGTGAATGAATGGATAGATGGATTAAGAAAATACATTCTCAATTTTTAACTGATGCCTTACTCAACAAGAGTCAACGGCTTTGGTACAACCTCAGAGTAGTGAGACATCCATCCAACTAGGAGATATCACTCATCATCAAGCCTTAACACACACACATACACACATATATAGATATAGAGAGGGAAAGGGAGCAAGATGTACATATTTATATTTTATTCTCTCTGATTATATGTCCATTCCTATTTAATATATATATGTGTGTGTGTGTGTGTGCATGTGTGCATATAATGGTTTTGTCGATAACTGTTATTCTTCTCGTTATACTTATACAAACAGAAATATCAAATAAATAGATTTAACAGCATATTTTATTACTTTAGCAGACGAGACGCAATTCAACCATTAATCCCAAATATATAGATTTCCTGAAAATACCAGTATCACTTTTATCGAGCAAACCACTTTCAACATTTAGCGTCTAAAGCCATAGGCTTGGGCATCCATTAAATCGTAGCCATTTTGATACTGAATTCTCCAGTGAAAAACTCTTTAATCTGCTGCCGGAAGTATGAAGACTGCTATCTTTTTTGTGATACTTCACCCTCGTCCGAGACAGCTTCTCCTTCCTGTCGGAGTCTTGTTGAGAATTGCAACAGTTTAGAATTTCTCCGCTGAGAAGTCTCCGGTTTCTGATCTTAGCACTCTATAATTACATGCAAATTTACCAACAGTCCTGCTGACACAGTGACACGTGTCTTCTAAACACATCGAAGCCAGAATTAATCTGTCAGCAACATATTTTCATTTGATCTCTTCCGTTATTAATCACTTCTACGCTGTGCTTGTTGCTTTTTATCTTATCCATCTTGTTTTTATTGTGTATCGTTCCATTTTTCTTTTTTCTCCCTTCTTCCTTTCCTTTTCTCAATGTTTTCCTTTTTCTCTCTTCAGGGTTATTTTGTTTTATATATATATATATATATATATATATATATATATATATATATATATATATATACATATATATATATATATATTACAAGTAATTGTGATGTTTCACGTTCTACTGATACAAAGATACAATACGTTGATTCTTTCCAAATTAATTTGCATGATAATGACTTTACATCCATATATTTCCGTTTTGATGTAACAAGATTGATACACACACACACACACATATATATATATATATATTGATATAGGTATAGATATATAGATACGTAGCTAGATAGAATGAGTTAGCGATAATAATGGAAAAGATTGGAAACATTTAAGCGAAACCAATTTTTAACGTACGCTTGCATGCATATACATATACTTTCAATCATCATCGGTGCCTACAGTTCAGTAAATCTTGCAAATACTTCCCCATGTTTGATTCTCGTATAAGGTGCCTTAGAATTGCGGCCTCGTGCCAGATTGAGCTAAGTAATTACCTGAACACTAAATGATCGTTCTTTCAATCATTTGCGGGTACAATCCTCTTCTCATACAATCTCAAATTATTTTCTTCCTTTTTGTTTCAATATTCTTTTATCACTTCTATTTTCTCTTTCTGTTCCCTTTCCCAGTCTCTTTTTCCGATCATTCTATCCGCCTAATTGGTTTGTTTTTTCCATTGCTACGTATCATCCTGTTTATTTAGGTCATCCTTTCATTCTTCCCTTCCAGGATTTCTTCATTTTCCCTCTTAGATCTCCCGTATATATTCAATTTTATGTAAGAAAGGAAACCCAAAAGACCTCAAGAACTATAGGCCTATAAGCCAACTCAACTGTGTATATAAACTTTTCATCACCAACCGAATCACAAAAACACTCGATGAAAACCAGCCAGGTGAACAAGCTGGCTTTAGAAGAAGCTACCCGACCATGAACCACCTTCATTCGATAAATCAGCTGAAAGAAAAAGCAGCTGAGTATAAACTACCACTTACTACAGCATTTACCGACTGCCAAAAGGCGTTTGACTCAGTAGAAATCCCTAAGGTTATGGAGGCCATTAGTCAACAAGGTGCACATCAAGTATATGTTGAAGTGTTGAAACATATACAATCACAGCGGCTTCTTTATCAGGTTACGTAAAGACTCGGACCCCTTCCAGCTCCAGAAAGGAGTAAGTCAAGGTGATACAAGCTCACCAAAACTCTTCGTTGCCTGCCTTGAGATGATCTTCAAAAAACTTAGACTTGGAAAACAAAGGAATCAAAATAGATGGCAGATATCTGAGCAACCTCAGATTTGCAGACGACATTGCCCTTTTTCGCAGAGAACCTACACGACCTCCAACTGATGATAGATGAACTGAATGAAGAGAGCAAGAAAGTCGGCCTACACATGAACTTCAGCAAGACGAAGATCATGTGCAACAACCACATCAGGTATAAAAACACCAAGATCAAAATTGAGGATACAGAACTGGAGGAAGTAGACCGCTACATCTGCCTAGGACAACAAATCTGCATGAGACCCTCAAAAGAAGAAGAAATCAAGCGAAGAATCACACTAGGATGGCAAGCCTTTGGCAGAGCTAGCTAAACCTCCAAAAATAAGAAGACCCCATTAATCCTAAAGAGAAGGGTGTATAACCAATGCATCCTCCCAATAGTCACTTATGGAGCCGAAACATGGAATCTAACCAAGAGACAGACCTGTAAATTGAGAACCATGCAATGTGCACATAAAAGAATAATGCTGGGCCTCACATGGAGAGACCACAAGTACATCTGAGAAAAGACAAGAGTCAGGTACATCATAGAATCCATTAAAAATCTCAAATGGCGATGGGCTGGCCATGTTGCAAGAATGGCAGACAACCGATGGACATCACGACTCACAACATGGATCCCTCGAGATCACATGTGCAACCGAGGCTGGCAGAATATTAGATGGAGAGACGAGCAAGACAAGTTCGGGAAGTACTAGCTCCGCGACGCCCATGATAGAGTAGTGTGGCAAATCCTAGGGAAGGTCTATGTCCAACGACGGGCGTTAAAAGACTGATTATGATGATGATATATTCAATAAGGTTTGGTTAATATGGTGCAAAAATAAATGAAGATCGTTTACATCAATCTTCCAAGTGGAAGGGACTTGTTTAACTGACTTGGAATCCATAGTTTTTTCTTAGGCTCGAACACCAACCTCTACAGCTGTAGGAAATACGTAATACCGCAAGTAACAAAGCAAGCCCTAAATTTCTCTCTTGCTACGAACTCCTATTCATGGATTTCTTCACAGTCCGTTCAACCATTTTTTATTTCCTCTTATTTTTGTACATATTTTCATATACATCTATTTTTCGTGTCATCCTCTTCCTAGTTTTGATTGTTTTCATATGTTCTTCTTTGATCTTCACATTTGTACTCTTTTACTTCTGTTTATTTCTTGATAATCCTTCTATTGTTCCAGCATTCGTACTTCTTCAACTTCAATTCATTTTCTTTTATTCCTTTCCTATTCGTGCTTTTGCTTTCGTACTCATTCAACTTCTATTCATTTTCTTTCACTCTATTCCTTCATTCATTTTCGTACTTGTCTATCTTTCATTGATCTTTTATTCCATTCCTATTTCTGTCCTTGTTTTCGTACTTTTTCAACTTCCATTTATTTTCTTTCATTCCATTCTTACTTTTGATCTCGATTCCGTTCTTCTTTATCTTCTATTCAATTCCTTTTATTCCATTCTTATTTATGTTTTTTGCTGCCATACTTTGGCTTCTGTTTATCTTCTTTCATTCCAGTCCTATTTTTGTTTATGTTTTCATACTTCTTCAACCTCCATTAATTTTCTCTGATTTCATCCCCTATTTTTTCTTTCAAACTTTTCTAACTTTTAATTACCTTTTCTATTCCCTTCTTATTTCTGTTTTTACTTTCTTTTTATCTATTTCCTTCAATTCCATTCTTATTCATGTCCTTGCTTTCGTACTTCAACAATTTCTATTCATTTTCTTTGTTCCATCTTTATTCTTACTTTCGTATTTCTTCAACTTTAATTTAATTCATACATTCCTAATAATTCTTATTGCTCCTTTTGCAATCCTCTCACTCGTTATGTTACGATGTATTTTATATCATTCATTCATTTCACTGTATTTTTCCACTTCTTTTTCTTTCATTTGTTTTTTCTTCTAGTTGCCCTATCTTCCATCATTAGAGATTAAAGATCAATTTGACATTTCAATGCTTTCTTCATGAGTTACTCTCTTAATATACGCAATCCTTTGTTAAATGATAATCCCTACGTTCATTGAATCGTTTCGCTTTGTTTCAAAATGAAGATGGAGAAAGAGTCAGTAACATTTACGAAAACTGGTGGTAAATTTTTAATGAGGACTGTAAACAATTGGCTTCTCTTAAAGGACATTTCATTGTGACATTTTTATTATTTCAAATTTCATGTGGCTTCTTTGAGAGAAAATGTCATTAGTTCCGCAAAAGATTTTGTTTATCACGGAGTTATAAGCAAGCAAAATATTCTTCTCGGTAATTTTCTTCTTCATTTTTTCAATTTACTCAGTTCATATTGTTGTATTGTTTATACGTCACTACGGAAAGTACATGATTTTGTGTGTAATATATATATATATATATATATATATATATATATATATATATATATATATATATATACGACTCATGAATAAAGCATCAAAAATGCTAAATTGGCTTTGGATCCTCAGTGATTGTTTTTAATCAAACCATGGAATTTTCATAGATTAGTTCTAGAATATATAGATTTGAATAGATTATTAAGAAATTTTTTGTTTGAAAAAATATCTTTGATTAGAATTGATTTATTCATTAACTTCTACACTGGCGTAACAATTTCAAATGTAGAGATATATTGAGATGTATCAATACTCCGTAGTACAAATCGTTTTAACGGCTGAAACCAGCATGGCGACATATTTGTGAATAATTTCTCCTTTTGTGAAGAGAAAGTAGAATGGTCTATATTATTAGTACTTTTTTACGCTTTCTTTCTTTCCTAAGGTTTAGAGATTATTTAACCAGATAGAAAAATTCTATTTAATATTTAACTCTGTCCACAAAATGGAACAGAATAAGATAAAATTCTGTTCTAATGAATAAAAATCTATATAATATGACAGATATCTCTTCCCACTCACTCTAGCGTGACATGATAGCTCGAGATGGCAGTAATTATTCGTGTTAATAGATTCTTTTCACCGTTCTTTTCTTTCTTGTTCTTGGCCGTGGTATTGTCTTATAATAATTGTTTTTGCTTTTCATTTAATCTAACTTAATTTGCATATTTGAATTCTCTCCCTCCCCAAACATTTTCCTTTTTTTTCTCCTTCATCTTTTTTTCATATTTTTTTTCAGTTCATGTACTAATTTTTTTGATCTTCTTCCCTATTTACGTGATTAGTTCGACTTTGTTCCGATTCATCCTCATTTCTTTCTTCTTGTACCTTCTCTATTATTCCCCTACTCTCGATCTATTTCTCTTGTCTTTTTATTTTTTCTTCCATTTCCTGGAACCAACCTACTCTCTGTGATTTGTGAGACTAGTTAACTCACCATCTCAGCGGCAGGTGCTCCCGAAAGTTCACACACCTCCTCTCGACTTTCTGTTCCACTTGCTCATGAGTCTACTACCTGCGCCCGGCAATCGATAGCAACACTTCCTGTCAGCCATTGCGTTGCGCGCACTGCGCATGCGGGATTTTCACACCATAGAGTCAAATGACTGAAACTGACGACAAAATTAGGTTTGATTCTTACAGGTTGGGATTGGTATTGACTGCCTTCGATGATCGACGCCCAAGATTGCAGACAAGAAACCCGACCAGCCGTATCGATTGAAAAAGTGAAATAGAAAGGGTAAAGGAAATTGGAATAAGGCCTGGTGTCGTTTTGTGCAGTTATAAAAAAAAATTAGTGGTAAAACTGCTTCTTTCCCTCGAGCACCTAAAAGATGAAAAGGAATGACACATTTTTGTAAACATAATTATACACAAGTAACTATAAGATGTAACTAAAAGTTACCTGCACCTCTTTTGAGGTGTTTAGCTCAATAGTAAGAGCAACACTACGTTGAAGCAGCTGGTTCAATTCCTGCAGCAGCCCTATTTTCTTTAATTGTTCTTTCTATTTAGGTCGTCTAAGCCAAGTGCTACATTAATCATGTAATGACGAGACATCATTTCAAATAAGTTTCTACATAATATAAACCAATTTTATTTATTTATTTATATATATATATATATATATATATATATATATATATATATATATATATATATATATATATCATGAGGTACTTTTTTACTGATAACTGTATTTGTCTTGCAGAGACTATTCAACATTCGTTCAACTTTTCTTTTCATACAGTCGTACATCTCATATTTCCCCTACTCTCCTCGGTATTTATGCAGTCCCCAGTACTTTGCTGTTCCCTTTGTTATCGTCTTCCAGGGACGTTTATTGATATCATACAGTTTCCATTACGTTTTGAACAATTTACCCTACCCTGCTTTTACAGCAAATAGACATTTTTCTCACCAAATAACAACTAGATAGCACCTGATATGAGTTCGTTTGAGTCAAAATAGATTCAGGATGAAATTTGAACCCGACGGCACCCGTTTACAGAACCAATAAAACGCAATACTCGTCCATATGTACGTTTGTGCGTTGATCATTTATTTAAAGTGATGAGACAATAACTCCGCTAACATTGAATTAGACGTCATGTAGTTCAGCCCTTCTTTTATGCAGAGATAAAAATCAATTTCGTCTTTGTTGCTATTTATCAATGTGTGCATTATACTCTTCTTTGATATATCTCGCAACATCTAAAGAACTAAAATATATCTACGTACTTTTGCTGATGAAAAGACAACATTTTACAATGGAATAATAACTATCCCCTACTGATTCGGACTCTAACACTGTTTATTCATCATAACCTGAACAACGCTGGAAAAGGCCTCTCTTTTGCGATTGTTATTCAAGTAAAATTAAATTGCTGATATCTTTTTTCATAGTATTTTCAGTTAAATGCAATCTCAGTATTAGCCGATTCCTCTGAAATTCCAAAACGTGATTTTTTTTTTTAAGGTTATTATTTGGTAATTGCCATAGAATCTCACGTTTTCTTCCTGCCAGTACGCCACTCGGATTACTGAATCAAACCTGTAATTGCAATAGACATATCAACATTTTTTTTTTAATGAAATCCACTCACACAGCGAAATCCCACGAGTTTGCAATCTATATTGCATCTAACTTTCCATCCCATGCTTCCTATTATACATAATTCTTTGTCCTGCTTTAATCATTTTTTCTTCTTTTTCTTTCTGCACTACCTAATTTACTGAACCCTGTCTAGACTTATCTATTAAGAATGACGATTGAAAGTGTCCATGAAGATGAATATACGTTCTGAAAACCACGAGTGTTCATAAACACATCGTTGAACTGTTGT
This sequence comes from Thysanoteuthis rhombus, assembly GCA_963457665.1. Classification (NCBI taxonomy): domain Eukaryota; kingdom Metazoa; phylum Mollusca; class Cephalopoda; order Oegopsida; family Thysanoteuthidae; genus Thysanoteuthis; species Thysanoteuthis major. Next base: position 33,282,709 of record OY735200.1, on the reverse strand, counting down.
CAAATCCCGAATTTGTGCATGCTAACAAATATTTTTTCAAAAAAAGAGAAGGGATGGGGAACTAAACAGATATTGATATTGATATATATATATATATATATATATATATATATATATATATATATATATATATATATATAAGAAATTATTTTAACAGGCATTAACTTTCTATCAAATTTTAATGGAGAATGCATTCTCTAAAGATAGCAACAATAATTTTTTTCATGTACAATTTACGGAAGGTTTTACTTTTTTGTAAATAACTGGTTGTTTCATCCATTTTTATAACATACTGCCGGTTGTTTCAATGAGTGGTAATATACGAATTAGACAATCTTTCGTAATTCATGATGACTCTGATAAATAAGTCTTTGGAGTTGTAAATGTAGATGGCGCCATTATAAATGAGAATATGAACTGATTAAATGTTTTTACAGAAGAAAAGCAGAATGTTAGAAAACATTTCAAAGAAAGAAAGAGACATCAAACACTTTTTTGGATGAAAGTGAGTTCCCTGAATTAGGAGCAGCAACATTTACTATACTCCTCATCGGACCCAATTGCAGTAAATAAAGATCTGCTAAAAGGTAACACTATACTCGCTCTTGGAGTAGCCTATGGTCACCTTTTAAATCCTTTTCCTCATCATTACTATGAGGATTTTCAGACTAAAGGTATTCGGCGGTTCTGGCTCAGGTCCAGGGAACCATCAAATATAATTATTAGTAGCACTTATCAATCTTCACTGTAAAATTTACGATTGAAGATCAAATGCATTCTATTTACTTCAAATATTTAAAGTGTCATATTTAGCAAGGCTATACGTAGTGTAATTTATTCAATCTTTCGGAAATATTTTTTCTGTTTTATCTAAAAGGAAACGTGGAACTATTAACAACAACTAAGGATTTATGGAGCATGTTGTTATTAATAAATTATATGCCTTTTAAAGTTGTCTGTCATGGTCTTGATATAACCTGATGGTTTATTCAAACTAGTTTCCATGTTATTAATGCTTTTAATGCGTTGCACGGGCTGGGCAGTTGGCCAATCAAAACAGTGATTTGAAAGAAGCAGCAAAGTCGGTATTTTTGTCCGAATATACCACCAAAACATATAACATTTCAGAACCTGTTCAAGTCTTGGTATTATAACCACCTCTCTCATCTTGTTCCTTGTGGACAATGTTTATATAGGATTTTTTTTAGATAGGCCTAATACTTTGAACAGGAAAATTGATCAAAACCTTTCTATGCGTATTATCCAACACTCATCGGTTTTATTTGTCCTATTTTCACGCTACTCGTATACGGTAGATTTCAGTCCAAGGGGCAGTCGTTTTCCTCAATATTCAAGTATTTGTTGCAGTAATCTTTATTATTATGTATTCATTGATTTTAATACTAGTCGTGTGGGACCACCCATACTGGAGATCAAGTGACATCAAGTCTCCCCAGCACATTCCTTAGTATTTTATCTGATTTTAGTAATGCTTCTGTCTTTCAGTATTTCTTCCGATTCCTGAATCTTCCAAACTATTTCGCCGTTCTCCCTCAATTATTATTATTATTATTATTATTATTATTATTATTATTATTATTATTATTATTATTATTATTATCTTCACACGCAATGAGCGTAATCTTCAAATTTCCTTGAATATATATTTATAATCAATAATTGTGTCATCCATAGACAGCTGTTTCGTTATACTACAACTCTTCAGTGTGGCTATAGTCTCTAGACAGACGCTCAACCCCTGCCCTATGCAGAACTGAATGGTCAATAGGACTAGATTAAGCGATATATTTACTTATAAAAAATCCCCCATCTATATATATATATATATATATATATATATATATATATATATATATACTGTAAGTAAACTGTTGTTTTCATACAAAGAATGTCCGATATATCATACACAAAACTAATCTGAAAATTGTAGGATAGTGAAAGAAACCTGCCATGGTATCTATCAATATGAAGATAGATAGATAGATAGATAGATAGATAGATAGATAGATAGATTGATTGATAGATAGATAGATATAGAAATATAACGCATTCATAATTATATACATATCTATGTATATGTGTTTGTGTGTGCGTGTGTGTGTGTGTGTGTCTTGCTCTTAATAATGGGTGTATGTGTTCACATGTACACTCATACATGTGATACCATAGGAAGTTGAAGTTTCCCAAGATCTACATATATATATATGTGTGTGTGCGTGTGTGTGTGTGTGTGTGTGTGTGTGTGTGTGTGTGTGTGTGTGTGTGTGTGTGTGTCTTTTTCCTCCAGTTTCTTTTTGACGGTGAATAGAGCTTTGAAAGCACGTCATAAAAGACAGATCATGATCAAAGGTGTTTACTACAGTTCCAGTTACGAAGCAGCATTCTAATCTGATGAATTGGCGCGATCTGTTGCCACGATTACCTTTTTGAACTTAAAAATGTTCTTAACCTCTATCTTCTGGAGACGTTATACAAGAGAATCCCTTAACGGAGAAACAATTGGATCCGATGGTTATATATTAATATTTGTCTTTATCGAGAAACTAGAGGATAAGAGTACAAGTCCAGATACTCAAGCCTTCTCCAGTACCTTACTTATATCTTTATTCTGCAAAGCTTACTCTCGTCTTGAGTAGTGGTTACATTAGCGATGCCGATCATACGACAAAGATTAATGTCTTCACGTTGAATGAACAATAATCCCCGACCTTCTTCATTATTAATTGTAATTATGATATCACTAGTTGCAATGTTAAAGAGATCCTAAATATCGGTTCTGAAAATATCTTCCTTCATTTAATCGCTGCCAAGCTACCTTGTGTTATCCGTTTTCTCTGAATCCGAATTGGTCCAGCAGTTTCGAAAGTTTCCAGTTGCAAGAATCGACAAAATGAAAAGGTATGTTTAAACGTCCTCTAAATAAACTTAAATAAGATTTGCTGCATTTTCAGTACGGATGAATTTGAGATGATTATCAATTTGTATATCTCGATCTTACTTCTTGTATTTGTAAAACCTATTACTTTAATATTACATATTTCAAATGATCGATAGATCTGAACAGATCTATTATATTAATGAAGAGTATATAAAATCTATCCAGGTGTAAATGGAAGTAGCACAAGACTAAAAACAGAAAAGGCTTTGTTTGTGGTTTTCCCGCTTTTGATCGATTTGGTGGAATTGCACACTTGCCCCCGGTAAAAGATAATATCATGGAATACTCATAAAGTTAGCTGAAATTTTGCACACATTACTTACACTACGATGAAAGAAGGCGAACTTGTGAGGGTTATCTATCACAACTTTATCGATGTCTTTGAACCACAATCGTATTTACTCAACTATATTCATATAAAACAAACAAATAAAATACAGTACATATCTGAAGACATAACACCACAGTAAAGTTATTCAATAGTTGAAAGCACATTTTGAAATTAGAAAATGCCAGCTAAGATATAACAGCAAAACAACAGATCACAACGTATATTAAAAAATCTTACATATATCTAAAATTATAAAAGAACATAAATAACGTAAAATATACACATAAACAAAACTATCACAATAATACACACGTACATATACACAAAATATTAAACGCATTAAACACATTCACACACACACACACACACACACTCATATATATATGTGTGTGTATATATATATATATATATATATATATATATATATATATATATATATATATATATATATATATGTATGTAGGTAAATGATATATACTACAAGTCGTATGAATCCATCATAGGTCTTAGGTGCTGAAATAAAACCACATACACTTTTAAAAAAACTTTGAAGATTGAAACATTAAAATGAAATAAACCCCCTCCAAAAATAATTCTCAAACTTCAGAACAACAGAAAGAAATTTAAAACTTGAATAGGAATCAAAAAATCAAAAACCAAAATACGAATTAAAAAATTAAAAATCAAGCTAGTAATAGGAATTGAAGGTAAAATAACTTGGCCGAATAATAAACTCTTTTTCAAAGCGAAACAGAAAATTTTCAAGTTTGATTGAAATAGAATAAGATACAACAATGTAACAACACTTTTTTATTAAAATACCCAAAAACAAAATAGGAAAATCTGAGAAAAAATTGAAAAGAATTAAATAGAGTAATAATGTAAATCGTAGATGAAATAACTTGGACACACGATTCCCTCTAATTATACTAACAAATAACACTATATACGTGCATAAGAAAGCGTGAAAACACCCTCAAATAACTGCAAAGCGCACAAATATCCATGTGAGATGTAATTTGAGTGAACACTGTTAGATAAAGTGGTATCATTTAATGTGTTGTAAAGTAAATAGATTACAATTTACTTCAACCGTCACATTTGAAATCAAAGTGAAAATAATTCCTATATCACATAGATATTATGTAGGACTATCTGCACTGTTTATTTGATGAGCTAGAGTAGCTAAACAAAAGTTCAACCATTGTTAGTGACCACATTCCCACATTTAATCGATATATATATATATATATATGTATGTGTGTGTGTGTGCGTGTGTGTGCGCGCGCGCGTGCGTGCACGCACGCTAAAAAGAATAAAGTAAAGGGAGAGAAACCAAAGGAATAGAGCGAGAATACAAATACATGATCAAAGGAAAATTGATAATCTCGCTATTGAAGTAAGATATATTAAGTACAAAAACATTTAATCTAGCAAGAAACATACACACTTTAACAAACAATATTCATAGAAACACAATGATTTATACTACAAAAAAAAAAAACGAAGTTACATGCATAGATACACACAATAAACAACATGAGCACTCACTCGAAATAACAGGCTGAATACAAATAATACAACCTGCAATAATTTCAATGCCAGACGATGGGATATAATTTTCAACCAAAAGGCAAAAATTGTACATCTTCTCATATTTTGGATAAATTGAAAGCCGCAAGGTGAAAATTTCACCTGATGATTGAAGAGGAATATTTGGTGCTTAACACTCCATACCTCAAGTCGTGAAATGAATTACTGTAACTTATAATCTCATTTTACACACACACACATCACAAGTTTCGCTATCAACTAGTCCTTTGAGATTCGTGATTAGGGAAATGGACTTGAAGGCAACAAACGTCTGAAGTTGCGTCTCTTGCTTCACCATACACTATTTTACCGATAGTTTGGGGGACAGACAGGTTCATGCCTTCATCAAGGGCAACAGTGCCATTCTCGGTCTCAGCTGGAATTAGTATTCAGGTGGATATTTCCATTTTCTGTATGCTAACCTATCAGCTAACAGCACTTTCATATATATATACATATATATATATATATATATATATATATATATATATATATATATATATATATATATACATATATTACAGTAGCCAATGTAAGTCCTCGGCTAGACAAAGGTCTCTCCCATCTTTTCTCATGACGACTGCAATTGTGCTAATTGCAGCCCTATCTTACAAGTGAACCTTTTTATCTCATCATTATATTTTGCCTGCCTTGTCTTTTCTTACTGCATTTAATGCCCCATGTTTCTTGGGGGGGGGGGGTTGCGCCATCTATTGGCATCTCTTCTTCCTAGATTTTCAGCCCGTCTCCATTTTTGTTGCTTCCATTTATACAATATTCTTCGATTGAATGTTCTGTCTGAGCCATATTGATCTTTTTCTGTGTATTAGACGTTATCCTTTGAATCGTTTGTTCCCTGACTCTATGTGTGTGTGTGTAAATACTTATTACTGAATGATCATCCTTTTCAGCACGTACTCACAAATGCATCAGTTAAGGATATTTGATGCAGTTTTATCTTCGTCAAATTTTGTTGGCTACTTTGCTTATAGGATACAGACCCAACGCCATCTGAGATTTATTCGTTACTGGCAGCATTGAACATGGGAAATGATTCAGATACTCATGAATCCAATACTCTCGGATTTTGAGTTGCTGTCGGCTCTCTTCTTCTGTTGCATATGTACATACTCACACGAGCATACATGCAGCTAGTTATACATGTGTGTGTGTGTGCGATTGTGTAAAAGGTACATTCATCATGTAATAATGGAAGATCATTTCAAATAGAGTTAATATAATGCATTTATGATTAATTCTGTCGGATCATACATCCAATTCTGAATAACATTATATACATATGTTTGTATGTACTAAGTTTCCTATCAAGTACTCTCATACAGCAAGTCATTATCATGGTCAATATCAAGATTAATTTCGAAATCTGATGATTATGGTGGTAGCAGCAAAACAGTTTAGTATTACGGCACATACGCACACACACACACACACGCACACACACACACACATATATATATATATATATATATATATATATATATATATATATAATCACAAATTCTCTTACATTATATACAAACTTTTATTTCATATGATCTCCCGTCATTACAGAGTTGATGCATCACTTGGCCAAGGCAACGTAAATAGAATAAACAATCAAAGAAAATGGGGCTTCTGTTACCGATAGTATAGCCACTTCAACCTAGCGGTGCTCTTATCATTGAGCTAAACAGCTTTCGGTTATTCGAAGGCATAAAAGACTGTTTTCACTCCAAATTCTCCCTTGTTTATTGTGGGTCTGTTATTTATTAAGGAATGGATATATATGATCCGACTGAATGAATTTCAATGTATTATATAGAAACTCCTATTTGAAATGATCTCCTGTCATTACACGGTTAATTGGCCAAAACAACATGAATAGAATAAACAATTAAGGCCAGGGGATACGATATAAGCCAAATGATACATTAAAACTAATAATTAAAACATCATTAAAACAAAAACAGTAATAATAACTTCCAACTTCGATGAATATCTATCACCTATCTCAGCCAACATTTAGATTTATTATCTATAATAAACTATTTTAAACCTTCAACTTTGTTGTTACCAACGATTCTCCTTTCAACCCACAAAAAAATGTCACAGATGACCAATGTTGTTTACCAATTCACTTGCCCTTTGGGAGATGATATCTTTGACTGTAAAAACAAAACAGCATACATTGAATTCACAACGACGCTTCCGCGACGCTTAACTCGACATTCATCTGATTAAAGTTTAATCTACCATCATATCAAACAGCACCATTGTCTTTCCTTGAATATCCATACGATATTAGTTGATAACACAAAACTTTTGCACAATTCTGACAATGAAAAAAGACTACGAATTCTGGGGGCAATCTTTATCAAAGCCAAACAACCAACCATTAATAGAATTTTTGACAAAGTGAGAGAAGATATTTGGAAGTGCCTCCTGAGTTTCAGTATTACTGTGACACACGTATCATATATGAGCTATGTCCCCATCAAAACTTGTTACTACTACTACTACTACAACTACTACTGCTACTGTGATCATCAATCTTTGAAATCCAATTTTGATAATAACCAGTGCTGGTCAAAAGCATCGAAAGATATTTCAATGATTTCAGGACAGTTTGTTTTGAAGCTAGTGACCTTACAGTAAAAGATGCCGTTTGAAAACAAGGAAAAAAATATTTTAAAGTTGGCACGAGCAAGCCCTATCTGTTGTGGTCAGTAAAACATGTTTGCAAGAAAAATGCTGCCTAAATACACATTATATATATAAGAAAATAAGGAGATGATTTCTGCAGCAACGGTTTAATAAATTTTAGGAAATTTATAAAAAAGAAGCCAAACCATCGAGGTATGGTTTTGAGGTATAATAGTTTGTAATAAGCCATAACCGGTTCTGTAAATGTCTTCAGAAGGCTGATGCGATTTTGTTTCTGGTCATTATATTCCTATGTCCAGTAGAGGGGGTTAAATTCAGGTCATCTGAATATCAATTTTGGATTTTGGATTCTAATTCCATTGATGTGATAAAATTCTAGTTGTTGATGAGTTTTATCGAGAAGAAGGGGGGGTCGATGCTGAAACCCCCTTCAAGAAGAGAGGTGAAGAGGGTGAGTTATCGATGTGTGTGAATAGGTGTGTTCACAGGATGGTTGAATTGTATTTTGATATGACTGCAGATTTGTGTAGTAAGTGCGAAATGAGTGTGTATATGAGAGAACTAATGTGCGTGGAACGTGTATTTTCAGTATAGTTGAATTGCATTTTGGTCTGTAGATTTGTAAGGTGGGTGATAATATAAATTTGTATGAGAGGTGGGTAGTGTTGATTGTTGTAGTTAAGGGGGAGATTTGTTAAGGGATCCATAAAATTTGGGTGGGGGGTCAATTTTAGGGTTTTGAGAGAAGGAAAGGGGGCTGCGTATTCCTAGGGAATCAGAGGCTCCAACTCCAAATAGGAGAATTAGTTAGATTTTAAAGCAGGTTTTAAGTCTTGATGAAATTAGTTTCCTCCTTCGTGCAACATTGTTGGTGTTTATTTAGCGGAAGAGGGAAACTGGAAATTTTAGTTCTCGTGAATGCATTGAAGAATGTGCAAACTAAATTCGAGTATCCTTGTCAAAAGATCTCTTATTTGTTGTTTATGTACTGCTGGCCTATTCCTAAGGTGGGAGATTTCCCTTGTGTATTTATCTTTACAACCTCGACAAATAATGGCATAGATGATGTTTTGAATATAACAAGGGATGTTGGATTTGATCTTAAAGGTTTTAAAGGTTATGCCATGTTTAAAAGTATATTCAACTCCTTCTATTAATCATGTAGAAGCTGCAATTTGTCTATGGTATTTGGTTATCTTTTTTCTGTCTC